>JAJKFI010000018.1:522505-539814 GCA_029204185.1 Lerista edwardsae | reverse complement strand
ACCAACCAACCAACCAACCAACCAACCAACCAACCAACCAACCAACCTTTATTGGCATACTATACACAAGACATAATAGACAATACACAATGCAAGGGGTTTAAATAAAGTAATATAAAATGGAAAATGAAAATAAAATAAAATAATATAAGATATAAAATGCTAAGGCAAGGGTAATAAGATAGCTTGTCTCTAGGATGTAGCTTCTGATATTTCACAAGACAGTGTTCAGCACCAGCTCCAGGTGCCATAAACATGCCATGAATCACATTGACAGCACCCAGCCGGGAGGGAGTGCCGGCTGGGGCTGCTCCAGTTGGCGCTGCACCCCAGTGAGAGGCAGTATGGTTGGTCAGTGCTCCAGCAGTGCTACCCAGTGGTAAGGCCTGCTGGGGCATGGGGGAGGGTGTGGGGAGGGAGGAACTGGGCAGGGGGAGGGGCCTGGCTACGGTCACTACCACCAGATCCTCTGTATTGGGCCATGTGACTGCAAAATAGCAGCAACATAAGCCAGTGTAGACTTGAGGAAGCCCATTGGTGGGCCAGCACCCTTACCCTGGGAAGGAAACTAATGGCCCCTTCTCCCAAAGTGCCTCCTATGGCTGCCATGGTGCCCACAGGATGTAGCGGTAGCTATTTCAGCACTACTGTGCCTAAGGGGGCCCAGCACCATAGGATTGAGCTGTGAGTGAAGGAAATCCAATTAGTTACTATGAAGTTATCAAGTTATTACTAGTTACTAAGAAATTCAATTGGCACCAGTTAGTCACTATGTTGAACATGCTTTATCTTGGAGATTGTCTGCTCATATCTTCTGTCTATCTTCTTGCTATGTTTATTTCTGCTGTGCTAAAAAGCTGCTCCTTCCACTCTTTCATTGGTCAGTACTCTTATAACCTCCTTCATGGATCACTGCCTTGTCAAGGCGAAGGAGTTTGTGTAGCTCAATGAAGCTGTGAGCTATGCCATGTAGGGTTACCCAAGATGGACAGGTCATAGTAGAGAGTTCTGACTAAACGTGTTCCGCTGGAGAAGGAAATGGCAACCCACTCCAGTACCCTTGCCAAGAAAACCTCATGGACTACAGTATTGAAAGGCTAAACGATATGACGCTGGAAGACCTTCCCCTCAGTTCGGAAGGCGTCTATTATGCTACTGGGGAAGAGCAGAACACAAGTACTAGTAGCTCCAGAAAGAGTGAAGTAGCTGGGCCAAAACCGAAAGGAAGCTCAGCTGTGGATGTGTCTGGAAGGAAAGTACGATGCTGCCAAGAACAATACTGCATAGGAACCTGGAACGTCAGATTCTATGAATCAAGGTAAGCTAGATGTGGTCAAACGCGAGGTATCAAGACTGAACATCAACATCATGGGAGTTAGTGAACTAAAATGGACAGGAATGGGAGAATTTAATTCAGATGACCATCATATCTGCTACTGTGGGCAAGAATCCCTTAGAAGAAATGGAGTAGCCTTCATAATGAACAAGAGTGAGAACAGCTGTACTAGGTATAATCTCAAAAATGACAGAATGATTTCAATTCAATTCTAATCCAAGGCAAACCTTTCAACATCACAGAAGTCCAAGATGCTGATGCTGAAGAGGAAGAAGTTGATCTTTTCTGTGAAGACCTAGATACCTTCTAGAATTAACACCAAAAAAAGATGTCCTTCTCATCATAGGGGATTGGATTGCTAAAGTAGGCAGTCAAGAGGTAATAGGAATAACAGGAAAGTTTGATCTTGGAGTACAAAATGAAGCAGGGCAAAGACTAATAGAGTTTTGTCAGGAGGAACACATTAGTCATAGCAAACACCCTTTTCCAACAACACAAGCGGCAACTCTACACATGGACTTCACCAGATGGTCTACACCGGATTCAAATTGATTACGTTCTTTGCAGCCAAAGGTGGAGAAGTTCTATACAGTCAGTAAAAACAAGACCTGGAGCTGACTGTGGATCAGATCATGAGCTTCTTATTGCAAAATTCAGGTTTAAACTTAAAAAAATGGGGAAAACCACTAGGCCTGTCATGTATGACCTAAATCATATCTCATATGAATATACAGTGGAGGTGACAAATAGATTTAGGGGCTTAGATTTGGTAGACAGAGTGCCTGAAGAGCTTTGGACGGAGGTGTGTAACATTGTACAGGAGGCAGCAACTAGAACCTTCCCAAAGAGAAAGAAATGCAAGAAGGCCAAGTGGCTGTCTGACGAGGCTTTACAAATAGCTGAGGAAAGAAGGGAAGCAAAAAGCAAGGGAGAAAGGGAAAGATATACCCAACTGAATGCAGATTTCCAGAGAACAGCAAGGAGAGATAGGAAGGCCTTCCTAAATGAGCAATGCAAAGAAATAGAGGAAAACAATAGAATGGGAAAGACTAGAGATCTTTTCAAGAAAATTGGAGATATCAAAGGACAATTTCGTGCTAAGGTAGGCACAAAAGAGGATAAGAACAGCAAGGACCTAACAGAAGCAGATGAGATTAAGAAGAGGTGGCAAGAATACACAGAGGAACTATATAAGGCCAATCTTAATGTTCCTGATAACCACACTGAACTTGAACCTGACATCCTGGAGTGTTAAGTCAAGTGGGGTTTATGAACTATCACTAACAACAAAGCTAGTGGAGGTGACAGCATTCCAGCCAAGTTACTCAAAATCTTAAAAGATGTTGCTGTCAAAGTGCTGCACTCCATATGCTAGCAAATTTGGAAAACCCAACAGTGGCCACAAGACTGGAAAAGATCAGTTTACATTCCAATCCCAAAGAAGGGCAATGCCAAAGATTGTTCCAACTACTGCACCACTGCACTCATTTCACATGCTAGCAAGGTAGCAAAATCCTACAAGCTAGGCTTCAGTAGTATGTGAATCGAGAACTACCAGAAGTGCAAGCTCATTTTCAAAGAGCCAGAGGAACTAGAGATCAAATTGATAACATTTGCTGGATCATGGAGAAAGCAAGAGATTTCCAGAAAAACACCTACTTCTGCTTCATTGACTACACTAAAGCCTTTGATTGTGTGGATCTTGAGGTTCTTGAAGAGATGGGAGTACCAGACTGCCTTATCTGTCTGCTACACAGGAAGATATGTAGATTGGGCTGCCCGTAAACAAAAGCATGTAAGATCATTTCCTCTCCATTTCTTGAGGTCTTACACCATTGCAACTTTCATGACCAGCTGCATCAAGTTTCTGATCATCGGACAAACGAGAATAGAGGTAGTGTTCTGATGTGATTAATAAGAATACATGTTGCAAAATCATCAATCAATTCATGGCCACTTCCTGCTGTTAGAGTTTAACACAATTGCCCTTTACAGTCAAGAGAACGTGGGCTTGGAAACTGGTCTGGCCCACAATGTCATATATCTTGTGAGGTCTAATTAAGCAGCATAGGTCAGTTTCTGAAATAGTGGCAGATGCAATTAATAGCCATAAATATTCATGTTATGCCTCAGTGGCAAGTTACATAAGCTGGCCGATCATTAAAAATAATGCAGCAGAAAAGAGCATTAAGAATTAAAGTCATAAAGCTCAGTTCTGAAAAGAGAGAGAGATCAACACAAAGTTATTAAAATGCGTCCCTTTCTATATTGCCTAGTAAAGAATTTATGCCGCAATGGATTGCCTAGTCAATGTTTCCTCTTTTTTTAATAGCAACTTGAATAGCTAGAAGTGATTTTCCTTCATAATTCAAAGATGATTTCACAATCAAAGTAATGATCATAATCATGCGCTAGTATGGTAGAACCATATTGATGTTAAAAAATGGGGATAGCTATTCACAAGCACACCACCTGGAGACAGATTTTCCTCTTCCCTGAGAATAAAGACCTGGAGGATCTTGGGAGCTAGACCTCCCCACTGCTGCAAAACTGCTTGTAAGGAGGAACGGTCCATTAATGCTAACTGGGCAAGAGGCACTTTTTTCAAGTGGTGTCCTCTCATATTTAGCAGGGGGAGAGCAATTGTCCCTCTTCACCCCAGCACAGTGTCTTTTCCAATGGCTGTTGCTGGTGGTGGTCTGCATTGTTTTAGATTGTGAGCCCTTTTGGGACAGGGAGCCATTTAACTTTAATGTTATTATTTGCCTGTAAACCGCTTTGTGAACTCCGTGTTGAAAAGCGGTATATAAATACTAGTGATTGATTGATTGGTTAATAGAACCATAGCTTCCAAGCTGCAAGAAGTTGCGGTTCTGCTTTATTCCACATTGGTGCTACCTCACCTGGAGTACTGTGTTCAATTCTGGGCAGCTCAGTTCAAGGAGGATGCAGGCAAACTGGAGCAGGTTCAGAGAAGAGCAGCAAAGATGATCAGGGGTCTAGAAAACAAGTCCTATGAGGAAAGGTTGAGGGAACATGGTATGTTTAGCTTGTAGAAGAGAAGAGAAGGATATGATAGCACTCTTCAAATATCTGAAGGGCTGTCATAAGGAAGAAGGGACAAATCTGTTCTCATCTGCCTTTGACAGTAGAACTAGGTCCAACGGGTAAAAAACTGCAAGAGAGGAGATTCCGGCTGGACATCAGGACGAATTTCTTGATGGTAAGGGCAGTTCAACAGTGGAACAGATTGCCAAGGGAGGTGATAGATTCTCCCTCACTGGAGACCTTCAAGCAGAGGCTTGACAGGCACCTGCTGGCGAGGAGTCTAGGAGGATTTCCTGCTACAGGCAGGGGGTTAGACTTGATGACCTTATACAGTAGGTCCCTCCCAACTCTATGATTCTATTACTTTATGCCAAGTGGGGAGCAGACCTGGCTCTTGCCCACATGGCTACTTCCTAGTATTGCCCCTTCCTGAGCACTGACAACACTGGCATGATCAGAAACCATGTCATTCATCTGTACCAAAAAAGTCCTTCACCATGAGTGCTCAGCCTACTTATGTGGTTGGGACTGGCTATAGCATAACCATGAGAAAGAGGAATCAATTCTTCTTCCCCCCGGGTAACTTGGCAGCGCCCCAAATGGCGGCGCCAATCTAAGCAACCTGGATCGGGGCCAACCGGGCCAAGGATGGGAGTTAGAGTCTGGCACAAGAGCTCCACCCCAGAATTGTGCTCTGATTCAACTAACGTTTAATATTGACTTTGTTTTATAATTGTTTCCTTTCAGGGCACTTTCATGTTCTTTATTAGATCTGCTCTCTTGGTTATATTGTTTTTTAGGCAACCATGCCTGTGATTGTTTCTCCCATTTTAAAAAAACCAGAAAATTGCCCAGCATATCCCCAGAGTGTTTCAGATAGCCTCAATTCTTCAGCATCCTATTTCAAGCAAATGGTCAAATCGTTCACGTATCCTGTCGTTGCCATTCTTTCAAGGCGATGCACGTATGGGATATATGCAAGAATGTGAAATTCCACTGTAGAATCACAGGAGAGCAAGGATTCACATGCATTATTTCTCTCTGTTTTACAAATGTCCATCATGGATAGAGACCCTTTCAGTAGAAATACAGGCATGCCCTGGTATCTGCTGGGGTTCTGTTCCAGATCCCACTGTGAATACCTGAAACCGTGGATACTGGGGACACCGTTTTAAAGATAGGGGAACACCAGTGGTTTTGCTGCAACAAGGTAAAAAAGGGAGATTTGTTTACTGTTCCCCTATCTTTTTAATAGGCGTCCCAGTATCCATGGATAACTGAAACTGTGAATACTGAATCAGTGGCTACCGGGGCACGCCTGTCATGCCATGACATTGAAGTTTACCATTTAGTTTGTCAAGAAGCAAGAATTCAAACATAAATAGCAGGTATTTTTTGCCGAGCGGATAACCTAATAATCAAGCATGCCGGGCCGGCTGCTGACTGGCTTAATTCCATTAAGGCTCATGCTCCATTGCTTTGACACTGGGAAGCAGACAAAGCTCAGGTTTTCTGAGAAGTAATTACTGAAATCTGCATTAATTCTAACGGTATCCATTACAGCCTGCTGAGGTATAATTATGCTGGTTAACCAAATCATTAGGTAAGAAGAAATATAGCACTATATATACATGTGGCTTGTGACATTTCAGCAATGGACAGCCCAATCCTAACCCACCCAGTGGCCATGTTGTGGCCAGGGCAGCTTAGGAGTAGGCGGGGGGGGGTCTCCTTGGGGGAAAGGGGATATTTTCTCCCTTAACCCAAGTGACTCTTTAGTTTGCACAAAGGAGCTACACAGATCTGCGCTAGCTAAGTTGTGACACAAATCCAAGCAACTCTGTGTAGGGCTTTCAGGCCCAGGACGAGGGTTAGGATACGGCAGTGGCCTGCTCCACTGTCCTTGTCCCCTCCTGGGCCTGAACTGCCTCTCCCCCACCCAGAAACACCCCGCCTCCACTCCGCCTTCCAGCTCTGCTGGTGGCCCGTGATGGAAATGCAGCACTGGTGAACCGGCACACGCCTTTCCACCAGCGCTGCTTGCACTAGAGTAGTCACAAACGTGCTTTATGGCACTCTAAGCCTGTGCACAAATGTCTCTCTTGACTTTTAAGAGAAAGTGACTTTTCAGAAGAGAAAATGTCTGCTTCCCTTGAGGTTGTATGGTTTAGTGATTGGTTTTATAATGGAGAGACCATTCTGAGATATTTTAGCAGCTAGGAAATTTGTTCCTGCCCTTTGGGAGTGGAAGATGGATGGGTTGTTCTACCTGGATTGATTTAATGTACATTTCTCATTTCAAAAACCTGCAGTTGAAGACTTTCGTGTGTTTGCAAACACGTTGTGCATGGTGAGAGTTTATAGCAACCATTTTGTCTATACTCGCTTGTAAAATGGCAACGGTGTGCTTTATTATGTCGCCATCAGTAGGCCCCTGAACGGCTAACCTTAAATTGTTTCTGCCTTAATATCATGTAATAATTTGCAGCACTGCTTTTTATAAACACATTTTGCATTTTAAAGGCTCTTTTAACAGTATATTAGGACTTCACATTGTTCTGCACTATTTGATGGGTAATCTTAAGTACAGCAGTGATGTCATCTGGTAATGAAGAACGGGAACGCTGGGTGGGACTTACGCGTGATTGGCTGCCCATCCGTTCCGTTCTGTGGCTGCCCTGGCCTCGGGGGGGCGCCTGCTCGCCGGGGGGGATGGGTGAGGGGCGCGCCAGGTGCCTGGGCGAGCAGCGGTGGGGCGTGCCAACCGGGGGCAGCCCCCCCCCCGAGGCCAGGGCAGCCGCAGAACGGAACGAACAGGCTGCCAATCACGCGCAAGTCCCACCCAGAGTTCCCGTTCTTCATTACCAGATGACATCACTGAAGTACAGGGAAGACAGTGAGAAATCTGGAAACTGATGAGGAACAGTCTTAGCCCCTCAGAGTTCTGGGGCTCAAGGAGTATGATTCGGGCAGCTATCCCCTTCACCACACTCACCATGCCACTGGCCGCCCAGGAAGAGGGCAGAGTAGTAAGTATCCCTGGATGCTTTTCAGCGTGGGGAGAAGGTGGGGAGGGGGAAGAACTGAGTTGGGGAGGTGGGCAGAAGAAGAGAATGATCAGACCCAGGAGGCAGGCAGGGATGGTGCAGATCCTGCCTCCGATTCCTATATTCCAAGTCACAGAACTGACATAAGTCTCCTATTTAGCAGGCACATATCAGAGCAAAATCATTGTGGCCACCAGGGCTCTTTTCCAGGTAAGAGAACCGGTGTTCCTTTCCCCAAGAAGTTGCTTGGCAGCTTTCCTGGCCCCACAGGATACAGTGGCGGCCATTTGGGGCAGCAGGGAAGCTTAGGAGTGGGCCCTAAAAGAGCTTGGTATGTTTAGGCTGGAAAAGAGGTGGCTACATGGAGATACAATAGCCGTCTTCAAGTATCCTAAGGACTGCCACACAAAAGGAGAGGATTTGCTGTTTGTGGCTCCTGAGGGCAGGGCTAGAACCAATAGGTTGAAATGACAGGGACGTAGATTAAGGCTAGACATAAGGAAGTATTTCCTCCCTGTAAGACCAGTCTGGCACTGGAACAGTCTGCCTTGTGCAGATGTGGGCTTTTCCTCATTGATGGTTTTCAAGCTGAGGCTGGATTGTCTCCAGACTGGGATGCTGTAGCAGCTGCCTACACCGAGCATGGGGGTTGGTTTGGATGACCTCCAAGGTACCTTCCAACATCCTATGTTTCATTATTCCAGCAGCTGCCATCCATGTCAAACCTTATACTGCATTTTGCTATATACAGAAATTTTAAAATGGTGGAGAATTTTAAAAGCTCTGTACTTCTCCCCGAACATCATATTGTGTACAAATGTGGTTTTGTACTCCAGGTTTTGTACTATCTGTACTGAATAGCTGGATTCTTAGGCTAGCTTAATTATTGCACTGTGTCCTAGCTGAATGGATCTGAGTTTCTAATGATGTGCTGATGGGGTGAAGCGTGGGCGGAGGGAGGACAAAGGATCTTTGCTATCTTTTTTGGAGAGGATACTAATTTCTTTCTCCTTTTTTCTCCGCTGTGTAGGTTTGAAAGAACATTGAAAGGACCCTTGAGGGAAGGCTGCAAGTAGGTTCTTCACCTGCTGTCATGGGGTCCTGTTTTTCCTTTTTCCTTGTACCACTTAAGGGGCCAGGAATATATGCGCATGATTCAAAGCCATGATTATATTCAGCAGCTTTTCACCGGTTTCACCTGCATCATTTCAACGGTTTCACCTGCCTTTCTTTCCCATCCTACCATCATAAAATGACTGATCTCTTGTCTGCAAAAACAGCCAGTTGAATTGAGTTTCTAATGTGTGGAATAAAGTATAATCACAATGCAGAAAAGTATCAGATCCAGCAGCGTATAACTGAGTGAACAGAATAGAAATTCTGGACTGATAGTCCAGAAGTATTTTTTTTTCATGTCCTGAGTTGTCAACTAAACAACCCATCAGCCCAATCCTAAGCAGGGCTCCAACAGGCAGGCTAACTGGCCTGCACTATATCTAGCCCCGGTTAGGTGGTGCAACTCAGAGTAAGGGACATTTGTCTCCTTACCCTTAAAGCCACAGCCACTGAGATCTGCGCCAACAAAATTGCTGGTGGAAATCCCAGTGACCTGTTTAGGGCCAACCTGGCCAGGGACAGAGGTTAAGGTCTGGCCTAAGTGCTGGCTCCTGGCTCCACCCCCTCCCTGGACTGCCCAACGGCCCCCCCTCCACCTCCTTTCCTGCCCCATTTTACAAATTAATTTTGTCTGGTGTATAAGACAAAAGCAGTGTCCGGCCATCAAATGTATTCCTGGAAGTGTATTATATAGAACACTGTAGATAATAAAGGCATACACCAGGTACATTTCCAAGGATATTTTTAGGGCTGATTTGCATTGCATGTGTGCATATGTACATAGTACTCCATGGTTCTGAGCCATGGAGATGATACTAGTTCTTCTCTTGTTCTTCAGCTTTTTAGTCTTTAATTTTGATTAGCTGAAGCAAAAAAAAAAAAACTGAAAAAGATGCAGCTACATCGCCCTTATCTTTCCAAAAGTAGATGTGTTGGGGGGAAATGGTATTTATTTTAATCAAGTAAGCCCATTGTGTTTCAGTAAGATAGTCTGTAAGCCTGTCTTACTACAAACAAACACCACCTCTATCCATAAGACAACAGGCAATTTATAGTGCTTTGAATACATGTTCAGTGAACGATCTAATGTGTAACTCATGAAACATTAAGGCAAGGAAATGCTTCCTGGAACTTGAATTTTATTGATTACTCTCACCAGATAGCTTCTGTTTTCCTTATGATGCACTGCAAACATTCCACCATCAGAGCTTTGCATGAATGCAACAGCCCCTCATGCCTTTGGGTGCTAAAATGTTAGAGCAGTGGTTTTCAAACATTTTAGCACTGGACCCACTTTTTAAAATGACCATCTGTCCAGGACCCATCAAAAGTGATGTCATGGCTGGAAGTGCCGTCATTGTGATGCCAGAGCCTGCTGTTTTCCTGAAAACGAAGCCATAAGTTGGGTTATTTCTCAGCCATTTTTCAATAGCAATGTGAATCAGAAAGAAAAAAGGCTATTTACCACCTCAACACAAGCAAAACAACCACTCGGCCCTCCTCCTTTCCAGCATCCCATATTTTCAAAATGGCTGCTCTAGGTGCTTCACGATTCACCTGAAATTGGCTCATGACCCACTGGTGGGTCCCAGCCTACGGTTTTGGAACCATTGTGTTAGAGAAGGAGGTGTTTTTACCATTGGTGGTGACATGCACAAAGTTTATTTCTGCGCATGGTGGCTACCAAATATGATTAGTTAGCCACAAGCAGCCAGCCTGGCAAACCCAGGATTTTCAAGCATTCAAAAAGGGAGTCATTTAGAGCATACTCATTCTAGTTTCACAATGAGCACAGCTGCCCAGTCCACAGCTGCCTGTCCACAGCTACATGCTCCTGGGCTAGAGGAGGCGGAATGAGATGGCTGGGAAGAAGTTAGTAAAGATTCTCCATATCTCCCCATAGGTTGCCAATGGATCTCCTTGGAACCATGCCAGGAATTTCACTGGTATAAGTCCAAAGAGACAGAGGGGGCATTTTGGGGTGGGGAAAGGGGGTTAGCATGCACCACTGCCATTGAGATCCTCCTCCTCTTGACCCCAAATAGCCCTTGGTCCAGCCTGCTCCCCAGCTGCCCATGATCCTCCTCTGAACCTCCCCACCATCAATGTACCTGCTCCTGCAGGACTTGAGGGCATGAATGACCTCCATTCATTTGCACTGGTAGCCCTGACTCAGACAATGGTGGTGCTGCTTTCTTACCACTGGTGCAGGACTATCATAAGCCCTGGATAGGATTGGGCTGCAAATAAAGTATTTAGTACGAAAATTTTAAAGTAAAGTTTAATTAAAGTACAAAAATTTTACATATACAGACTTTGAAATAAATCAGGCGACTTATATGAAGCTTCATCAGCTTTCACTTTATGAGTTTCATAAAAAACGAGAAATATCTTTTCGATCCTAGGCTTAAAGATGAAGTGTCATAAATCACAATTATTCATTACATTACAGGTTTACTACTAACAGAACATCCCTCAAGTTAATTGCAGGCACAGGAACAATGCTATAACATTAACGTTGTCTTAGGTCATATTAGAATTGGAAAGTTGGAGAAGTTATTATGTTTTGCATGACATGGGCTGATAGGCAAGAAAGGATTCTTGGTAAAGATAAAAAAGTAATGAGTGAATGTAAAAAGGGGCTCAGGGGTATCATTTCAAAAGGAAGCTCTTTGCAGATATATAAGAAGTACATGCCAAATACAAAAGTAGAAGAAATGTACAGGAACATACCTTAGGAGCATTATTCTGGTGGATACTGGCATTACTTCGGCTATCTGAAGTTAGAGCTAATTCAATAATCTCTGCCATTCTTAATGCCTGGGTCATGCAGAAGTTCATTACAGATCCAATAACACCAGCTGTTACTGAGCATGTATTTGACACATGTAGGTGATGGTGGTGGTGGTGTATGTAGGCCATAGGTCAGTGGTTCCCAAACTGTGGGCCAGGACTCACCAGTGGGTTGCAAGCCAATTTCAGGTGGGTCACAGACCATCGAGAGCAGCCATATTGAAAAATGGGAAGCTGGGATGTTGGAAAGGGGAAGGGCTATGTGGTTGTTTTGCTTGTGTCATGGTTGTAAATAGGTTTTGTTTTTTTCTGATACACTTTGCTATTGGAAAATGGCTGAGAAAAAACCATCTTATTGCTTCTTTTTCAGAAAGCAACAGGCTCTGGTGTCACAATGACGGCAATGCCAGACATTACATCACTTCCAGTGGATCCTGGGTCATTCTAAAAAGTGGGTCCCATGCTAAAAAGTTTGAGAACTACTGCCATAGGTCATATGATCTGAGCCACACTCATGTCTTCCTTGACCAGGGTAGATGGTAAGGAGCATCAGTCTTGTATCTCTAGGTCCTCTCCATTTGTTTCCTTCCTTGCCCTCTTGCTTGTGGTCCTCATGTGTGTCCCAATGAGATTGTTGGGTGCGCTGCTCATAGCATCAGCAACTCAACTCTGAAATGGCCTCCACAAACATGGTTGGTGGCCTTGACCTTTGACCCTGCTCAAGAGGCAGATATGAGTGGCAACAGAGCCACCCCAGTTTGGGCTGGGAACTTGGGATATCAAACTTGACATTCCTCCTTGGAACCACTTAGATTTAAGGCAAAGAGCTGCATAAATCTGAGTAGGCCCATTGGCAGTAAGTTTTTTACTTACCTCTCCATCTCACACTGGTTCCTGGCTGGCCCAGTGCTGCTGCACATCCTGGGCTGTGTATGATTTAATTCAGTGGTTCCCAACCTTCTTAGCACCACCACCCACTTTTTAGGTAGGACAACCAGTCAGGGACCTCCCCCCCCCAAGACCGGAAATGATGTCATTAAGAAGGAAGTGACATCATTGTATCTGTAAAAACATGTATGCAGACTACAATAGGTTACCAAATGCAACAGTTGTTTTCAAGTATGTGAAAACACCTTGACATTTTTTCAAAAATGTATTTTTCTATTTGGAGGTTCCCTGAAAACGTTGAAAAAATGCAACTTTTTAAATGTTATGCAAACACATCTATGGTAGTAAATGGGGTCTCTGAAATCCGCTGAAAATGGTCTCTTGACCCTCCAGGGGTCACAACCCCCAGATTGGGAACCACCAACTTAATCAATCATGATTAGAGTTAACCATTTCAGTTCTTCAGCAGTCCTCAGGTAAGTGGGTTATTTTGTTTGCTGCCGATGAGCCAAGAATGGAAACCAGACTGATTCCCCCATACCTTTCAGAATACTTACAAACTTCTTCTGCCAGGCATTTAGCTTGTGATTGAAGGGGCCCACTGCCAATTAATTGCTTTTTTTCCTTGCTGCTGCACGACTGGCTTTTATTGCCTATTTTACTGATTAGTCACTGTGTTTTTTATACTGTGGTGCATTGGCCTTTTAATTGCATTTTTGTAGTTTATTTATTAGGTGCCTTGAGGCTTCGTAAGAAAGCGGGTAAAATTGGAAAACAACTATAGTAGAGAAATACATTAAGTCTTAAGGAATGGTAAACATATATCTGGCTGGGAGAGAGATAATAATCTATGGTCCAAAGGTCTGGCAAGTAGGATTGCAACTTGTGTGAGCAGAGGAAGTAGCAGAGGTTGACTGGGCCAGACACTGGTCAAAAGTTCATGATCTTTAAGAACATAAGAAGAGCCTTGCTGGATCAATCCAAGTGTTACCAAAAGAGCTGAGTTTAGGGGAATTAATATATCTGACAGCTCAGTTGGAACAAGGGATTGTATGCTGGATAACACGAAAGCGTAATGCAGGAATCCCTGTTTCCTCAGGAAGAGACAGAGGTGCAATGCTAACCAACTTTCCAGCACTGACATAACTGTGTCAATGGGGCATGTCCTGCATCCTGCAATGGAATAATAGTCATGGATGCCTCCTCAAGGTAAGGGAATGTTTGTTCCCTTATCCCAGAGCAGCATTGCCCTTACCCCAGTGCTAGAAAGTGGGTTAGGGTTGCACCCTGAGAGAAATACTGCCAATAAAAATGGTTGTGTTATTAAGATACAAATAGATAAAAAGAATTAATAAGCTAGTGTACTATCTTGATCACAGTGGACCTATTGTGGTGGGTGCATTGTAGGGTGTAGGGTGAGTGTATTTGGTGCATGTTCTGCCAAATTCCCTGCTGGGCCTCCGCAAGGGCCCTGATGCCCACACTAGGCTAACTAGTTTCCCCTCCAGAGCAGCCACAGAGATAGGCAAGAGGGAGGGGGTTCAGTCACCCACTGGGCCTCCTCTCTTCCAGCAGCTTTGTTTGGGATCACCAGCTGGCCAGCCTCCTCCAGACTGCCCTCATCACCGGCTTAGCTCAAGATACCCCAACTTAGCACCACAAAACCCCACCACCAAACAATAGGCAGTCAGCTTGCCTAAGCCACAACTGCCTCCTCCACTTGGTGGCTCTAAGGGCGTGGCAGCCATACAATAGTTTCCCACAGTCACTCCCCACATTAACCTTACCTTACCCAGTCCTTTAACAGTCAGTCCATCCAACAGTCCTTCAGTCAGTCCATCCAGCAATCCATCAGTTCGTCAATCCACAGCCACTTTCCTTCCTTCCTACACCTGCCCGGGGCTGCACCTACGTGGTGCTCTCCTCCAGCACTTACCCAGGCCCCTTACTGCAGCTCCTGCCTCCCACTTTATACTGAGGCAGGCTAATCAGTGTCTGTTGCTGGGCAGGCTCTAGCTCATCAGCCACACCCAGCTGCCCCTGTGCTAACCTCCCTTCATAGCCAGAGCTCTCATCAGCCTGCAACTGTGTTCCTGCTGCAGGCAGAGACCTTGGGGGTTAACCCTGTAATCTTTGGCTGATATGGACAAGAGGCCACTGCTGATACCATTTCCTAACTCCTGGGGGTATCTCCTGCCTTTTCCAATACAGTGCATCCGGTAGAAATCAGGAAAAAGGGTTGGTAGGGAAAGATCTGTAGGAGTCCCTGCTCTTTTACCCCAAGCTGCTAGCACTACAGGAGGGAAGAGCAAAGGGTAAGAATCAAAGTGCAAGGTATAGTTACTCATCCAGTTGTAGTGTCCATGGGTCAGCAGGCCTGTGTGCAGAGTAGTGGACCCTCCAGGAGTGACCACTGAGAGCAGTGGTGATGGACACTCAGGCAGTGACCATATGGGCCATCTTGATGGACACTCAAGGAGTGACCATTTGCTGGTACAATTCCCTTAGTAATTAAGGATTTTTTTGGGGGGTGCTTCTATGTGCAAGGGATAAATGTGTAACTTTGTGTGTTTGGCTTTAGATGTGTGAATGGTTAATCAAGCAGGATGTAAACACAACTAGTAGTGTCAGCGAAATACACATTACTACCCTGATGCCAGCAGATGTCTTGCAACTTAAACTGAGGTTTGAATAAGTGAATGTAAAATGCAGGTATAATCCAATGTTTTGGTCCAAAATGCAAGAGTACTTGAATTGCATTCAGGAAAGCACATAAAGACGCCTAACAGGATTACATCTTCAGGCTTGACCAAAGTCTTTGGAAAGTGTGGCCTGTATTTCTGAGAGTTCATCTTGCATTTTGGCATCTAATGCTGTAGGCCTGTGAATTGTAACTTGATTTCAGAGTCCATAATATTAATATAACCAGGAATAAAAGTAAAGAAAGAGGGAGATTTACTGATAACATTAGGGCCCATCTAGTCTGGCTTCCTGTATCTCACATTGGTCCACCAGATGCTTGAGAGAGCATCTGGTGATCTATAGAGGGTCCGCATGGCTGGGACTCCACACACACACACACACACACACACACACACACACACAAGTACTGGTGTCAGTGTTAGCTTCATAATAAATCCACTTCAAGTAAATGAGTCAGGCAGGTTGTGGTCTCTGAATCTGCATGTATGTTAGGCTATCTTCACAGTGGCATTCTAGGGAGGACAAAACGCTAAGATCTTCAAGCTCATAAATGCTGGTGTAAAGTGGCCCCTCCTCCTCCCCTTCCAAGCCATTTGCAGCTGAAAAAGCAAAGCAGAAGTGTTATGTGTCTGTTAGAAAAAGAACACCATTCTTAAGAACCTTGCAAATTCATACTTTTGTCACAATCTTTACAGAGTCCAAGAGCACCTCCTCGACCAGCTACTATGTGTAATGAATATTAAAAAAAAACACAGTAACATAAGCACGGTCAGTCCAATGGAACCCCCTTTTCCTGGGATCCCATACCTCTGGGATACCAAAGGCCAAGACTCACTTTATTTGTCTGCTCAGACAGGCATGTCCAGGTATAAACCATATGCCTCCAGCTCTACTATGAAGAACATGGGCATGCAGAAGTAGCCTTTCAGAGTGCCAGATTTAGAATGACCTGGCCACTTCTTCAGAAGCTGGTGAAGAGATATAAGAAGAGCCCCACTGGATCAGGCCAAGGGCCCATCTAGTCCAGCTTCCTGTATCTCACAGTGGCCCACCAGGTGCCTCAGAAAGCACACGAGACAACTAGATGCCTGCATCTTGTTGCTACTCCCCTGCATCTGGCATTCTGAGGCATTCTTACTTCTAAAGTAGGGAGGTTGCATCATGGCCTGTAGCCTGCGATGGACTTTTTCTCCAGAAATCTGTCCAGTTCCCTTTTAAAGGCACCTCGGCCAGACGCCATCACAACCTTCTGTGCCAAGGAGTTCCACAAATTAATTACCCACTGGATAAACAGTATTTCTACTGGGTAAATAGAAATATCTGTTCTAACTCTTCCAACAGTCAATTTTAATGGATGTCCCGTGGTTCTGGTATTGTGAGAGTATCCCTCCCCTGGTATCCCTCCCCTGCATGGTTTTGTACATCTCAGTCATGTCCCCCATCAGACTCCTTTTTTCTAGACTGAAGAGCTCTGAAATTGACTCATAAGGGAGGTGCCCCAGCCCAGTAATCATTTTAGTGGCTCTCATCTGCACCTTCTTTGGTTCTCCTAGATATTTGCCTAATGAGCACTCCCTTGACCAACCATGCGTCTGTTTTTTGTAGCTGGGCATGGATTACTACAGATTTCAAATATTGACATTTTTTTAAAAAAATTGTCTTACTGAGATGTGCTATGGTGTCTGGCTATGAGGCAAAGTGATGTGGGCTTCATGAAATGCTCTTGTATTTCAAAATGTATCCCTATACATCTGCACGCAGACTATTAGAACAGTGAGTTTTTCCTCTAACATGCCAACACCATAAAAACACACACACTAAACACATAATAGACTCGCCAATTTCTTGATTTTTGAAATGGCTCAGAGGCAAGGAGAAATACGTTTTTGGAAAGAAAAAAAAGCAGGTAATACTTCTGTAATTCTGCCCATAGCATTTTATTTTTTTTTAAAGGAAAGGGAAGCATTTCAGATTTGACAAGTAAACTGGGGCTGCTTTGAAATTAAAATATCTCCATAGCAACACTCAAGCAGCCGAGAAAGTTGACAAAAAACAAACATAATAGAGAAAATGGAAAGCAAGGTTCAGTGAACTTGTCAGGCAAATAAGTACTTCGCTTGACACCAGGGAAGATTATGGCAAGCCGATTGGTGCTAAACCCAAGGTCAAAAGAAAGAGCAGAGGTATTTAGGAGCCATCACAAAACCTGTCATATAAACAGCAGATTGTCAGGAAATCCCAGGTATGTTCCAGTGGCTGTTGCTGGTGGTGTTCTGCATTTTTTTAGTTTGTGAGCCCTTTTGGGACAGGGAGCCATTTTTTAAAATAATAATAATAATAATAATAATAATAATAATAATAATAATAATAATAATAAT
>JAJKFI010000018.1:468133-522495 GCA_029204185.1 Lerista edwardsae | reverse complement strand
ATAATAATAATAATAATAATAATAATAATAATAATAATAATAATAATCGCTTTGAACTTTGTGTTGAAAAGCGGTATATAAATGTGATTGATTTGATTTATTAGCCTGGGGTCACTCTCAGTCAACCCTTTCCAAATAGGAAACTAGCCAATTCTTCGAAGAGTCCACAGCGTCCAAAAAGGGCTTTTTTAAGAGTGATTTCCTGACCACTTCTTTACAGACAGCCAGGACTCCTTCTCCACCTTGCAATAAGCTGCTGCTTATCTCTGGTCATCCTTCTGGAGATGTTAGAAGCACCGAAGAAAAAGATGAACAAGCAACTGGTAGGACACAACCCACCAAACCAGTGGCATGCCTCGCATGTTTGACACCCAGAGCAGAATGTTTTTAACACCTCCTTCTGTGCGCTGAGGCCTGGTGGAGCACAGTCCCAGTGTGGCAGCCCCAGTGAGCATCAAAATCTGAGATGGCCTGGTGGAGAACAGACACAGTGGGACTACCCCAGTCCAGCTCTTGGCCTGTGGAAGCAGGAAGCGGCAGTACGAGGAGGTGGGAGGCAAAAAGTTGCAGGACCCCTTTTGAAGCCACAGCACCCAGAAGGAGGGGTCAACCAACAATGTCTTTTGGTGTCACCCCTCCCCTATGGTGTCACCTGATGCAGCCCGCACCCCTTGCACCACCCTAGTGATGCCACTGACAACAGCTGTGCTAGTGTTCCTTGCAACAAACAAAGTATTCCTTGCAACAAACAAAGTATTCCTTGCAACAAACGCATAAATTGTGAGTGGAAGGCGAGTGTTCCTAAACAGGCAGTGTACTAGTACTGGGACCTTGCAGCCAATCAGGGCTCTTGCAATACACAAGTTCTCCCCCATCGCTTTTGAAAGTAAAACAGTTTTAACTCACTTGCACAAATTAATCAAGGATGCAATTTTGCAAGATTTCCTGGGCAGGGAAACCCACTGTTAGGTACTATAACTAAAAAGGAAAAGGGTACAATTTGGAAAGGAGCATATGGTGGGACAGCTGGTACAAGACTATAAAAGGCTGCAGGGGTAAAGGCACATGCTGACCACACTTGAAAGAGGACACAATGACCCATATAGGGGTTTCCATGCAAATGCCAGGACTCACGATGGGGAAGCTGGAGCGCTTGGTTGCAAAGAAAACCGATGCAGTGGGCCTATTGGAAAGGTCAAATACGTTATTCCAGGACACACACTCTATTGATAGGACAGGGAGTGGCACACTGGCAGTAGAGTAGTTCTGTATGTCAAAGGGGGTATACCGTCCAACAAATTAGAAAACAAAAAAGGACTGAACTCCACAGAATGATTGCGGGTGGAAATACCATGCCAAAATCATAGTTTTGTACTGGAGCATGGCTGTGGTCCTCCAGATCAAAATGCTGTGAGTGACTCAGAAAAAGAAGCCAGGAAGAGAGAAAATGTTGCCATAATGAGCAGGGATGTAGACATTCCGGACCAGAAGGAAATGCTGTTCCATTTCTTTGGATCCCAAGGCTGAGAATGCTCAGAAGGCTCTGCAGCTCCCTGGCTTCCAAACGTAGTACTCCAAACAGCTCAGCCATCCACCAATTCTGTGACTTTAAGGTATTTACTGTGTTCCCCAATGTAAGAGCAAAGATGGGGGAACTGGAATGTTTGGTGGCTAGGGAAAACATTGATATAGTAGGCATAAAGGAAACCTGGTGGAATGCAGAGAACCAGTGGGATACTGCCATCACAGGCTATAAACTCTATAGGAGGGAAAGGGAAGGGCGTGTTGGCGTAGGGGTGGCCATCTACATCAAAGAAGGAATAGAATCCAGCAGAGAAGAAACTGAAGGTGGGCCGGACTCCACCATGGAGTCACTGTGGGTTAAACTACCAGGCCATAAGAGCAATGTAATAGTGGGGGTGTTCTATCGTCCTCCCGATCAAAAACTTGAAGGTGACCTTGAAATGAGGAAACAAATCAGGGCAGTGATCAGGAGAGACAGGATTGTAATCATGGGGGACTTCAATTATCCTCATATTGACTGGGTCAACTGGTGCTCTGGTCAAGAAAGAAAGACCGGATTCCTTGATGTGCTAAATGACTGTGCCTTAGAGCAGCTAGTTATGGAGCCGACCAGAGGACAGGTGACTCTGGATTTAATATTGTGTGGTACTCGGGACCTAGTTAGGGATGTAAGTGTTACTGAGCCATTGGGGAACAGTGACCATGCTGCGATTGGTTTTGCCATGCATGTCCAGGAAAGAGTGCAGAGCAAATCTGACACAAGAACCCTTGACTTTCGAAGGGCAGATTTCCCTCAGATGAGGAGGCTAGTTAGAAAGAAATTGTAAGGGAAGGTAATCCCTCCAGGCTGCATGGAGGCTGTTTAAAATAACAGTAGTAGAGGCCCAGCAGAAGTGTATACCGCAAAGAAAGAAGGGTTCGACAAGGTCCAGGAGGGTGCCTGCATGGCTGACAAACAAAGTTAGAGAAGCTGTAAAGAGCAAGGAAGCTTCTTTCCGTAAATGGAAGTCTTACCCCAGTGAGGAGAATAAAAAAGAACATAAACTCTGGCAAAAGACAAGTAAGAAGGTGATACGGGAGGCCAAGAAAGCGTTTGAGGAATGCATGGCTATCAACATAAAGGGGAATAATAAAAGCTTCTTCAAATATGTTAGAAGCAGGAAACCTGCCAGAGAGGCAATTGGCCTGCTGGATGGTGAGGGAGGGAAAGAGGAGATAAAAGGGGACTTGGAAATTGCAGAGAAATTAGATGAATTCTTTGCGTCTGTCTTCACAGCAGAAGAACTTGGGCAGATACCACAGCCCGAACAGCCCTTCCTAACTAAGGAATTAAAGCAGATAATGATTAATAAGGAAGATGTTTTAGATCAAGTTGATAAATTACATATAAATAAGTCACCAGGCCCAGATGGTATATACCCAAGAGTTATTAAGGAACTAAAGAACGAAGTTGCTGACCTCTTACCTAGAGTATGCAACTTGTCCCTTCAAATGGCCACGGTGCCAGAGGATTGGAGGATAGCCAATGTCACGCCAATCTTTAAAAAAGGGAGAAGGGGGGACCCTGAAAACTACAGGCCAGTCAGCCTAACGTCTGTTCCGGGTAAGATGGTGGAAAGCCTCGTCAAAGATAAAATCCTAAAACACATAGAGGAACAAGTACTTCTGAAGGAAAGTCAGCATGGCTTCTGTAAGGGTAAGTCTTGCCTCACAAACTTTTTGGAATTCTTTGAAAAGGTCAACAGGCACGTGGATGTGGGTGAACCTGTGGATATCATATACCTGGATTTTCAGAAGGCGTTTGACACAGTCCCCCACCAAAGGCTGCTGAAGAAACTTCACAGTCAGGGACTAAGAGGGCAGGTCCTCTTATGGATCCAGAATTGGTTGAGGGCCAGGAAACAGAGAGTGGGGGTCAATGGGCAATTTTCACAATGGAGAGAGGTGAAAAGTGGAGTGCCCCAGGGATCTGTCTTGGGGCCCGTGCTTTTCAACTTATTCATAAATGACCTGGAGACAGGGATAAGCAGTGAGGTGGCCAAGTTTGTGAATGACACAAAACTTTTCCAGGTGGTGAAAACCAGAAAGGATTGTGAAGAGCTCCAGAAGGATCTCTCCAAGTTGGGGGAATGGGCAGCAAAATGGCAGATGCGTTTCAACATAGACAAATGTAAAGTGATGCACATTGGGGCCAAAAACCAAAACTTCACCTATAGGCTAATGGGTTCTGAGCTGTCTGTGACAGCTCAGGAGAGAGATCTTGGGATCTTGATGGACAATTCAATGAAGGTATCGACCCAGTGTGCGGCAGCCATTAAGAAGGCCAATTCCATGCTTGGGGTCATTAAAAAAGGGTTGAGAATAAAACAGCCAATATTATCATGCCATTGTACAATTTGATGGTAAAGCCACACCTGGAATATTGTATCCAGTTCTGGTCGCCGCATCTCAAAAAGGACATAGTGGAGCTGGAAAAGGTGCAGAAGAGAGCAACAAAAATTATTTCGGGGCTGGGGCACCTCCCTTATGAAGAAAGAGTGCAGCGTTTGGGGCTCTTCAGCCTAGAAAAAAGGCACCTGAGGGGGGACATGATTGAGACATACAAAATAATGCATGGAAGGGATAGAGTTGATAGAGGGATGTTCTTTTCCCTCTCTCAAAACACCAGAACCAGGGCGCATCCGCTAAAACTGAGGGTTGGGAGAGTTAAAACAGTTAAAAGTTACTTTTTTACCCAGCGGGTAGTTAATCTGTGGAACTCTTTGCCACAGGAGGTGGTGATGGCATCTGGTCTTGATGCCTTTAAGAGGGGATTGGACAGATTTCTGGAGGAAAGGTCCATCGTGGGCTATAGGCAATTATGGATTGTGCAACCTCCTTACAAAGGTGGTGGGCTACTGGTATCGGGTGCAAGGGAGTGGCAACAGGATGCAAGCATCTTGTTGCCTCATGCCTCCCTGGGGCACCTGGTGGGCCGCTGTGAGATACAGGAAGCTGGACTAGATGGGCCTTTGGCCTGATCCAGCAGGGCTCTTCTTATGTTCTTATGTAAGTCGGGGCCAGGTTTTTCTAGTCAATTTTTAGGCATAAATTTCTCAATTTATAGATGATTATATATGGTACCTAAGTTTGCAGACCTTGGTGACTAGTCCACCATCCTGCATTACAAAAGATATTGCAATGTGTGTCTGAAATATCAGTGCAATAAAGATGACCCATCTTTCCTATTCATTGATTGAACATAACATTCTGGGAAAAATGCAAAAACAGGATGAGAAGTATTTCTGGTTTGTGTTGCACCACATGGTTTGCATACCTGCAGCAGAATCTTGTAGCATTTGTTAGCAATTGAGCCAGTGTGATGTTAGGAAGGAAATCAGGAATTGCTCTGTGTGTGTGTGTGTTTTTTTTAACAATGGCCTGTCATCATTAAATGGCATTGTTTGGGAGTTCATTGTTGGTGATGCAGTTTCAGAAGTCCAGGCAATGAATCACTTCAATGCATTCATAGACAAGCTGCACACATTATATACTGTAGCAGGTCACCACAAAATCAAAGAGAATTACAAAAATGTTCATGGCAGTTAAATAAGGAGGTAAACAAGTAGATAAGCAGATATGTTTCAATGTAGACAAGTGTAAAATGATGCACAGTGGGGCAGAAAATCAAAACTTCACATATAGGCTAATTCAGTGGGTTCCCAAACTGGGTTGGGACCCACCAGTGGGTTGTGAACCAATTTCAGATGGGTCGCAAAGCACCTTGAGCAGCCATATTGAAAATATGGGAAGATGGAATCTGGAAAGGAGAGGGCTGTGTGGTTGTTTTGTTTGTGTCAAGGTTGTAAATAGGCTTTGTTCTTTCTAGTTCACTTTGCTTTGGAAAATGGCTGAGAAATAACCCGATTTATGGCTGCATTCTCAGGGAAGTCGCAGGCTCTGGCATCACAATGACAGCACTTCCGGCCATGACGTCACTTTCAGGTGGTCCCAGACAGACTGCCATTCTAAGAAGTGGGTCCCAGTGCTAAAATGTTTGAGAACCACTGGGCTAATCAGTTCTGAGCTGTCTGTGATAGATCAGGAGAGAGATTTTGGGGTAGTGGTGGACAGCTCCATGAAAGTGTCGACCCAGTGTGTGGCAGTGGTAAAGAAGGCCAATTCCATGCTTGGGATCATTGAAAAGGGGATTGAGAATAAAACTAATATTATTATGCCATTGTACAAATCGATGGTAAGGCCACATCTGGAGTACTGTGTACAGTTCTGGTCACCACATCTCAAAAAGGACATATGGAACTAGAGACACTGCAGAAGAGAGTGGCCAAAATGATGACTGGGCAGGAAGGTTACAGCGTTTGAGGCTCTTCAGTCCAGAAAAAAGGCACCTGAGGGGGGACATGACTGAGATGTTTAACATTATTCAGGGGATGGATAAGGTGGATAGAGGGTTGTTCTTTTCCTACTCTCACAGCACCAGAACCAGGGGGCATCCACTATAATTGGGCGTTGAGACAGAACAGATAGAAGAAAATTATTTTTTATCCAGCTTGTAATTAGGGAGCAATCCTAAGATGTGCTGGAACAGCAAGGCCAGCTGGCTTGTGCTGTACCCAGCACAGCTTTGGTGCACTATGGAGCCTCCCCGGGGCAAGGGCACATTTGCGCCCTTGCCCCAGGGGCGGCTCCAGCCTCCCCTATGGGCAGTGGAGGGATTCAAATAAATTAACAACCGGTTCCATGTCCTCCCTTCTTTGTACTGCGTCTTACTACAGCACTACTTTTTGTATATCAATAAATTAGCAACCAGTTCTGCAGAACTGGTGAGAAGTGGCTGAATTTCACCGCTGCCTATGGGTTCCTCAGATCTGCGAGAGAACAGAACAAGCTACCACAGAGCCTGCACTAGTGAAAGCTGCTTCAGCACAATTTCTATGAACCTGAGCAGGACCTGCACACTATCTCCTGGTGCCTGAAGAGGTACATCAGATGCCTCCTCCTTTACCTGTCGGTGCTTCGCAATCCCACTTGGGTCCCAAGGTTGAAGACCACTGATCCAGCTGACCCTGGGGTGGTGGAAAGGCCATATTGGAAACAGAAGCTGCAGCCACCCAACGTAAATTTACAGCACAATCCTAAAACGGACATAGTGCTGATGCAACATTGTTATATCGGAACTACGTCATTCGCGCTGACGTGGGGGCGCTGAGCAGCACCCCTGTGTCGGCACTAACGCTCTGAAGCCAATGCTATGAGTATCGTCGGCTTCAGAGAGCTGACGGGGAGCCTTCCTCGTGCCGACCGAAGCCGGTCAGTGAAAGGGAGGAACCATCCCGTTCCGAGGATTGGGGGGGGAGGGAAGTTGGGACGGGACATGGGCGGGCTCGGGAGGCAGCCATACGGCCACATCCTAAGCCTGTCTGGGAGGCCATGTGACCCCTATTCGGCTGCACAGTCTCCTCAGATCTGCACCCACTATTTAGCAGGTGCAGATCCAAGGAGCACATAGGGGAGGCTGGAGCCTCCCCTATGGTAAGGGAGTGTCGGTCGGCTGGCCTTGCCATTCCAGCACAGTATAGCATTGTGCCCTTAGCCATGTTGTCCTGAGAGATAACTGGAAGTTATTGATTCATAACAGTTGGTTTGTAATTAGCAGAGTGAACAATATGAAACAGTGTGAAAGGGGATTGAGTAACACAGACACAATTATTTTGGAAGTTCGACCCAGGCCAACAATCCAGCTTGTCTTCTCACTTCTCTTCATAAAAATAAATGAGCATCCTTTTGCACTTGAGGAAGCCAGAAATACATTGACCTGTGGCTGAGAACTCACCAATCCGCTGCTGCTGTTGATGCCAGAATAAGAATGGCTGTTCCAAAGAATGCTGAATGGAAGCCACTTGAGAAAGTAATTTCAAACAGAGGTCAAGGGAGTTGCAGCACAGCAGGAGCAGTTACTGCATTTCCGAAGGGGTGTGGGCTGGTGGGTGTAACTCTGAAGAGGCTGGTTTCACATGGGGCATTGGGATTTGAAGTGGATTCCAGGCCGGCTTTTCACAAGCTGAAAACCACTGATCTTAAAAGAAAATGAAACTGCTGGAGTATTTAGAATATGGGTATCCTGCTTATCAACAGAAAAGCTCACAGAGTGTTTCCACAGCAAAATATGGGAGACTGGAAACCACTCTTTGTTTGTGCTTGTTTGGGTTTTTTTTATCTTTAAACTGCTTTGAGAACTTTTTTATAGTGTAGTGGTATATACTGTATACACATTGTCAATCATAGTGTTGCAATATTAAGCCTGTTCAGTTCACTTCACTTAAGACAAAATGTTTTTGTGGATCAGCAGTGGACTCTGGCCACACATACTGGAAGACACCTGGATTCCTTAGAGCAACCTCTCCTCCTCCTCCTCCTCCTTCAGTAGAGGTGAAGTGCAGCTGAGACTCCAGCTGGGACATCCCAAATCCTGGGTAAGCAATGCGTTTTAAAGTTGACTTGAATGGCGTTATGCTGGAAAGGTTGTGACCCTAGAGATGCATGTGTGTATGTGGTTAAGATGTTCTAGTGGCCTGAGGAGTTATTGGGAGGGGATGGAAAGTGCTTAGGGTTCCAAATGTTAGCACTATTTGGTTAGGATTTGGAATACTGCCATTATGGAGAAGACAACCTTTGATGACAGAAGGCGAGAAAATTACCCTACATTCAGGCAAATACTTGTTTACAGAGATGATCATTTTTGCTGGAGTTTTTGGAAATTGTACTCTCAATAATATGGTTTTAAATCAGTGGGTAAAGAGGTACAAAAGGTGTTCTCTGTATGATAACTTTGCATTTTTCTAAAATTATTAAACAAATTATGGGGAAAATGCAGTGTTGATCTTTGTTGCTGCTACACCATCTGGCGGCCCAAACCTCAGCTGCGCGGCCTCTGTAGGACCAGCAGTAGCACAATGGCTACGGTGCTTCCCACGGAATCCATGGCAGCCACAGGGGCTCCTCAAGGGAAACAAATGCTTGTTCCCTTCCCCCGGGGAAAGTCCCAGCCCCCACAATGGGACTCCTCTAGTTTCTGTTGGCTATTTTGTTGGAAGCCCCATGTTGGAAGCCACCACCAGGTCCCACCCTCATGCAGGCCGGATCCTCTCCTTCCCTGCCCAGACTGCCCCCTCCCCATCTCTCTCTCACCCCAAATATACCTACCGGTCGCCAGCACTACTGGAGCACCGGCAGCCTATCCCGTTGGCACTGAGGCCGGGCACACACTAGTGCTGACCCAGCACCAGCACTCCATCCTCTCTGCTTTTGTGCACATCACTGCCGGTCAGCGCCCCCCCCCCGCCCGCAGTGCCACTGGGCCGATGCAAGCACATTGCGTCAATCCAAGGGACACAATAGGATTGTGCCCTCAGTTTTAGTGGATGCCCCCTGATTTCTTTTCTTCAAAGTCAAACTTCATTTGCTTCTCAATCAATCCCACCCCTTATTTTCAGGTACAAAAGAAACCACTGTTTGCTAACAAGAGCCTAAAGCCACATTTCCCAGGGTTAAAGCTAGCTACATTTTCAGTGGTTTGGAAGATGTAGTGGCTCGGTTGACATTTAATTAACTGACTGTTAGCAGCGTTAAACAGCCCAATGTGCAACATGCTTAAATTGGACCATTAGTGACAGTTGGTCATCTTTATCACCATCACCCATGCCCTCTCGGCTGGAATTTTTCAAATTATAGCAGACAGTTTTACCTCCTATATACCTGGATGCCAGACCTAGAAAGCTAAATTCAATGTGTTGTGTAAGTATCAGCCAGTCTTATTTTCACAATCCCTCTCCTTCATACCAGTAGATGAATTAACAAGAACATTGACCGAGGGAGTGTTGAATTCACTTCAGGTCAAGGAAGAGAGCCCTGCTGGTGAGAGTGACCTAAACATATGTGCACTGCTTAGTTAAGCATGAAGCATCCTTGACTAAAATGGAACCTGACTGGCTTGCCTGCTAGATCAGTGGTTCCCGAATTGTGGGCCAAGACCCACTTGGTGGGTCGCGACCTGATGTCAGGTGGGTTATGGAAAGCTGGGAGCAGCCATCTTGGAAACTGCAGACCTTACTCTTGCTATATTCCCTTTGTGAGTATTTACACTTTGAATTTTCAAGTGAGGGTTTTTTTTTATTTTGGTTTTAGTTCAGTGCTGCTACATAATATTTTATCCTAATCTTGCTTTCTGACAAGGATGTTTTATGGTTGTGCAATGGCTCCAGTCCAAGAATGCCAGTTTGCATTCCAGGAGTGTCATTTGATTATGTCACAATGACAGAACTTCATGCTTGATGTCACTTCCAGCTATGACATCACCTCCAAGATAATGACATCATTTCCCGTGGGTACCATTCTAAAAAGTGGGTCCTGGTGCTAAAAGTTTTGGGAACCACTGATCTAGATATCAGCCCAAAAGAGACAACAGAGGAAGGGACCGGAAATGAAGGCGGAAGCTGATTGGGAAATTGTGTGAAAAACACAGTTACAAATGAAGTTGTTGGGCAAAGTTACAATAGGGCAAGAAAGAAGTGATTTTTGAAGAAGTAAGAGAGTTGGAATCATGGAGGCATGTGGATAGGCCACCAATTTTCAACCTTTTTTATCTCACAGTACACTGACAAGATACTAAAAGGCACACCATCAGTGTTTTAACAATTGACAATTTAACACATTACAATGCCAGCCAGGGGCTCACATCACCCAAAGGCAGTGGTGGGATTCCAATAAATTAACAACCGGTTCTATGTCCTTCAGGGCAGCCTTCAGGGCGGCCGCTGCCTTTCTTCCCTCTCCCAACCTAAAAGTAACAACCGGTTCTGCAGAACTGGTGAGAACCGGCTGAATTTCACCACTGCCCAAAGGCCCTACTAATAAATACTCCTCCCCCAAACTCCTGGGGCGTACCTGCAGCCTGTTCATGGAACACCAGCATGGTCGTAGCAGCACACTAGCATGCCACAGGACACCAGCAGAAATTAGCTGAGGTACGCAATCCCAAACAGACCTGCACCAGTTTTGACCACCAAGTCAAACACATCCCACCTATCATGTATTTAAATATAATAGTTACAGACATCATTGGCAAACTTTGCGGGTCAAAACTGGTGCAGGCCTACTTTCCGTTTTTATTTAACTTTTTATTTTTATTTAAACATTGTCTCACTTTTCTATCAAAAGCCCTTGAGGTAGCCTGCACTCCAAAATGTTTAAGTAACCCATTTTGAAAATATTCACAATATTAGGATAATAGAGAAAGGAAATTATTTTCAAGAGCCAAAAGAAAATTGACAGTAGCAGTGAGGGCACAATTCTAACCCAGAGTGAGGCCGGCACAGTTAGGCCAGCAAAGTTTGGCCTGCACAAGGGACACCGTAAAGTATGTTCGGAGTCAGAGAGGTCAGCACAAAGGTGTGCGCCTTCCTCTCTGACTCCGAGAGTGGTCCAAATGCACTTTACAGTGGCCCTTGTGCCGGCTAAACTTTGCAGCCTAATTGTGCTGGCCTAACTCCAGGTTAGGATTGCACCCTGAATTAAATTAATCCAGGCCAAATGCTTTTAAGGGCATTGCTTCAGAATCTGCATTTTAGCACCCTGTTGAAAGGCAACCAGTGAGGCACCCCTAATCTACATGGCACTGTTGAAAAGGCCCCCTTTTAGTCCTCACTGGCCCAGCTTCAGATAGAGCAGGAGATCGGGCAGTCAGCAAGACCTAACACCTGAGCAGGTTCATATAATATTGTGACAGGCCACATGCTTTTGTGACTGATAGACTTCATTGGCTTGGTGAGTCACTTGAAAACAGGTACACTAAAGTACTACCTGAAGTACTACAGGCACTAAGTACTACACGTATTAAAGTACTACAGCCCACCTGAAGAAGATGGAAAACTTGTGCTCCATTTTTTGGAGTCAATCAGAGTTTGTTGTATAGAATGATGCTTCACAATTCTGATACTGACACTTATGGCTCCAATGCTTACACAATAAAAAAAAATGGCTCATGTTTAAGTGATCACCAAATTTAATGAAAACGTTCCTCAAAAAAGTACTTTTGTTTCCCCAAAATAGCAAATGTTCGCCAAATTTTAAACCACCTAATAATCCTACAGTGATAACCACATACTGAGTTCTCGTCATTTTCGGAAAGTATTTGACAGTCAAAAATGTGTTTGTCTCCCCAAAACAGTAAATGTTCATAATATAACCCAAACCCTAACCCCGTGTTTGGGGCATATAATTCTGCTAACTAAATAATAGTGTTGTTGTTCAGTCGCTAAGTCGTGTCCGACTCTTCGCGACTCCATGGACCACAGCACGCCAGGCCTCCCTGTCCTCCACTAGCTTCCGGAGTTCACCCAATTTCATGTTCAAACTAAATAATAGTATCGTCCTGTAAATGTCATGTTATACATTTGGTGAACATTTACTAAATTTGGTGAACATTTACTAAATTTGGTATAACCATGGTTTGTTTTGGGACCACAGTGCTAGGGTCTCACAGTTTAATTTGGTAAACATTTAATTTGTCCCCATAAAAACTGTTATATCTGATGTATAAGCTGCCTTGAGCATCTCTGTTTCATCAGTGGAAGTCAAGATATATGCTGTAAAACAATAAAATGAACAAATATGTAGAGCTTAAAATCAGGGAGGGGGAGGCTTAAAATATGGTATAATAAAACCCAAACAGTGCAACCAGACAAGACATTGTACAGTATACTAGCAATATGTTTCGTATTAATACAGCCTATAAAGCCAATGATGGTTTTTATGCCTGGAAATAATGTCCAAGGCTCAGGAAGTAATAACAAAACACTCTACTCAGCACTAGTAAGTTCTCACTTGGAAAGCTTCAGGGCACTACATTTAATTAAGATATCAATAAACTGGGAATGGTTCTGATGCCAAAGATGCTTGAGGAGTAGGTGTAAAAGCTTGACAAATTTGTGAAGAGAGGGAGACTGAATATTTCAAGAAGATCAAGAAGAACGAAAGAGTTGCTCCCCTGAACTGCTGAAAATACTGTACTGATTGATGTAAAGGATAAGCAGTCCAGTTATATATATGTTGACTCAGAAGTTCCACCCACATGACTTCCACCCAGGTAAGCATGCACAGGATTGTGGCCTTAAAACTCTAGAGAGACTGAGCCAGCCTGCCTGCCTACGATTCCAATCGTAGTTAGGATTGGGCTGCCAATCTTATTGTGGGTGAAAGCATTTTCAACAGTAGAACAGGAACAGAGCTCCATTGGCAGCCATTTTCCGAGTGCTGCCACAGTGCTCCCCCTCCACCGATGGACCCTGCCTCATTTTAACCCCTCCCTGCCACCGCAGCAGCCTGTCCTGCTCCAGTGTCCACAGACAGGGCCAGTAATGCATTCCATTCCCAAAATAGCTGCCAACCTAGCACTCCACATTTCATTGACAGCCATTTTGCGACCGTGGAAGCGTCTTCTGCTGTTGCAAAACCCTCCCTAGTAAGTCAGGAACATGGGAGTATAGGGGCGGCAGATGAGGCAGAACTGCCTCATCATTGCCCATGGAAAAGCACTTCAGCTAGCCCACATACACTTACACCTTAAGAGGCTCCCCTTACACCCGAGAAAGCTCTCCTTCCACCCACTTTCTCCAGCCTCTTTGGGTATAAGCAGGCAGGGCTGCAAAATGATGGGGCGCTTCTGCCTCACCTGCTACCCCAGCAGGATTGGGCTACAAATAACACTGAAGATTATCCTTTTTCAATATTTTCAGTCTCTGCAACATCTTTTATAAATGATAACACCACAAATTAATCATATAGGAGTAGGTGGTCGAGAATCATGAGGTGGAAAATAGGTACCCCAGTTGATTGTAGTTTATTTGTTCTTTGTCTCATAGTTTGTTGCTTCTTTAAATGTCAGTATACCATTTAATGTGAATTAATATTTAGAGATTTATGTTATTGCTTGGTATATGTTATTTTTTACAGATTTTTTTTGAAAAGGAATTATAAATAGTTTCAATTTTATTTTAGCTTGCTTCTGAAGAAGAGCGTGCACAAAACACGCCAAGTAATTGATAATGTATTTTATTGGAGCTTCTTGTAAATAAAAAAAGATTGTTTTAACATTCCCACTTTTTTACAGAAGCAACTACCTCCGTAATCAGTACAGTACTTGAATTATAGAGGTAAGATAAAGGTGGGAGCTTAATGAAAATCATGAACCCCATTTACAATGCCTCCCAGTTCTAAATAAATCATTGCCCCTTTCAGTTTTCTAAAAACAGGAGGCTGACAGAAAAGGAAATGGGGCAGACCCCTATAACCCCTTTGGTTTGAGCACTACTCCACAGTAGAATTCATTCATTCATTCATTCATTCAATAGTATTTATATATGGCTTTTCAACAAAAAAGTTCACAAAGCAGTTATAGGCAAAACACAAAGTTAAAATGGGTCTTGCTACCTATTCACAGTGCACAAAGCCATCACTCTAATATTTGAGTCTCAAATATTCCATTACAATATTCCACATCCCCAGGAGCAAAGTCTTTTGTGAGCCTAAATTATGCCCAGTGCATAGATCACACAATCTTTATTTAAAAAATAAAACATTGAGACTGTGGCTGAATTGGGGTGGAACACATCCCTCCTTTTGATTTCATTATGATTTTGATATTTGTAATTGCAGCCGGGTAATCTCCTTATATAAGTTCTACCACACAAACACTTCAAAGCGCTTCAAGAACTTTGTTTACAAGAACCCCATGCTGAGATCAATACGTGCCTGAAATAAAGCCAGACTGCAGTTTGAGATCTGCCATCTAGTTAACGACAGTGTTTACAACTCACTCACAGAGATGAAATGCTTTTCTTTCTTTTTCTTTTTTTCCAAAACTAGCAAAGAATGTAATAACAAAGCCTTGCTACAGGCATCAGATACAATATTTATCCTCTTTTGAATTAGTAATTGTTTAATTAATGAAAAGCTTATTTGGGCTGAAGATGCTGGTCTTATGCTCATTGATTCACATAAGCAACTTGTCTTCTGCTTTTGTCTTAGAAAATGTTATAAACAGCAATCCTAGCATGCTGCAACTTTACACACACACACACACACACACACACACACACACACACAGAGAGAGAGAGAGAGAGAGAGAGAGAGAGAGAGAGCAGAACAGTTAGATAGACAAGAAGTCCCACAGCTGAGGTTCTTTCATGGTTCCAGAGATAGCCACATACATACAAGCAAGCTACACAGTAGATATTACCAAAGGCCAGCGGTTGTCATGTTTGGGGTGTCACATCCTCAAAGCAGGGCTCTCAGCAAGTGGATTGGAGAGACCCCTTGGTCTGCAAGTCCTTTTTCATCCATCCAGCCCCCTGGCCAGTACTCCCTTTCCCCCTTCTGCCATTGGCTCTTATCCCATCTGGGATGGCAAAAGGGCTAGTCAGATGGTTTAAAAAAAAAAAACATTTCCCAAGACTCTGAGGGCTGAATGTTAAAAGAAAGGTCTCATTACCACATTTCTTTTATGGTCAGGATACTCCTCTTATCGTGAAGGGCCTCACTTCTGCTTATCTCCTCTGCATGTGTAATGCTGCAGCTCTGCAGTCAAAAGTTCAACCTTGGTCAAGTTTCAACATCCCACTCAGCAGGAAATTTCTCAAAATACCAAAAAAGTCAGGCTGGCCAAGAGTCTAAAATGGCAAAACTCTGACTAAGCAAGGCTTAGGCCCCAACCTGACAAAAGCTAAATCTTTGCTCTTTTTCTCCCTCAATTTGGAAGAGTAAGCAGGGATTTAGCATAGGACATATGGAGAAAATGAGCAAAAATTTGAATACAATGTGAATACTCCAATTCTTTCCCTTTCAATCCTATTCTTAAAATGTGCCATCCCTCTTCTTGTGTTTGCCGTAAGAGACATACAGCAGAATCCTGTTACCATAAACTTGGAAGACAAACTCTCTGAGTTCAATGGAGTTTACTTCCAGGCAGTGGCATATCTAGGGACAGGGGTGCCCAAGGCAAGCACTGAAATTGCACCTCTTTCCACACAGAGAAGGGGAGATCCTGGGGTGGAAAGCCAGCCCTGTTCATTCCACCAGGTGAAGGCAAGTTGGGAAAGGAGCTAGCCCTGTCCAATCAAGTGTATTTAAGTAACAATCCACAAATGCTAAGCTCCCCTTAAAAGAATATGAAAAATAGCATTCTGTGCCTGTGGTTGGCCTGCTGAAGCACCGCGTGACAGTGGCGAGTCCTGGAAGCTTACTCCTGCCTGCAAGCAAGTTCCAGAACTTTTTCTGCAGGCATTTACCTCCTTTTTGTAAGACCCTAAAACTGGAGCAAAAAAGCACCATTGGTTGTGGTGCAGAAATTCACCAACATTAAAATATGGGTAAGTCTGCACACAGCGCCCCCTTTAAGTGGTGACCAGGGCAGATGCCCCTACCTACCACACCCTGATATGCCACTGATTCCAGCTAAGTATGTATAGGATTGCAAGCTAATACAGATACCCAAGGGAATGTTTCCCTCTTGCTTCCATTTGCTAAGGGAAATATTCTTTGTTCACAGAATCATTATTTGTCAGAGACACAAGACTACATAAATGAAGGGATTGTCACTGTAAATCTACAGGGAGTAATGTTTTGCACAAAACTCTCTCCGTTTGAGAGTCTGCCAAGTGTCTCTTGCAGTAATTCAGTCTGCCAATTGATTTCAATGGATTGCAAAACGTCTAACTCTGCACTGAGTTGAGCTGCCTATTCAGGCAGTTCCATCATACTTGCAGCAGTGGGTTCCACTGAAGAGTGCTATAGATGCCTTTATGAGCAGCAAGGTTCTGGGTGGTTGTGCTTCTTTTGGTTCTAGGCCTCTCCATTTGCTTCTTGGTATATGCCAGAGTGGGGAAAGAAGGTCTGATCTCATTAAAACTGATAGGCAATCAAGGCACTGCTTGCTTTTTTCCTTTCAAACAAGACTGGAGCATTTCTAGGAGTTCAGTCCACAAAAGCCACTTCAGGAACAGTCACTCTCAGACAAAAAGGTAATCAAGAGAGAAACAATGACAAAAAGCCCAAGGAAACCGGAACATTGCTTTTGAGACAACAGCAGAGCAGGGGAACAAAAGGTCCATTTAACCTGCCCTTTTTGAAAACACCCTGGCCAACAGCAGAGGATGATTCACTTGTTAGCAGTTCCCTTCAGGTTTCCAGCACAAAACTATACACAGCAAAGGGTTCGGGGCAGGGGAAGGGCTTGTTTTGGCTTCCCTCAGGCTGCTGTCTTTCAGGTTCCTGTTTCTTGGCACAATTCGACAAACATTGGTGCCATTCTTAAATCCTCAGGTTTAAATCCAAGCATGGCTACAGAGACCTTGCAATGTGTTTTTGGACAAAGGACCATAATAAAATGACACTCTTCAAATGCAAATTGGCATTCTTGGACTGCAGCAATTGTACAGCCATGAAACATCCCTGACAGAAAGCAGGATTAGGACAAAATATTATGTAAATGCACTGAATGAAAACAATTTTAAAAAAACAAAAAAACCCTTACTTGAAAATTCATACTGTTAACACTCACAAAAGGACTATAGCAAGAGTAAGGGCTGCAACTTCCAAGATGGCTGCTCCCAGCTCTCTGCAACCCACCTGACATCATGTCACCACCAAGTGGGTCCCAACCCACAGTTTGAATAACACTGATCTAATCTGAATATGACCATTGCTTGAATCCATCTTCTACATACAAGGCTGCGTCTAGCTTGGCCCTCCTGGCTACCGACACCGCTTGGGAATGGAAGGATAACACCAGTCCAAAAGCACCCCCCCCAACTGCACTTCTGCCACTAGAGTGCAGTCCCATCAAGAGCAGAGGTCCCCCTAATGCTGCTTTGGCAGCTGCACAGCATCGTGACACATCAGATGCCATTGAACTTCGAGTGTGATTAATGAAAATAAAAACTAAAATGCAATTACTGCATGTAAGATTTAGGCCGCCTTTACCGCTGAGGTAGAATAGGATGGGAAAAGGCTGAGTGCCTCTGTGTATGCATGTATTTGGCAACCCCATTAGTGCGATTGCTAGCAGAGAAGAAAGCATAGTTTACAACAGTATATACTTTAGCAAAGAGCTCTCCATATCCTTCAGGCAGCTTCTGGCTTCAGGCAATTTTCCAGTCTTCGGGCTGTATCTCAGGCAGTGCTGAAGTGCACCTTTTGTCTCCCCCACCCTTTGCTCAGAGCACCTGAACAGTTCAGCCATAACCTGCAGTAGGTATTGAATTAACTTCCTGCTGCCTGAAGTGCCTGCTAACTTCCTCAACTAGAAGGCAGTTTTCTGGCTTCTGCATACACAGCAGCATTCAGGAGGCTGATATTTAGGGCATTGCAGTTTGTGCCCAGAAGCAGAGCTGGAAAATTAAATTCATAGACAATTCAGAGCTAGCAACTAATGGTTAGCAGAAAAAGTGAAGCACAAAATGAGAGAGAGAGAGAATGTGTTTTCTGATGGCAGTCCAATCCTATGCTCCAGCAGCTCTGAAATGGCTACTGCTGGATCTTGTGGGTCCTGGGAAGCCAACAGAGATCTCTTTAGGGTCAGGGTGTGTTTGCTCCTTTACCCTTTGTAAGGTCACTGTAACTCCAATGGGTCTCCTTGGCTTTGTGCCCGCAATTGAGTGGGTGCAGAATAGAGGCCCTTATCGGGCTTCCTGGCCGTAGAGGGAGCACAGGATAGGGCAGCCATTGTCTCTGCCCACCTCCTTCGCCTGATCGTCACCTCCCCCTGTCAGTTCCACCTCCTCCCCACCTCACCCTGCCCTGAAAAGCCCCGCTGCTGAGTGACAGAGGTACTAACCACTGGCTGCTCCACGGTGTCCTCCGAGCAGCACTGGGCCCAGCGTCGACACTCCTTGCTCTCTGGGAGCCGCGAACATGATTTATGGCAAGTTCACAACACATAAAGCCAGTGGCCCGTGCATACAGCTGGCCCTAACAAGCTCAGGATTGGGCTCTAAGGCCCATATTTTTTCCATAATGACTGGAAAACTCACTGGTTTAACTTGGTGCAATTCTTCATTCTTGAAACTTTGAATTCTTAGAAGCTCTTGTCCCACACCTACAGCAGTTTTGTTATGTCTGACTGAAGTGGAGGTGACATTTAATCACACATGCCGAGGGGAAAAAAAAATCAACTTCTTCAACCCTTAATGAAATACCATGGTATTTTATAAGGATGGAAGAAGTGGGATGGCATCAGCCGGCATTAGTCAGGTTAGGCACTGGCCTCAGGTTCACACCCATCAGAAGCAGTGACGTCATTCACTGGCGCCAGCAACCGGAACGCTGCTGGCGCCAGGATCCGGAACGCCGCGATGGACGGGTGAGCTGTAGCTCCCCGCCCCCTTGCGGTGCCCGGCAACGCCTCCCTGCACCCGGAATTGCTCTTTTACAAAGCGATCCAGGCGCAGGGGCAGGCGGGAGGGCAAAAACAGCGCGCAGAGTCTGCTGCGCGCTCTCCCGCTCTCCCTGGAACTACTGGAATGGGGTACTGCCCCGTTCTGGTAGGATGACGCCTCTGATCAGAAGGCTCACCTGTCCAGGCCAACCCTTGGACACTCTGTACTGGTGGCAGAGGCAGCACCCACTGGACTATCAAGAGGCAGAAGGGAGTGTCTTGGGCAGTGGCATCCCTACAGGGGAGGCAAAACATTAAGTGTTGCAGGAGCCTGATCTCCTGTGTAACATGGCTCCTCTCCCTCACCTCCAGAACCGTTTGGAGACCAAAGCCTCTGGCCGGCTCTCTGAGCAGCAAAAGGCTCTGGAGGCAAGAGGGTTGGGCCGCATTACACAGGAGCTCAGGTTCCTGCAACACTTAGCATTCTCCCACCCCCCTGTATGAACACTATTGGCCATGGGAAGCCCACTGCAGGACGTTACCTAGCAACCTCACACTCACCCTGCCCTTGGCTGAAGTGACAGGATGCTTAACACTACCCCAGGGGAAACTTTCCACCCGGACCTTCATGTTCCCCAGATGCTCTCTCAAATGGTAATAGAACTGGAAGTGATGAATGAGTGCAGTGTTTGCTCCTTTCATTTCCTGTCACTGAGTTGCAAACTCAGTGTGAAATCAAACATATCATTGTGTTGCTGGGGAATGGGGTTGTTTTGACTCTAACATAGCAGTTGCACATGAATTGAAAATGGACCAGGACCACAGAGGTCAAGGAATGGTTAGCCCTTTAGTTAGTTTGGTGCAATTGTTTGTACCAAGAATATCTCCCAATGATCCTAGCTTTCTGACATGCTCTCTTTCTCCCCTTGAACTTTGCCAGCTAAAGAGCTGGTGCAGATCCAAGGAGACCCGTTGGTGATTGGGAGGCTTACAGAGGAGTAAGGGAAAATATGTTTTAAGTAAGGGCAGAAGATTTAGTTGAGAGGGTTAATGCCTCCGTTTGCCTGAAGATAGGAGCTGAAGATCTGAAGGTTGCCAGTTCGGGACAGCCAGAAGTCTCTGTGAGCAGCAGACCTGTAAATTGCGACTGATTAACAGCTGAGCTGTCTCCGGCTGCCTTGTGAGAGGGGGAGTGTGCCGGGTCAGCTGCTTTTCTGGTGGGAGCAGGGAAGACGCTTATCAGCCAGCAGAAGACAAAACGGGTGGCCAGAAAGAAGACTAAATCCAGAAAGATCCATCTGTATGTGTTGTAGTTCTTGTAAGATAGAGCGTTTCTGTAAATTGTAAAAACCCTTTGGGTTTATGAATAAAGTCTGCCTATGTAAACTACCTTGAGTTACAGTCATTAGAGAAATCTAGTGACCTAAGAAAGGCGGTATATAAATACAAGTATTATTATTATTACTCAAACCTGATCTCACCACCACCATCACCATAGTATATACATCACATTCCATATTGCTGTGTCTGCATACTATGAGGGCAATGATGGGATTGGGCTCCTTCTCATGGGACAGCACAGGTTAATACAAGGGAATGATTTCAGGTTTAGAGATGGCACTGAAGGTATAATATGCGTCAGTGATTAACTGAATATTTGCTGAGCAATAGTTCAAATTCAGGCACAACATTTGTTCCAAAGGTGTGCGTGATTATCCTCATGTGATTATCCTGATGAGGGCATCAATTTATCAGACACATTTGTCAGAAAAAAAAGAGTGTCATTGAGAGGCTGCTACTTCATTATTAGGATAATGAAGAGATGGTGATTTGCTCTCATTGGCAGTCAATCAGATGGCAAAGATACACTTGGAAGTTCAGCAACAGAGCTCAAGCAGAAACGATACTGCGCTTGGAAAAGCTGAAGGGAGGGAGGTGTGCGTGTTTTAATACACATCATTTGCAATTACTTTGAAATGACTTTATACCACTAAACTCAGATTATAATAGTGACTTTATAGTCATAATGACCCTGAAATAACATTAGACTACTTCACCCATATTCAAGCCCTCTCCCAGTGGTTCTCGACTGTTACACGAAGGTTTGGGAACGCTGTAAGTCTTTGCAGGTGGGGGTGCTGGCAGCAACAGCCCCACAGTGATCATGCCACCACTGCAACAGAGGGTCTTTTAAAGGTACTTGGGGGGTAGCGCTGGCCATCTGGAGAGGGCAGGGGTGGCAATCCTCTCTATGGTCCCCTCTGCTGCACCAAACAGCTTGATCACAGGATCACACCCCAGTTCTGGGTTTGCAGAAGTGGGGCATGATAGCAAGAACAACAACAACAACAACAACAACAACAATACATGTATTTATATACCGCCTTTCTTAAGATCACTAGATTTCTCTAATGATTGTAACTCAAAGCGGTTTACATAGGCAGACTTTTTATTCACAAACCTGAAACAAGCTGTTTGGTGCAGCGAGGAGGACTGCAGAGGTAATTGCGCTGCCTGCCTGCCCCCATCCAGATGGCTGGCACTACCCCCTAAATACCTTTAAAAGACCTTTTAAAGGTACCTTTATCATGGTGGCAGCGCGATTACTGTGGGACTAATGCCACCATGACCATTGCAGCCACTCACTCCCCTTAAGGGGAAACCAACTGGTTCTGGCTTCCCAGGATGGGAACCACTACCCTCCCCTTTATCCTAACTAAATCCTCCCCCCATGCAGCTTCACTAATGGACCACACACTACATCCTATGGTGAAGAGGCAGCCGCAGAGGTCCCCTCATGGTAAGGGAACATTCATTGATTCTTTCATTCCCTTCCGCTGCCTGATAGGGTATCTCAAATCTGCATTAGCCATTTTGCTATTGCAGAACTGAAGAGAATAAGGGAGACGGGAGGGAATGGGGATAGGATTCTGACACACACCAGTGCTGCCGCGATCCACCCCTTCCCTTCCCCATTCCTTCTCTCCTCACCCTGTTCCACCCACCACCACCACCACCACCCACACTGGCTTCCCTGTGGTTCCCTGTGTAGCCAGCTGCAGCAGCAGGATGCCAACAACAGTGCTATTTGCTGCTGCAGCTCCAAAATGGCTCCCGGCAGCACTCTGCACACCACTGTACAACAGTATAAAACAGTGGGACTTCTGTCCCATGCCGCTGTCCTGAAAGTTAGTTAGGATTGGGCCATAAGTCATTCACCTTATTTTATTTAGCTGTAGCATATCCAATCTCTAAAGGTCAGAACAACCTCTTCCAATTTAAAGTGGTGCATTTTATCCAGATTCCATCATTGCAACATGAATATATCAACATATGTGACTATTAGTCCACACAAGCTTGTGTCAGTGTAAATGCACATCACAGTGCTAGTACTACAATGGAGTTACACTGTATTGCTTTCAATGGTACATTTGGATGCATTGTGGATGGACTGCAGCTGAACTGGCATGTTCACCTGGAAGCACATCAAATTTATCCTTTGCTCCTTTAAGCTGTAAAGGGCCTCGAAAGTCAATTCCCCTTTTACACTGTAACAATCTATCAGTCAATAGTATTTATACACCACTTTTCAACACAAGTTCACAAAGCGGTTTACAAGCAAATAGTAATAATAAAGTTAAATGGCTTCCTGCTTCAAAGGGCTCACAAGTAATAATAAAGTTAAATGGCTCCCTGCCCCAAAGGGCTCACAATCTTAAAAAGAATGCAGAACACCACCTGCAACAGCCACTAGAAAAGACACTGTGCAGGGGTCAGAGAGTCCAATCACTGTTTGAAGGGGCATTCCATTGGGGACTTTTCAAAAAATTAATTGTAAATATTTGAGTAAGAGAGAAGGAAAAAATACATTGAAACATGGTAAGAAAAGAACAAACAACAACAACATAAAGTAGTGTTATTCAAACTGTGGGTTGGGACCCACTTGGTGAGTCACAACCTGACGTCAGGTGGGTCGCAGAAAGTTGGAAGCAGCCATCTTGGAAACTGCAGGCCTTGCTCTTGCTATATTCCTTTTGTGAGTTTGAATTTTCAAGTGAGGGTTTTTGTTTTTAATTCAGTGCTTTTACATCATATTTTGTCCTCATCTTGCTTTTTTGTCAGGGCTGTTTCATGGTTGTGCCATTGCTGTAGTCCAAGAATGCCAATTTGCATTTCAGGAGTGTCATTTTATTATGTCACAATGGCAGCACTTCCTGCTTGATGATGTCACTCCCTGCCACAACATCACTTCCAGGTTAATGACATCACTTCCGGTGGGTCCCAACACAAGTGTCATTCTAAAAAGTGGGTCCCAGCCCCAAAAGTTTGAATACCACTGACATAAAGGATATGGAAGAAAAGAAAAAAAATAGGCTATAAATACAAGAAATACAAAAAATACAAGAAAATTCCAGCAATCAATACTATAATAAACCATACTCCATAAACAATACACTATAAATATAAATCGAAGCAAGATGTTCAAATATCCAAAAATATACCTTTCTGTGCATATAGTTGGGGATGAACAATTGGGCTTGGGAGATATGCACCAGAGAGTGCATGTTCTGAGTGTCCAAATCTTCTCCTCCATTCTTTTCATTAGAAACAGCCCCAATATTCAGGGGGATTTGAGGAAATGGCCACTTTTTCATAATTGCTCACTATGGGGCAAGTATTCCCAACTTTAGACAAAAGTCCAGGCATTCTGCAAAGTTAAATAGATTGTCTGCTTTCAGGGTTGTAGTTTTTTCCCCCTTCATCCCCTTAGATTTCAACTCCTTACACCAACAGAGGATTTAATTGTCATTGCTCTGCACCAAATATACTAATTAGAATTACTCAAACTGATAGCTTTCTTTTCTCTGATTCATTATTTGTTCCATGGGTCTCTAATTCATTATTTGTTCCATTGCAGCTCTGAGGGTTAGTGGATCAATGGATTGACATTTTCCTTTGCTGAGTAAAGAAAATATGGCAGATATCTTCCAATATTCATGATCTGTTAAGAGTCTGGCACAGGTTTTCCCTGCCTACAGCTGACGTCTCCCCTCTGCAGATAAGAATATATTTCAAGCAGGCACCTCTGAAGTTGAAAAAGGAAGTTATACAAAATAACTTGGCCTTTTTTTCCCCCCTCACCACCAGCAACATCTACAATTCAGGTAACACAGAATTGTTGGGCAGATTCACATACTCACCAGGTGATCTTCTATGTGCAGTGAAAGCGTGGGTGTGCCTTCACTACGCATACATACAGCCAATGCAAGTATGTCCAATATGCATGGGCCACGCATACGCCCAATTTGCACAAATGTACCTCCCCCCTGAGAAGGAGAATTCTCCAAATTGAGTACACGGTCTTACAATCCAACAATGGGTCTACTTGGACCTGCACCCAGGTTTGTTCCATGCCAGGTCTCCTGGCTCAGGAGGGAGCACAGGATATAGTGGTAGAGTCTGTTACCATCTCCCTGCCTCCCCTAGGCTTAGGCTTAGGCTTGGGCTTGGGCCTTCCCCCCCGGACCCAGGGCCAACTCTAGGAGAGGTGGGGCCCAATGTAGGGCATTCCCATGGGGGCCCCCTACTCACCAATTTAATACGTATGGCTGGTAAGTAACAGGGCAGCTGGCTGGCTCCCAGGCCCTGACTGCTGTTGAAGGAGACACGGCAGTGTGTTTACTGCCCCTCTCCTGCTGCTCCGAGTTTTAAAAGCAATCAGAGGCTAACGGGCCAGCACAAGTTGGCCCTGCATGGAGGGGAGAGCCAAGTGTCACTCTCCTGAGTACAACTGGCAACCAAGTTTTACCAAACACATTTTACATTTTGCCTGAGGCGGTGAGAACAGTCACGTACAGAAGATTGAAAAGAAGAGGCAACGAGGGCAAAAGCAGTTTCAGAACTTCCAATACTACTATCCTAGCCACACTTACATAGGTGCAAGCAGACATGTCATGTAGCGGGTACGCGGGGGTACCCATTCCTAGGATTAGGGCTGGCCCCGCCCATTCTCCCGCCCACTTGTCGACTCTGTCGGCGCTCCCACAAACTAGACTTCATGTCCCAGAAGGCAAAGCAGCTGCCTGGGCATGCGCACCACTGCTGAGCCTCCGTCGCCCGCAGGCAAGCTCCCATCTCTTCCCCGGCTCGTGGGGCGCATGGTGGGCCTGGGCAGTTGGGGGGGGCAGGGTGGGCGCCATTTGGGGGGTGGGGTGCACCATGTGAATGGCACCCCCACCTTATGGAGCCCCAAGGCTCGTGCCCCCTGCTGCCATAGGCTCCCGCCGCCTCTGCTCATCATGGAAGGGTTTCAAAAGCTGCACCTGCCCAAATTCCCTCTTTTGAAAACAGTCACTCCACAACTCTATTGTATGCAACACACAAATCCAGCCCATTCCTAGGAACATTAATTTCCATACAACCCTTAGTGATGTTTTCAATCCAGCCATGATCCCAGTGGGTACACATTTAGGATCCTTGAAAAAGCTATACAACTGCACTTTGGAAGGTACTTAAGCACCAAACCTCTTGTTTCTGAAGTTTCCCATTAGAGTAAGGTTTGCTGGGTCTGCTCTAGAGTAAGTGCTTCAAAATAAGGAGTCAATGAGTTCTGCCTCACATATGCAAGAGGTGCAAGCAGCGTTGTCATTCAGCCGGAACGCTGGGCGGGAGGAACGGGTGAGCGGCAGCCCGCCCGTTGTGTTCCGGTCCATTCTGCCGTTTCGCGGGGGCGGGGAAGACGGCGAAACGGACCGGAACGCAATGGGCGGGCTGCCGCTCACCCATTCCTCCCGCCCAGCGTTCCGGCTGAATGACAACGCTGGGTGCAAGGAACTACTATAAATTACATTTGAAGGTGAAGAAGCGATAAATCAGAGCACCTAAGAAAACACAGGGCATTTAGAGACTCTGCTCCTATGAAATTGAAACAGAAACTAGCCTAAACAGTTGCTGTATTTAACCCTTGGAAGCAAGCCTTTTTGAACACAGTGAGACTTACATACAGGTATACACGCAGAGGCTTAGGTTGCATGGTACGTTTTATAGGCACTCCTACCTCCAGGGGGAAATGATAGTTACGTTTGCAGCATTTTTTTTCCTAAGGAGCCAATTACTTGCAGCGTCTGCAGAGAAGATGCTCCTCTGCAGCTGAGACAGGCACTTCGTTACCTACTGTAGCTGGGACTGCCCATACGGAGCCGGGTACTTTTCCAGAGTTCATCCAGATTTAAAATTTCCTCCTTGTCCTGACTGCAAACTCTGGCAGCCTACAGGAGTAGGGCCTAGCACAGCTAGGGTGCCATGGGTGCCCTCCCATCTCTGCACTAGTGGGGTTGTGGTGCGGTGATGGGTCTGCAGCCACTTTGCAAATGGTTGCCTCCTTTCCCCCCCTTTGCATGTGAAAAGGAGCAAGAAAACTAGCCCGCTTGCAGCTCAGTGCATCTGTGTCCCTTAAAGGGGAAATGGCAACTGAGGAAAAAATGCCCTCCAGGTGCAAAGGCAGTCAATTGCTTTCAAGCTTGCAGCTCCAATTCCCCTTTATCTGCCGTAAAGGGGAAATTTAAAAGGAGAAATGACAGTTGGGGGAAAAATGCCCTCCAGGTGCAGAAGCAGTCAGCAAGAAAAAATGCATGGGGCCCACCAGGGCGGGGTCCCGATGTTGTGACATTGGTCATATTGGCTTGAGGCCGGCCCTGCTTGGGCCACCCTCCCTCCACCCAGTTCCACCCCCTCCCTGCCTTCCCCTGCCCCCAAATCCAGCAATGCTGCCCGGTGGCAGCACTCACCACCACCTGTTCCTTGGCATCGTCCTCTTGGGGCTAAGGTGCAGTGATGATGGTATGCTGGTACTACCAGTGGTAAATGTCTTTTCAGCACTTTTATGAGCCAGTGATATACAGGTACCGCCAGCAATAAAGCCCTTAGGATTGGGCCTGATTCCCATTGAACACAATGAGTGAACATGTTTAAGGTTATGAACATAAGAAGAATCCTGTTGGATCAGGCCAAGGTCTATCTCAGGGGTCAGGGAACTTTTTTACCTTTTACCCCAAAATATATTTAGATACGCCGACATCCCCCCCCCCAGAACAAAAGGAAAAACAACTACATATTGGAACCCATTGCTTTTTATTTGATTAATTAATTAGCTTTATTAATGCTATGTAAATATGAAGTTGTAAAGGGTTTGGGAGAGTTAGGAAAGTTCTTTAAATATTTTTTAATCTTACTCTTATTGTAAATATCTAACCTGCTTAGTTAGATTTGATTTTGTCATATGGGGTGTTAAAATGTTCTTGCTTGATGACATCACTTCCTTTGGGCCCAGGTGATAAAAAGTTTGAGAGCCATTGTACTGGATTAAAGAGAAACACTTTTAAGGTCAGAAAGTAAGATAAAGGGGCAGCCTCCAAAGACTTATTTCAAAATTTAAAAGATTTGTTTGCAACTCTGGATCAAACCAAAAAACGATAGCAGTAGCCATTTTTTTATGTTGATATCTGTTTCATGCACTTGTCAAACAGAGAAAACCTCATTTTTACATCACAAGGAGTGTGCATGTAGGCAACTTAGCAGCACAGTATCAGTTTGTCCATTCTGGAGAAGGCAAATAGTACTAATACAGAAACGCAACAAGTGTTCCTACATTTTGTCTCCTGCAACTCGCTTTCCCTCTCGCCTCACGCTGTATGCTTGCCTGGCACCTCTCTTTGGTGTCCTGCGCACGCACATGTGCCCCACACACCCCACGACACACTGAGCCCCAGTCCGGATCAGAGGATCGTTGTGCCGGGCTACAAGTTGAGGGGGAGGACAGTCTGGTGTCGTGTCAGACTGTTACTCTGCAGCCAGTCGCGTTTGCCCCAGCCTGCACGCTCCTTACGTTCAGTGGCCAGCCGGCATCTGTCAACTTGTGTTTGCTCAGAAGTAAGTCAGATTGAATTCAGTGTGCTTTCCTTCTGGGGCAGTGTGTGCATTGGACTGCAGTTTTAATTAAGATGGGTTGCAATCCTATTAATACTTACCCAGGAGTAAGTGCCATTTACTATAATGGAACTTACTTCTGAGTAGACATTCATAGACTTGCACTCTTAGGCAATCAATTTTTTTTAAAAAACCTCCGTTCCAATCAGCCCCTCCCCTGGCAACAGCACCCAGTCTTAGGAGACACCTTCCATCACACACGGACACTTCGGGACATTAAAGAAGTGCCGCATCTGGCCTTGGGCAGCGATCGAAATGATGGGGCTGCATGTTCTGCAAGAAGACTGAGCGAGGGATGCGCAGTTCCCCCCGGCAGGGCAACGGGGGGGGGGGAGACGCGTGCCTTCCCTTGCCTCTGATGTCCTGCCGGGAGGAACTGTGCGTCCCTCGCTGGACAGCGAGGGGTGTGCAGTTCCCCCCAGCAGGGCAACGGGGGGGACGGGACGCGTGCCTTCCCTTGCCTCTGATGTCCTGCCGGGAGGAACCGCGCGTCCCTCGCTGGACAGCGAGGGGTGCGCAGTTCCCCCCAGCAGGGCAACGGAGGGGGGAAGACACATGGCCCGGTAGGGCAATGGAGGCGGGGGTGGGGGAAAGACACGTGCCTTCCCTCACCTCCGATGCCCAGCCATCCCTGGCTTGCCTCTTCACTGCTGCTCTGCTCTGCTGCTGCTCAGGTCCAACGTGCCACCGCTCTGCTGCTCTCCTCGCTGCTTCCACGTGTTCTAAGCTGCTGTGGTGTGAAAAGCAGAGCAGGCGTGGAGCAGTCTGGGGCGCGTTTTGCCAGGCAGCGAAAGTGGGCGGAGCAAAATACACAAAACAAAACGGAGCCAGCCAGCCAGCAACGGAACCTGAACAGGGGTAATGGACGGTCGTGCTGCCAAGACACAGCTGGGCATGCATATAGATTCATATGCATGCCCGGCTGTGTCTCGGTAGCGCGACCGTCCATTACCCCCAGGAATTTCATTTTTACCCCATTTGGGGTAATTTACCCCTGTTCCCAGACCACTGGTCTATCTAGTGCAGCTTCCTGTATCTCATGGTGGCCCGCCATAGGGAGCACACAAGCCACGATGTCTGCATCCCATTGCCACTCCCCTGCATCTGGCATTCTGAGGTAGTTTACTTCTAAAGAATGGAGGTTACACCACCCATCATGGCCTCTAGCCTGTGTTGGACTTTTCCTCCAGAAATCTGTCCAATCCCTTTTAAAGGCCTCTAGATTGTATTGTAAGTCCCACTGAAATCAGTTGGACGCAGGTTAATTTTGACTAACTGGTCTCATTGAATTCAGCGGCGTTTATGGATGCATCCCCTTCGTCTTAAAAAGGTGGCCTCTTCAAAAACATTAACTTTTTATGTCGTCCCCTCTCCCCCAGAAATGGCTTTTTTGGCTGCAAGCCATTGATGCTTCTAATTAGAGCCTTTCATTTCAAGATCTCTTGCCATGATGACAGATCAGAGTACAATATTGCTCTCACTGAGGACATTGAACAATGTCCTCCTTGTCTCAGTATTTTAATCTACCACGGATATGCTGCCAGCCTTTCTTCACATGATTTACCAGTTTCCCTTCTATGCTTGCTGCAATAGATCTCTGCAGCAGCATATGGCACAGTGATTTGTGTCCTGTTTATCATGCAGCATTGCCTCTTTCCTCTAAAACCAACGGGCCTTTTCAGACTAATGTAAAGAATTAGATCTCAGCTTCCCAAGGACAATACGGCACTTGGAAGGACAGAGATTATTTTTGAAGCACACTTTTTTGCACTCATATGAGCAAACCCTTCCAACTCCTTTGTTTCTTTTTTCCATTCAAGCATACATTTCTACAAAAAGCACTTGAACCCGAAAAGTGGCTGTCTAGTGTACCAACATCTTCTCATGATTTCTAAAGTTCTGTTGTCTGCGCCTCTGTGAAGAGAGATGCTTTCTGGTTATGCAATATTTTAGAAGTATGTAGACAAATCCATCAGTTTTATGTACGTGTGGATGGTTGGGTTTTTACCCTCGCACCCCAATAAAGACAGACAACCGTGCTGGATGTGAACAGGCCATTTATTATAAAATGACATTATAACTTATGCATGACTTGCAACAGGAACAACTAACTCAGCCTTAGTAAACTATCTAGCTGGGTGCGGGTTATGCTGCCTTGGGGAGGATGCCTGGCATCCACCCCTTTGAGGTTCTCATAGGGCGATCCAAACAACTCGAGGAGGCACAGCCTTACGCCCGTGCCTGCCTGTCTTCATTGCCCCATTAAGGGACCCAAGGCCGCTGGTGGACACCGCTGCAGGTGTAGCTCGCAGCACTGTCCCCCGGTGGCTGGGTCATGGAAAGGCAACTCGTCCGCGCCGGTTGAGCGTCATCAGAGTTACCCTGTCCATTCCCCTCCACCTTGCCGCCCAGGCATGGATACCGTGAGATCTCCCTACCTCTCCTCCACCCCGCACCACTCAGGCCCGGCCCTATCTAACTTAACCCACCACCGTAGCGCCCCTATGCCAGTCTGGGGTAGGCGAAAAAACCCCCACCAAGTGCCAATCAAGTGGGAGCAAAAAATTCCTACCCGGCCCTCGAAGAGCGACCAGCTAATCTCAGACTAGTTTGAGGGCGGGTGGGTGGGGTCGCCGTCCGGAGCCGCAATGAGGCTCAAGGAGGGAAAACGCTCGCTGCACGGGGCAGCGCCCGCGCAGCAGCGCGCTGCCCTCCAATGGGGGCCCGCCACAGCAGCTTGCCTGCCTGCTGGGGGCGGGGCAACCCCCGTTAGCGCGCCATGGCGCTAACGGGCATTTACCCTCGCACCCCAATAAAGACAGACAACCGTGCTGGATGTGAACAGGCCATTTATTATAAAATGACATTATAACTTATGCATGACTTGCAACAGGAACAACTAACTCAGCCTTAGTAAACTATCTAGCTGGGTGCGGGTTATGCTGCCTTGGGGAGGATGCCTGGCATCCACCCCTTTGAGGTTCTCATAGGGCGATCCAAACAACTCGAGGAAGCACAGCCTTACGCCCGTGCCTGCCTGTCTTCATTGCCCCATTAAGGGACCCAAGGCCGCTGGTGGACACCGCTGCAGGTGTAGCTCGCAGCACTGTCCCCCGGTGGCTGGGTCATGGAAAGGCAACTCGTCCGCGCCGGTTGAGCGTCATCAGAGTTACCCTGTCCATTCCCCTCCACCTTGCCGCCCAGGCATGGATACCGTGAGATCTCCCTACCTCTCCTCCACCCCGCACCACTCAGGCCACAAAGAATGACAACCTGGCGTTCGTCATTCTTGACCCCCACAACTCAAAATCCTTCTAATACCCTGTTGCAAGTCACGCAACAGCAAGTCATTGCCGGACGGCGACAGGTGCACACCGTCGGTGTGGTAGAGAGAGGGTTGACTGTGCACAATATCAGGGTGGCGTATCACCTGCCCCCCTTGTGCCAACACTACCCTCCCCAGGTAATCGCTGACCCTACGTCTGGCTACATCAATACGGCGGATGCTTCGGGCCTGCCGCCATACTCTCCTGGGTAGAAGGCTGGACCAGGCAATTACAATGCCTGGCAGCCACTGCTGGATGGTCGCGAGGTCCTGACTGGCCTGGACCCGCAGCGAAATGGTAGTTCGCTGCCCCAGGTCGTTCTCGCCAAGGTGAATCACGATTACCTGCGGAGGGCTGCGCCCGGTCGCATGCTGGTGTAACATTGGGAGCAACTGGCCCCACCTCATACCCCTCCTTGCAGACCAGGTGATGCACGCTATGCTGCTGAGACCCAGCTGAGTGCCAAAACTAGAATTCTGCGCCCTCTTTCTGGCCCAAAATATGATGGAGTGTCCGCAGATTAAAATCCGAACCGGATAGCTCCACCGCGGGCCTGCCAAGAGAGAAAAGGCGGTGAGTGATCAGCAAATATAACGAATAACTGACAACCAAACCGGGACCCCTCGGGTACCCGCGTATCAACCAGGGAACACTGCCCTCCGAAACAGGCAACTGCCTCAGGCAACCCCCCAGCCGGGGGGGGAGCCAACTAGCGGGGCGAACCCCCGCGAAGCCTTCCGGCTGTCACGTGCAGAGCCCCTTCGCCTGCTCAGCTGCGCACATAACTCCGGTAAGCCTTGGACCTCCAACGTCCAATCCTCTGAATACTTGCCACTGGGAATCCCCACTGCGCCGCAGCTGAGGCAGCACCGATCCTGAACGAGTGCAGGCCGTACTCACAGGCTGGTAAACCCAAAGATCTAAGAGCCCTCTTGAAAACAATAGAGAATTGATTCACTGTTAAAGGGGCTACATCCTGATGCCTAAACAATGGACCGGCCCCGGAGGGGGCAGACAACCTGTATCTCTCCATAGCCGCCATGGGGCAAAGCCCTCCCGTGACTGCTCTGCGAAGACGTACCCAATGTCCCCGCCCTGCCTGGTCTGTTTTGGATTTCTGTAAGTGCAAATACATCATATTCCCTTGCATAACGCAGTCCCCCCATTGGAGGGCCCTGTCATATCGGTATCGAGAACAGGCCAGGATCTCCGACGGGCGAAAGGCACCGAAGAAAAAGACCAGGCAGGCGGCAGAAAAAAGGGCAGTTTCGAACTGGGAAAAAACATAGGAACTGAAACTCGTGCAACAATCCTTCCAGAACGTGAACTGAAACTGGACGCCTTGTGTCTACTGCTGGGGGCGCCTCCCTCTTGATTCCCTCCAATACCCTCCTGACCCTAAAGTCCCCTGTGTTGCCTGTTGTACCCACGGTCTTGGCCTGAAAGGCCAAGGCCGCCAGAAAAACCGGTAAGGAAGAAGAAGACAGACCGCGGTCTACTAAGTCAAACAAAAACCGAATGAGGTGTTCAATGGGAATTGGCCAAACCTCCGGCAGCTGATGGCCTCGCCTGAAACTACTGAAAGCCTGGATCTTCCTCAAGTAGCTTGCCCTGGTAGTTGTTGCTAGCGATGCCCACATTGCCCTGTGGGCTCTGGCGCGCCAAGGCTCCACAGCCACAGGGGCATAGGCTCTGGGTCCTGGTGTGCCTCCGGGGCCAGCAGCCGAAAACGTTCTACCTGTGAACGAGATAGGGCATCGGCTACGCTGTTCTGGACCCCGGGGACATGCCTGGCCGTGAATTGGGTGTTCGTGCTAAGGCACTGGCTAACAAATGCTCGCACAAGCCGCATGACCCGCCTAGATTTTGAAGTCTGTTTGTTAATGATGTGAACAACCGCAAGGTTGTCACACCAGAAACGCACGGCAGCGTTGGCAAACTCAGACGCCCAAATGTGTGTTGCCACAACAATTGGAAAAAATTCCAAGAATGTCAAGTCAGATGTGATACCGGCCTGTCGCCATTCCTCAGGCCATGGGGCGGCACACCAACGGCCACGGAAATATACACCAAACCCATGCCCTCCCGCTGCGTCAGAACACACTTGCAGCTCTGCATCGACTGGTAACAAATCGCGCCAAAATGACACCCCGTTGTACTTGCTGAGAAAGCCAAGCCACAACTCCAAGTCCTCCCTCATTTGTGCTGTGACCCTGATCCTGTGGCTGGGGCGCTTCACTCCCGCCATTGCGTCACATAACCTCCGCAGAAATGCTCGTCCCGGTGCCACTACACGGCACGCGAAATTAAGGTGACCGACGAGGACTTGAAGCTGGTGCAGTGTGACCTTCCTGGCTTGCACAACCTGAGCTAGTAAGGCCACCGCCTTCTGCAGTTTGTCAGTGGGTAGCCGACTCTGTTGTAAGCGTGAGTCAAGCTCAATACCTAAAAAGGTGAGGCGGCTGGCCGGGCCCTCTGTCTTGTCCTGAGCTAGGGGGACACCCCACCTGTCACACAGTGAAATAAAGCCTTGGAGCCACATGGCGCATTCCTCGCTGTCTGCAGGGCCTGCAAAAAGATAGTCATCCAGATAGTGGGCGGAGCTAGCCCCGCCCATCTGGGCCCTGAGGCAGAATTCGAGGAATGTGCTAAAAGATTCAAAATGGCTACAGCTAATCGCCAGGCCCATCGGAAGAGATTTGTCGTAATAAAAGGCTCCGTCAAACTGGAAGCCGAGATGGCAGAAGTCATCCGGGTGTATGGGCAACAGCCGAAAAGCGGACTCTATGTCCGCTTTGGCCATCAATGCCCCAGGGCCGCATTGCCGCACCATGGCCACTGCTTGGTCCAGTGAAATATACTTGACTGAGCACAGGTATGATGGAATTTTTGAATTCACCGAGGAGCCCTCAGGGTATGACAAATGATGGATAAGCCGGTATTGACCCACTGCTTTTTTGGGCACTACACCTAGCGGCGAGACCTGGAGGTTAGCAATCGGTAATGTTTGAAAAGGTCCTGCTACTCTGCCAGCTGCGACCTCCTTGTCTATTTTCCTGCGCACCACGTCCTCCATACCCCTCACTGAGCGAAGGTTCTCAGAAAAGGAGGGGCCGGAAGGAGGCGGTGCGCCGATCCGAAAACCGTCCCTGAATCCCTCTTCCAAAAGTTTTGCCGCCGGCCTGTCAGGGTAAGCCTCAAGCCAGGACCGTAACTCTGATAGCTTAATCGGTGTTGGACCCCTTTGGGGCTCCACCACCCTGTTGTTGATTGCCTCCTTTCTTGTTGTTGAATGGACCCCTCCCAGCTGCTCGATTGGATCCCAACTTGGGGCAGGCAGCGACTGCATGTTTGGCCCCGCACATTCCGCAAGAATGCGCAAAGGAGCAGCATGCTCGGCTGCATTTCCCAGAAGAGTTAAACTCGTAGCAGATTCTCGAACCTTGAACCCACTGGGCACCGCCGGGTGCCTTTCCAAGGTCGGATTTGTTGCGAGCAATCAGGTGACCGCTGTCCGAGCGGTCACCCCATGCTGCGCGGGTAGGGATCACCAATTGGGACCATAACTCGAATTGAGGCAATTTCCAGTCTAAGGCCGGATCGTGGGCGGCTCGAAGCCTGAAGTGCTGGTCATAGGCCACCCAGGCAGTCCCGGAATAATCCCGGAATGCCCGGTGAACTATGTCCAGATATTTGAAAAGGGCAGTCGCTTTAGCAGGGTACATCTGCAAAGTAACAGATGCATAAATGAGGTAGCCGTTAAGCCAATTGGCCCAATTCTGATCTATTTTTCATTTCCTGACGGCTTCTTCGTCTCTCTGAGGCTCCCCAATTTTTGGTATTGGTTCAGGTTCCATATGGAGGAGGCTGAATATGTCAACATATTCGCCCCTCCATATCTTTTCTTTGACTGAGAGCGCCAGGTGTCCACCCAACGGAAGCGCTACTTCCCCGTATGCAATGCGTGGGCGCTCAGTTTGCTCTGTGACAAGGCCACTTGGCATGTTGCCTCCCTGGGGCGGCCCCATGAAAGAACCCAGTGGGGGGGGGTGCTGCCTGGCCAGGAGGCTGGCGACTGGTAGTTACCTAGTTGCCCCATCAGGGACCCCTGGATTTGATTAGGAAAGTAAAACCCACCCGACCATGGATGGGGTTGGCACCCCGAGCTCATCTGAGAAAAAGGCAGAATTGGCAAACCCCCCGCCAAAGGCGGTGTTGCCGTTGCAGTGGTAGCCTGCTCAATAGCCCTATCGTCCCACACTGCTGATAAATCCTGTGTGTCCAAGGGTGCGGCCTCACCTGCTGCCGGCTGTGTTGTTGGTGCAGATGTAGCCGCTTCCAATGCTTCATCCTCAAACTCCTGTTCCAAGGCTCGAGATGTATTTTGTGCTGTTGAAGGCCCCATACCGCCACCCATGTTCTTCGGGGTGGATCTCCTAGATGATAGATAATCCATAAGTTTAGCGCCTTTACCAGGTCTGACTGACCTTCTTGTGGGTTTGGGCACCCCCCCTGAAAAACCGCCCACATTGTTCCCAAGTTTCCTGCGGGCTTTTTCTTGCCTTCGTGCCTCCATACTAGCCAGCAACTGGCGCACTTGCCCCATATCCTCCCCCTCATCTGAGGAAGAGGAAGCAGAGAGGGGTGGCGGGGGAGGTCGCTTAGGGGCCCTACCACCCTTTTTCTGTGTCTTCTTTCCTTTTCCAACCATGGCTTTGACTCTCTAAGCAAACGCAACAGGGGGGGGGGAGTCGCCCAAAAGCCCAGTGCAATCGAGAGTGTCTAGTTGGGAAGCCTCGCTGTTGCCCTTCTCCCTTTAAGGCAGGTAAAATTCGGCACCGCCCTCACCCCTACGCAAGAGAAGGAGCCCGTTACAAGGAGGGGGGGAGGGGGGAGGGGGGAAAAATCCGAGCCCGACTCTCCGCTTTTCTGGTGGGGGGGAGGGAAGTCCCAGTCCCGCAGCCTGGCAACGACCCCCAAAGCCCTTCCCAGCCACGAGCCCTCGCGGTACTCCCTGCTCCAGGCGGCGGTTGTGTGTTCCGTGCGCCGGCTGCCTCAACTGATGAACTCGCGGCAGCAGCAGGAGGGGGGGAGAGAGGGCGGATTGCGCTTAAGAACGCTGCGAGGGCGGGCTGCTGGCCTGCTCCGAAGCCCCGCAGCGGTGCGCGTCCTCTCCCGTCGCCGTCCGGAGCCGCAATGAGGCTCAAGGAGGGAAAACGCTCGCTGCACGGGGCAGCGCCCGCGCAGCAGCGCGCTGCCCTCCAATGGGGGCCCGCCACAGCAGCTTGCCTGCCTGCTGGGGGCGGGGCAACCCCCGTTAGCGCGCCATGGCGCTAACGGGCATTTCTTTTTGCATTTTTTTATTGGAATTTGCAATAGTGTACAACATTGTATATAGTGTAACTATCGTGAAGCTCACAAAATTGTAACAAAGACAAAAACTTTGGATTATATAATAGGGATGTAATCAATTCCAGTAAGCAATAAACAGATTCTGTCCAAAATAAAAGCACAATGTATTCCCGTGTGTAAGTCAAAAAATATGGCTTAAAATTGCCCAGAAAACCTGAAATTGACTTATACGCAGGTTAATGTGAAAGCTTTGAGTCACAAAGCAAGGCCCTAGACTTCTAAAAGGCTGCAGAACAGGCCTTTTTTGGGGGGAGGCAGAACAGGTTTTTTGGGGGGAGGCTACAAATGGGGGCTGCTGAACACATCCAAAAGGCCTTACACTGCCAGAGTGGGTAAGGCCTCTTCAACTTCAAACAAAATTTGCTTGGATGGGGGCATGGATTGTGCTGAGAAGCAGGTGGAGGGAAAACAGGATGCTGCCTGCAAGGGGGGAAACTGGCATTGTTTACTTGCTAGTGAGAAGACTGGCTTAGTACAGGCAGCAGGCACAGTAGACAATGCAGGGAGGGAAGGGCTAGCCTCCTATCCTCGTACTCCCCTGTCCATTCCTGGGAGCACTTGAAACCTTTCCTTCAGGCAAAGCAGGGGGGGGGGGAGCTAGTCTCTTATATCAGCTAATCTTCTGCCCACCATTTATTTGGAGTCATTGATAAAGAATCAGATTCTGAAGGATTTCCGGAAGATTTTTAGAGTCACTTTAAATATATCTTAGGTTAAGCAAAAAGAAAGGCACTTTCTGGCTCACAGGCTTGTTTTAGTATTCTATGTTAAAAGAAAATGCTCCTTATAATTTTACTTTTTTACTTCTCTTCAATAAATAGGTAGATTTTACAGTTCTTAGGTAACAATTACTGGTAGGTAATTTGTCAGGATCTATCGTCAGGTATAATCAGACAAAATTCAAACAATTGCATATTACTCCTAAGTTTTACCCTCAACCTATCCATGGGTCATAGCAAATTCCATGATTTTTGGCTTAAAACGTGCTCTTGACTTATTCATAAGGTTGACTTATACACGGGTACATACGGTAATTATAACTATTTCTTCCTGCACTTTTTGAGTACCGTGTGATTTTATTTATCTTCCTTAGTGCATCAAACATACCTGGGTCAATGAGTCACTGCAGCTACATATGCTTTCTTCTAGTATTTCATGTCCTTCACACTGCCCAGTAATGTAGGCAGATGTGGACTGATGGTTGAGCTGCTGGTACTGCCTGAAGCTAAGCAGGGGAATCTGTGGTCTATTTTTGGATGGGAGACAGAATGCCAGGCTGTGACAAGCTGCAGTACCTGTTGTGGCAGAACGGGGTCACTGTGTAGCTGATGAGCCAATGCGGGAATGTTGTGAGAAGGCCAGCCCGCAAAAGAATGGAATCCAACCTTGGGAACTTGTCCAGACTGGATAAATTCTTCAAAATAAATAAAAATAAATAAAATAAATCTTGGCCTGAAGAGCTGTCTTTGTGATGCCACAGCCTGCTGCTTTCCTGAGAATGTAGCAATTACTTCTCAGCCATTTTCCAATAGCAAAATGAATAAGAAAAAAAAAACCCTATTTACAACTTTGACATAAGCAACACAACCACACAGCCTGTCCAATCTCCCATCTTCTCAATACGGTTTTTCTAGGTGCTTTGCAACCGACCCAAAATAGGATTGTGACCCACTGGTGAGTCTTATGCCAATGAGCAGTTGCATCCCTGGCCTACGTACCGCCCCAAGGCCAGCCAGCCACCACCACCCCACAACTGGCTCCTCCCCACTCACCTTAGTCTCCTGGAGCTTCGTGTGACATTCAGCGTTCAGAATGTTTTTAAACAATACTTCTGGTTTTCCAATGAAAACCGGAAGGATTATTTACAGGCGTTCTGGAAATTTCAGAGTACTTTTAGCGCCCTTTGTGAGGCCTCACATCCCCAGCCTCACATCCCCAGCAGCAACCAGGGCAATTCCCACCCACCCCAGACAGCAGGACTGTCACTGCTGCAAACTTGGTTAGGATTGCGCCCTGAGTGATTTTTGAAATTTCATGCAACTGCTCTTCAAAGGCCCATGCAATATTATAGAGCTTCAGCACGCACATGGAACTTCTCGCCCACAAGGAATACCAAATCTTTCAATGCAGACAGCACCTCCATATGCATGTCATATTGCATATGCAGAGCTGTCCTGTCCACTCTGATGGTGAATGAGACAACACTTTTTTTTTTTAAATTCAAAGAACCTTTAATGGCATCTCAGCAATTAAAACATACAGCAATGTTGCGGTCAAACATAAAAATATGATTAAAACAATGCAAAACAATTGCTATCTCTGGGCCAGACTGATTCACTCAGGCAATAACAGTTCAGTGGGCTTTCGTCTATTGTTAAATTCAACTATGCTATGCAAAAAGGAGGCAAACTGTCTGAGGAGGTACAGATCCGATAGTGAAAAAAGAATATTTAGTTTGTCAGTGTCTGCAAGAAACATTTTCTTGGCCAGAATAGGACCTAGTAAACTGGATCTCTTAGACTCATGATAAAGGCAATACAGGATCATGTGTGGCAAGGATTCAACTGTACCCAAGGAACAGGAGCATGTTCTATCTTCTTGAGGAATGCCTCTATACCTTCCCCATAGGACTGCAGAGGGCATGACATCCAGACGGGCCAACGTAAGAGCTCTTCTTTCATTGGTCAGGGTCTGAAGATAGTCCAAATTTTTACCTTTTACAAAAGGGATTTTCCATGCCAGTGAGTAACCAGATCTGTTGGATGTACTTAAGAGGGTCTGGGTCTGAATATCCAGCAACCTTTGTTTGATCAGTCGGGAGGCTTCTGCTTGCATTACCGCCCCTAGTTGGTCCACATCAATGCCTAGTTTGATTTTAAGCTCCTAGGAATCAGCTGATGAAAGAGAATCTTTTTTAAAATGATGCAATAAACTGCTGGATACGTTATTGAAATAGAGTTTCAGCCAAAACTTTGAGGTGCGTAGCCAAGCTAATGTTTCGATCTTAGACTGGTCTGTCTCCAGGCACAGGGCTGAATACGGCATGCAATTTGGGAGAGCTAGAATTTTATGCAGGAACACTGCTTGGATTTGTTTGAGCTGGTGGTTAGGTGATTTATCCACAACGGTACTCCAAATAGAATTTGGGGAAGGACCTTAGCATTGAACACCTTGAGGGCAGCCGGGACATACGAGCCTCCATTCTTATAAAAGAATTCCAGGATAGCACTCATTCAGATCGAAGCCGCCGCCTTCGTCATGTTCCAATGACTTGTCCGGGAAAGGTTGTAGGAGAAGAGGATCCCCAAATATTTGAAGGATTTCACTTGCTCGATAAGATGGTCGTTAAAGATCCATTTATAAGGTTTCCATGATCTTGCAAAAGTCATAATTTTTGATTTTTGGAAATTCAACTGCAGTTTGTTCCTGGACAGGTAGTCTAGACACTGGCACATCAATTTTTTGAGACCCAAACGCATTCTGGAAATAATAACTGCATCATCAGTGTACAGTAAGATGGATATCTTAAAATCCCCAAGCTTGGGGGGATGGCCATCCACCTCTGCCAAGACTGGAGCCAGGTCATTCAGGAAGAGATTAAACAACGAGGGGGCCAATAGGCAGCCTTGTTTGACCCCCTTGTTAGTGGGATTCTCTTCAGATAAATGGCCCTTCCAAGAGCATTTAACCTGGCAAGATGTTTTCGAGTATAAGTTCTTAATTAGGCACAGCAGGCTGCAGTCTATTCCCATTTTTTCCAATTTGGACCAAATTAAGTTCCTATCTATACTATGAAATGCTCCTTTAAGGTCTAAGAAAGCAGCATACAATTTGGATTTAGTATGAATAGTGTACTTATTGGAAATGATACATTGGAAATGATATCCCCAATAAGTTTTTCATACCCATCTACTATTGTTTGAGGGTCATCATCCACGAGGATAGAGGACCATAGCTCATTGAAGTGAGGAACTCCCAGAAGCTGTTGAATCTTTTTGAGGGTAGAACTGTGCCAAGAAAATTTAAGGCCGATTAGATGTGAGGGAGATTGTGTCTGGTATGGAACCAGTATATCCAATGCCAATAAAAGGGGAAGGTGATCACCTAATTTATAGTCCGCTATCTCAAAATTTGACACCAACGGCAGCAGGTCTAATGAGATTATTATATGATCAATAATGCTACATCCTGTAGCAGATATGTACGTGTGTTCAGATGCCTTCATGAATTCCAAAAGACTGTTGACCCAAGTAAGATTGGCTTGAATACTAAAGGTGGCTAAGAAGACACCGGCCGCATTAGATCGTTTGTCATTAGAAAATCTATTGGCATTACAGTGTTGAGGAAGGGTGGACATACTTCCTCCTTTTAGAATTTTTTGAAACACTTCTGGGCCTCGGCCTACCTGGACACTGAGGTCTGTGGCCATTAGAGCTTGGGGAAACTGCAGGGTCCTGGCTCAGCTCACAGGGACTTGGCTCTTCTCACAGGGTCCTGCTTTGTCTCACAGAGTCCTGGCTCGGCTCAGAGGGTCCTGGCTCGGCTCAGAGTGTCCTTCTTTGGCTCACAGGGTCCTGGCTGAGCTCATAGGGTCCGTCTTCGGCTTTGGAGACAACACTTGCAGCCAGAGTGTTCTCTCTACACCTTCAGCCTGTGGGTCAGGATCCCAATGGTTTCAGACAGCCTCATTTGAGGGGTCATGGTAATCTTTCATAGCCTGTGTAAGAGAGAGCTTGGATCCAATGGTACTGCCTTATCAAAACAGAAATCTTGAATAATTCTGCATAGCCTCTTCTCTCTGTCTTTCCCACAGTTCCAAAGGCGAACTTTGCTCAGGCTACTTCCTCTCAAGGTTGTCCCCAGTCTCATACCTACTTACTTACTTACTTACTTACCTGATTTATTTATTTATTTATTTAAAAACATATGAAGAACCTTGCTGGATCAGGTCAAGGTCCCATCTAGTCCAGCTTCCTGTATCTCACAGTGGCCCACCAGATACCTCAGGGAGCACACAAAATAACCAGATCGCTGTGTCCTCTTTGCATGAAAGAGGTCTTTGCATGGAAGTGGTTTTCAACTTTGCATGAAAAAGTTGAAAACCACTTCTTTATACACTGGAATTTCTTCACAAAATTGCCTTTGATTGTCAACCTGAGGAAATAATTGGCATTTATCTTTGTGTCCCTGGACCAGTATTGTGTTGCTAGGATCCCTAGGGGAAAGCCCCACATTGGGCACGTCCATGGTATTCCCCTTATCCCGATTGTCCACCGAGAGCTACTATTATACTGCCCCTGGCACTGAGGATTGAGTATCTGGCCAACCACTGCATGCCACGACAACCCAGGCAAGAGCAAAAAGAGAATACATGCTAGCTACATGCCAAAGGCATAAAGAAATATGTCACCCATCTGATAAAAAATGGCTACTTTGGGTGTCTAGCACTTCTTTCTCTCCTCCTTCCTAAGACATGTCACTGGTCTAATTAAAACTTTTTTTTTCCTTCCCTTGGAATTCCTCAGATGTTTTATGAGAGCAGGAACTTCCAAACTGGCTGAAACAGATCTAATCCCCTTAGGCAAAAGGTGGCAGCAGCATAATGACTTTCTTAAGAAACCCACAGTCCCTTTGGGCTGCTAGTTGTGGTTTCCAACAACCAAGCCAAGATACTTTTCCCCAAATGAAGAAGCCAATACAATTAACCTTGAGAGAAACTGGAAATAAAATCCACACCATAAACCAAAATAGTTCTCCAAAATACTAGAATTCTTGCTTATGCCTGTGCAATTGTTCATATTTTAGGGAGCAATCTTTGCCTAGAGTTAGGCTGGCACAGTTAGGCCAGCAAAGTTTGGCAGGCACAAGAGTCACCATAAAATATGATTGGACTATTCTTGGAGTCAGAGAGGCCAGCACACCGATGTGCACCATCCTCCCTGACTCCAGGAGTGGTCCAAATATGCTTTACGGTGGCCCTTGTGCCGGCCAAACTTTGCAGGCCTTACTGTGCCAGCCTAAGTCCAGGTTAGGATTGCGCTCTCAGCTAAGCAAGTCTATCTTTCATTTATATTTTGATTCTGGCAATGATGAATTATTAAGCCCTACAGCATCACAAGGTCCTTTCTTCCAAGCCGGTGACTGCAGTGATATTTGAGCAGTAGATTGGCAACGTTCTACTGACTTTTAAAGGGCAGGCTGTAGCCCATTAACTTTTATCTTAATTCATAGGTTAGGATCAAAGCCCAACTCACATGATCGCCATCAGGACCTCCCTGTGCCAATGGAAGCTTGCTCCATGAATAGAAGAAGCATACTACTCATGGAAGCAGCCCTTGAACTGGGCAGTTTTCTTGGATCATGTCAGGAACTTTTAATTGGATTACAATTCTAGTCCAATTCAAAATGCAGAGAAAATTCTAGGACAGTGATGGCGAACCTATGACACACGTATCAAAGGGGACACACCAGTGTTCACCAACACCCGACAAAAACTGAGTTTATTTTACTCATTTTTTCATTTTTGCAATTTTTGTTGTTTCTTTATAGAATACACAGCACCACATGATTGGACTGTATCATGTGTATCTATATCGTGACTTATCCAAAGCCAGACAGTGACTTATCTGGGATGTTATAGCTTCCTATCCATTTTACTTAAATACCAGTAGATATTTTGGAGCTGTCATGTCCACTAATTGGAAGAATCCTGTCTATTTTAATAGAACTAAAATAACAAATGCACATTCAAAATCCAGTAAATGGTAGGAAACCTTCTCCCTAACATTTTTGTGCCTCCTGTGTGTGTGTGTGTGTGCGCGCACGCGCGCGCGCGTGTGCGTGCGTGTGAGACCTATTTCATTCTCCTCTTGAAAGCCCTTATCAGTCTTTGTAAGCTCCTTAGGGCCAGGGAGCTGTCTATGCTGCTCTACAAAGTGTCACATACATGGAAGATGACATATATAAATAAGAATAGACAAATGCTGTCAGCTTATATTAAAGTCCTAAGATTCTAGAAGAGGGTGATTTCTTTCCTTGTGCTCCTTCTGAGCACTTAAGGAGGATTGGTGGCTCCTAGCCAATAGCAGAAGCATGTAGATTCCGGGCATGGATTGGGCATCCTGGGACACTCTCTAAACTTAGAATTGGAGCTTTTGAGCCTCCTTTTCCACCAAGAACCAAAGCAGCCTCCCCAAAGTCAACAGAAAATAGGCAAATGTGCTTTCCTAGCTACACTCTTGTGCAGTGTGTAGGAAAACAGGGAAATACATATTGATGAGGCTATTTTTTTTTTTAGCTACAAAAACTGCTCCCAGTTCATTTGCCTTATCCTGAAGACTTGGAGCATTTGACTTCCTGGGCTTGAGAGACAGGCAGAGACAGAAATTGTTCTTCTCCTCAGTTTTCTCCCATTTAGCTGAAAACAAACGTTATTGCAGAGGGCTGAGATCAGGAAGAAGAGGGAGGAGAGAAGGCTTGTGTTTGCATTCTGATATTGTAGGAAACCAAATACAACTGCTACAGCTATGCACAGGACACAAAGCAGCTCTTTTGTTTTTCATGAAAACCCTACCTTTGTTTCAGGAGCCAGGGGAACAGGCTTTCACCTGGTGCCAAAATATTCCCAGACACCTTGGGGCACAATCAGAAATGCTGGACATTAGAGCTCCCCAGACAAATCTTTGCAATTCAATTTTTACTCTCAGGTAAAGTGGTTTTTTGAGGGACGTGGTGGCATAGTGGGCTAATTTGCTGCTGCTGGGCTTTCCGACCGGAAGGTTGGGAGTTCAAGACTGCGCGACGGAGTGAGCTCCCGTTGCTTGTCCCAGCTCCTGCCAACATAGCAGTTCGAAAGCACCTAAATGCAAGCAGATAAATAGGGACCACTTTGGTGGGAAGGGAACGGCGTTCCGTGCGCTACGGTGTATAGTCATGCCGGCCACATGACCGCGGAAGCATGTCCTCGGACAAAATGCCGGCTCTACAGGCTTTGAAACGGAGATGAGCACCGCCCCCTACAGTCGGTCACGACTAGACCATTCGGTCTTGGGGAAACCTTTACCTTTAAAGTGGTTTTATTATGAGGTGTAACAGTTTACTGCATTGGTTCTCAAACGTTTTGCACTGGGACCCACTTTTTAGAATGGCACTTGAGTCGGAACCCACCGGAAGTGATGTCATGACCCGAAGTGACCTCCATCAAACTGGAAGTGCCATCATTGTGACATAATAAAATGACACTTCTGGAATGCGAACTGCCATTCTTGGACTGCAGCAATTGCACAACCAGGAAACATCCCTGACTGAAAGCAAGATTTGGACAAAATATGATGTAAAAGCACTGGACTAAAAACAATTTTTAAAACTCACTTGAAAATTCAAACTATTCAAACACTCACAAAAGGAGTATAGCAAGAGTAAGGTCTGCAGCTTCCAGGATGGCTACTTCCAGCTTTCTGCAACCTATCTGACATCAGGTCGCAACCCACCAAGTGGGCCCCAATCCACAGTTTGAAGAACACAGTGTTGGCCTGGGATTTGGGTTCAAATTTCTCCTCAAACATGAGGTGGCTTTGGACTGGCTCCTATCTCTCAACTTAATCTACCTCACAGGTTGAATGTAAGCAGTGATGTCATGCAGGGGGTACGCGAGTACCGGTTTCTAGGATTACGGCTGGCCCCGCCCATTCGCCCGCCCACTCGTTGACTCCGCCCCCTGCAACGTTTGAATTTCCTGCACGTTTGAGTTGCCTGCATGTTCTCAGAGATAGGCAGGCAGGCAGCGAGCGGAGCCTTGCCTTGCCTTGCCACTGAAAAATGAGCTGCTCTGGGGTTTTGGAACTGTTGGGTCACTTTAACATGATGCCAGGCCTCCTTAACATGTTCTGGGGGGTGCTGTGGAATACTGTTGCAACTGTTGGGTCAATTTAAAATTGTCTGAGGCCTCAAAAAGGGCTTTTTTCATGTCACTTCCTGCCACGACATCACTTCCGGCTTATGATGTCACTTCTGGTGGGCGGGTCCCAACACGTGCCAATCAAAAGTGAGTACCTGTTCTTAAATCATTTAGATGACACCACTGAATGTAAGGTCTGAAGGTCATCATTCCACCTCCTTCCCAGCACTCCCCATGCCCATCTAGCCATGATCCTCCCCTTAAACGGCCCCTGCCACCAACCTACCTGCTCTGGCAAGGCAAATGGGAGCCAATGCCATGCACATGGGGCCTCCGGCCATTTGAGCTGATGGCCCCAAATGCATGACGGCACCACAGCTTTCACACCACCGGTCTGGAACTTCTGGCAGCAGATGGCACGATCTGCCACTCTAAGCCTTGAATAGAATTAGGCAGTTATTCACACAACTTGGAGCTTAGGGTTAATTACAAAGAGCAACGAGGAGCCATAAATGGGAGTAAACCATCACAGGACTAGAAGGGCTTTCAACAGTTTGACCCCACCATCATTTTCATCATGATCACATTTCCCTATGAGCCACTTTTAACGGGAAAAAGGTCTACTGAAAACAATTTTAAAATGGTGCTTGCCAGGGGAAGGGGCAGGATTGAGCAAAACTGTTGTGGAAAGCAAACTATTTAAGACCAACTGCTCCACCCAAGGCAGTTTTGCCCCATTTCACAGCCCTCTATTGGCTATTTACAATTAAACTCAAGCCCTAATAGGAGCAAGCTGAAGAATGGGCTGGCCCATCCTGAGCTGCCCAGCCGCCCAAGCGAGCAGTGGTAGCCAGAGAGCCACTGCTGCATCTCACAGCAGCCAGGCAGCCGTGGGAGGCTCTGCAGGAGAAGGGGAGTAAGGGTGTGGGCAAGCAAGTGGCCAACATGCCTCTGTGCCGGCTGTTTAGTCCATGTAGGGCCTCCATGCAAGTGCGCCTTAAAATACCTTGCTTTTTTTAAAAAAAGACAAAAGCAAAAAAGAGTTCGCAGTTCACAATGTCCTTCCAGAATCAGCCACCCAAACAACATTTGTTCATCCTGTCAGCTTTCTTTAAGAGCAACTCTTCAGTGCAAAATGTTACTGTCTGCCATGTTTCAGTCAAATGCTTTGTCTTTTGAAACTTCCTTGCTGAATATAATTTGAGAAATTCAAGAGAAAGGGCAGGCAGCCTATTTGATTGGGAGACTGGCTTCCAGAGAGATATTGTTTCAATGCAATATTTGAAACTCCTGAAGATGTCCAAATTCTTAAGTAGAACAGGATCATTATTAGTCTTTCTTTACAGATCTGTTAGGAAAAAATACATATGCACAGGAACTGCATGAGAGACTGCGCACCTTGCAAAAGGAAAACCAAAACGCAGTGCCAAATCCAGGCACTGCATCGCAGACATCCCTCCTTCTAGAATGGTAGATGAGCAACTGCAGTGTTTTAGTGCCTTCTGGTGCTGATGTCTGGAAATGCAGACAATGCAACTGCAGGAAAATCGCAGTTTGTCCTTTTCTAGATAAAGTGAACAGAAACAAATCCTTGGACTCCTCCTTGTATTTCTAAATCCTGAAATTCAGGCGAGATATATTCTTTTAGAATGACATGAAAATGAATGTGCATCCTCAGTTTCAGATATGCAGAGTTTTAGATAATCAAAACATGCACTTTAATAGAGAGAGCCAGCAGGCATCTATGCATGACTGCTCCCAAGCAAGTCCCTTTGTGTCCAATGGGACTTAGGGCCCAAATATTTACACAAACACTCTTGTTAGGTTGGCCAATCAATTGTGGGTTTCCTTCGACATATGCCAGTCATTTTGTGGGCATATATCTGAGGAAACAAAAGGGGTGGCGCGACCTGGAAAGAAGGGATAAAATCCTGGTGCAAATCATTGCTACCAGGATGCAACCCCTCCATCCCCCTCCCCTCCCTGCCCCGAAACTCCCCCTGTCATCGCCCTCCATGCCCATGACATGCCTCTGCTGCCCACTTGGTGCCACCCATGGAGCCACCCACTCTGCCGCCACCCATGAAGGCCTCTGGAACTACCGCTGCATGCAAAACACCACTGCCTGTTTGTGGAAGCAACCACTGCCTGTTTGTGTGTGATAGAGGCCCAGTGTAAAGGACTTTGACCTGCCAGGACACTAGTTCCAGCAACAGAAGGCCGGAATAGGATTGGGGCCCAAGTAGATTTTTTTTTAAAAAACAAACAAACAAAAAACAGGTGTCTCTCCTCTCCTTGACAATTGTCATATAGTGGTGTTCCATTGCTGTTCCCTGGCATTTTGCTCAGAAACTCCAGCTCTTGTTCCCAGGCCCAATTGCACATGGCACCTCAATGGCACATCAGCCAGCCTCTATGTCTTCACGTGGATCTGAAAGGAAAAAAAAAAAAGATGCAGGAGGTTGGAGAGTGTATCACAGCCTCAACTGTGTTGAGCTCTGCCATGTTACCAAGGCCAAGTGCTGAGAAAGAAAAGAAAAATGGCCGTCCGACTAAATCTGCTGAACGTGGCAATGTCATTTTAGTACAGTGACTGGCTTTCGTGACATTTGAGTACTAAGAATACAGTCCAAAGAACACTTGCCAGTTGACAGCTGAACAAACAAGAGAAAATGGCATCAGGTGTTTTTGTTGGTTTGTTTTGTTTTAATCATCATCAAACCAAAAGGGACGCTTCCAGCCCCATCTTAGCTCGACCTCTGCTGCAGGAAGACCATCTTAGCTCGACCTCTGCCACTCCCACATATCAGTCATCAATCCGCTTTTGCCCTCTAGAGGTCAGTGTTTCTCTGAAGAGATGCAATAAACCCCAGAAGGTGCTTTCACAGCAAAGAAAGGCTAGCCGCATCACAGGGATAGGAGCACAAATAAATCCTATAGGGCAGTAGTTCTCAAACTGTTTAGCACTCGGACCCACTTTTTAGAGTGACAATCTGTCCAGGACCCGCCAGGAGCGATATCATGGCTGGAAGTGCCATTGTTTGTGATGCCAGAGCCTGCTGCTTTCCTGAAAATGCAGCAATAGTTTGGGTTATTTCTCAGCCATTTTCTAATAGCAAAGTGAATCAGAAAGAAAAAGGCCTCTTTACAGCCTTGACACAAGCAAAACAACCACACAGGCCTCCCCCTTTCCAACATCCCATCTTCCCACACTTTCAATATGGCTGCCCTAGGTGCTTCGCAGCTCACCTGCAATTAGCTCGCGACCCATAGTTTGGGAACCAGTGCTATAGGGAAGGCAAACAGGGCTCAGGTTTCTGAATCTAATCTGACCCAGGATAATATTCTTCCCCAAATCTGGTAGCAAGTCAAGCCCTGAGGATAAGTAACACTTATCTATCTGCTCTTTCAAAATGGTTCCCAAATATTCCATTTGTAGTTATTGTGGTTGCAGTGGCGTTTCTACAGGGATGGCAAAGCTCTAAGTTTTGCAAGAAGCCTTACCTTGCAGTGGAAATCACTCTTCTCCTGCACCTTTTTAGCCAATCTTGGCATTGCTTACTGGCTACAGCAGCAAGGGAGAGGAGGGATTTACATGACAGGGTAAGGCTTCTTGCAAAACTTAGAGCTTTGCCATCCCTGTAGAAACGCCTCTGTGTGGTTGTATTAAGAATTACAGGCCCGAAAAATTGTTCCTGAGCACAGCAGGCCACAATGGTAGCAACAGAACACAACCCACATTAAAGTATTCAGATCTGCCCTGAAATGCCTTGAACCAGTAATGTCATTCATTAACAAGGAGACGGAACATGAGGCGGGACTTACCCCTTGATTGATAGGGGGCCCGTTCCACGTTGCCGCCTGCCTCTCCGCCGCGGGGGCTTCTTCCGGGTTGCGCGCCCCTCCGCGGCTCTCCTGATCACCCAGCGCACCTCCCCAGGCAAGCGGGCACCCCCTCTGAAGCCGGGGTGCCCGCACGGCGCTCAGCAAGGTCGCGACGCGTCATCAACGAGCGACCCATCAGGCGGTGAGTCCAATTTCGCGTTCCGTCAGATCGTTTCTGAATGACACTACTGCCTTGAACTGCATATCAGGCCATAGCAGCTCCAAAACGTGCAGTCTGGGGGAACATTAGGCAGTGATTTGGGTCATACACAACCAACGCTGAGTTCTAGACAGTGAAGGGAAATTCAAAGACATCAGCCAAACCCTAAAGAGCCACCTGGAAGGTCAAAGCAAGTGCAATTCATGTGACACACAAACACACCATTGATCCAAGAGGTCCCAAGTCAAAGCTGGTTCTTTATCACAGCTATTTTCAACCAGTGTGCATTGATGTACCACATTGATATACCACAAATCATCCACAGGTGTACCGCCAGAGTTTGAGCGAGGGTCATTTATTAGTGGTGCAATTGGGGGATGTGAGTGCCTTGACAATTTTAGCACATTGTCAGTGTGCCATGAAATGAAAAAGGTTGAAAATCACTGCTCTGTCATGAGCAACAGGTAAGCCTGTGTGAAATGGGGAGATTGCTGGGCAAAAGAAAGAGCCCCATAGCCTGCCTTAGGCTTCTACTTTGCAACACTTGCAACACTCAGGGCACAATCCTAACCCGGGTTAGGCTGGCACAGTTTGGCCAGCACAAGGGACATTGTAAAGGGCATTCGGACCATTCTCGGAGTCGGGGAGGATGGCGCACATCTGTGTGCTGGCCTCTCTGACTCCAAATGGTCCAAACATACTTTAAGGTGGTCCTTGTGCCAGCCAAATTTTGCTGGCCTAAGTGTGCCAGCCTAACTCCAGGTTAGGATTGCACTCTCAAGATGTGGTCATGAACAGAAAAGGCCCTCTCATGAGCTCAAATATCTTTCCATGAATTAAAGCTGCTTTCATTGATAGATGTGTGCAACCTATTTGTTGTAGAAGGAGGCTGCCTCAGAATACCAGATGCAAGGGATTGGCAACAGGAAGCAGGTATCTTGTTGTCCTGTGTTCTTCCTGAGGTATCTGGTGGGCCACTGTGAGATACAGGAAACTGGACTAGATGGGCCTTTGGCCTGATCCATTGGGGCTCTTCTTATGCTGGTGCCTGTATCTCTAAACTCTGAGTGCGTCAGAGTGGAACTTGTGACACATCAATCTATTGCAGAATCCACAGTAAGAGGGAGCACAAATACCAGCAAGGAGCGAGCAGGACAGGACAGACTTCCAAGCATCAGCCACATCTTCAGCACACTAAGAAAATGAAGAGCTGTGCTATACAGAACAAAAGGAGAAGTGATCAGATGAATGGTTGAGATATGTTAAATAAGAATAATTCCATATACTTATTAAAGCAATTAGAGAAACTCCATGATCACACACAGAGCTTGAAGCTCAATTTCTGTAGAGCGCAATGCCTAGTGCCCAGTCCTACTCATTTCAGAAAGGAAGTCTCATGTTGTTCAATGGTCCTTATTCCCAATTAACTGTGCAGAGAGCATTGCGGCTTCAGTTTTAAAAAATGCATTGAATTTGTGAAGAGATACAGGGAGAGAAGAGCAATTACTCTGCTTGTATCTTAAAAATCAAAGGTAGCCATGTCGGTTCATTGGGCGTGGGCAGCAACACCAGAAGTCAAAGTTGGACAATACTTTTAGTAAAGGAGGAGTAACTCAGAGCACAATCCTATCCTGGAGTTAGGTCAGCACAGTCAAGCCAGCGAAGTATGGCCGGCACAAGGGACACCATAAAGTATGTTTGGACCACTCTTGGAGTCAGAGAGGTCAGCACACAGATGTGCACCATCCTCCCTGATGCCAAGAGTAGTCCAAATGCGCTTTACAGTGGCTCTGGTGCCAGCCAAACTTTGCAGGCCTAACTGTGCCAGCCTAACTCCGGGTTAGGATTGTGCCCTAAATATCATACAGGGGTAAGAAAGGGTTTGAATTTTTCAGAAATCTTCCGCTGGGTGTGAAGCAAGGGATGGGAAGGGAGGCAAACTATGGAATGATGGGAAATCCCCAAGGTCTGACCTTAGAACTGCATTAAAATAGACTACAGAAGGTTAGTGTGCACTTAGTTTGCTCATCTGAGGGCATAATCCTGCCCTGCCACTGGGCTGATGCATGTAGGCCAGGGCTATCACAAACATGCACATCCCTGACAGCACAAGGGATGGTGGACCAGTATGGGGACTCACACAGACCCAGCCATGCCTTTCAGACACCAAAGTAAGTGGTTCCCATGCTGGCTGAGTTCAGCCAGCATGGAGGGCGGGGGAAGTCAGAGAAAGGCAGAAGGGAGGCAAAACTGAGCAGTGGAGGGTAGAGGGCAGCCTGGGGAGGGGGTGGAGTCAGGATATGGCCATTATGCAAGTCCCTGGGCCACTCGGCCACGATCCAAGCAGCTTTGACTTGAGCCAGTGATTTCACTGGCACAGATATGAGCAGCCCCACAGGGCTGGCTGGGGCTTTCCCTAGGATAAGGGGGAAATATCGCCTTGCCCCATGTTGAGCTCCAGCTGCCTCCCAGCTGTGTTAGGATGCAGCACAGGCCTGCCTTCCTACTTGGTCCAACACAGGCTAGGATTGGGCTGCCCATAGACGTTATTCCTCTCTTCCTTCCAGATGTGGAGGACATTCTCAGCCTAGAGATCTATGCTCCAGCATCCCTCCTGCTGTCTTGTAGTGGCCTCACCTGCACATTTGTTGAACAGCTTCCAGCAAAAAAGGAGGGTTCTTACAACCTGAAGGTGTCCGGATTCCACGTTAGCAGGGTCTTTGCAATTCCAGAATATGCCACTTAAACACTCACACACCCACACTCTTTTGGCCCTGCTGATGTCAGAATGATGCTCATTATGCGATATTTGCAACTGGAAGACAATGGCCTCCTCTAGAGGGAGTTGTTCTACTAAAATCATAAAATGTGATTCCAAATTTGACTGCAGTTTCCAAGTAATCTGGGGATTGGATCTGCTAACTTGCAAATAAAATGCTCAAATATAAGACGTAAAGTTCTCATAACGAGCTCTCGTGCATCGTTTGTCATTAAAGCTGGTAAAATTTGCTTTCTGAAATCTGCCTTCTGTCATCAAGCGTGTAAGAAATCATTATGTGTGGACATAATTCCCAATACTTAAATGACAATACATGGTCCATGCAGAAACAATAAAAGGCATGGTCCAGATACAATACAAAACGATCATAACATGTTTGCATGGAGCACATACATTTTCTCAGAAGCGTTATAACAACAACAACAACAACAACAACAACAACAACAACAACAACAATAATAATAATAATAATAATAATAATGGATTATGGATTATGGATTATGGATTATGGATTAGATTATGGATTTATATTAATTATGGATTAATTATGTATTTATATTAATTATGGATTTATATTAAGTATATTAATTATGGATTTATATACCGCCTTTCTTAGGTCACCAGATTTATCTAATGACTATAACTCAAGGCGGTTTACATAGGCAGACTTTATTCAGAAACCCAAAGGTTTTTACAATTTTTACAGAAATGTTCTATCTTCCAAGAGCTACCCACATACAGATGGATCTTTCGGGATTTAGTCCTTCTTTCTGGCCACCCGTTTGTCTTCTTGCTGGCTGATAAACGGCTTCCCTCCTCCCACCAGAGAAGTGGCTGAACTTCGGCACAACTCCCCCTCACACAAGGCAGCCGAAGTTCAGCTGTTGATCAGTTGCAATTAATGAGGTCTGCCGCTCACAGAGACTTCCGGCTGTCCCAAACTGGCAACCTTCAGATCTTCAGCTCTTATCTTCAGGCAAACGGAGGCATTAACCCTCTCGACTAAATCTTCTGCCCTTAAATCTTAAGCATCAAAGAGTCACTTGTGACCCATGAGAAATAGCAAACAAAGGAGAGGACAATCATGGTGAGATCCTTCCACTTGGTCATGCTTCGGTGGGGGTCTCAGTTGAAACCCTGCAGCCATGGACTCACACAGAGCCTTAGGATGACCACCAGAGAGAGTATTCTCTCAGCCTCCATTCTAAACCTGTGAAATGGGCACCTATCTGACAGGATAGTCATGAGAAGGAAAGATTATGAGATACCGTGGTGCTCTGGCTCCAAGTCTTTCAAACGAGATGTGCTCAGTTGACAGGAAATCAATGTGAGATAGGCTGAAACAAATAAGGAATGCCATATTCATTTGAAGAAAAATGTGTAAAGACTGCTTCCAAATTCTTCTGAAAATATGACAATTTACCATACATGCCTATTTATTTCCCAAATGTCCAGATCTAGTTCTCTTTTTTGTTCTTTTTATGCAACAATCACTAAGATGATTTGTTTATTTCATGCCCATACTTTAAACAACAGATCTCCATTCACATCACATCAGTCCAGTTAGTCAAATAAAACCCTTTATTTTCTACTGAACTCTATCATTTCCACACTATCAGTATTCTATAACCTTCTTCCTTTATGGGTCAACTTCAAATTTGCAAACATTTCACTTCTCACTGTGATATTGTGGGGGGTCAGTTTCCCTTCTGTTCCATCAGAATACTTGCAGCCATCAGAAGCTGATACATCATTTCAATGTGTTGAAAGTGGATTCAGATCACTTTTTAATTAATTACAGAATTTGTATACCGCCTTTCATACCGTGACCCTCAATCTATTGTGAGAGTCCACAGACAAGGGGGTTCACATAGGCAGGCTATTCTAAGCTCATCTTTATTTCAAACTAGCTTTTATGTACCCAGCTTCGCCCGGGTATTTATATGTGCCATCCCCGACCCCCCCCC
>JAJKFI010000018.1:442088-467064 GCA_029204185.1 Lerista edwardsae | reverse complement strand
ACATACATACATACATACATACATACATACATACATACATACATACATACATACATACACTCTTCTTTATATATATAGATGAGTTTTTACAATTGCTGTATGCTCGTTGCACCCTCCACTTCCAGATGGAACTGTTCATGGCATGGCCATCATATCTGACATCTGGGTATGCCTTCCAGACTTCCATCTTTCAGTAGCAAAGTTAATTGTCTTCTTTTAGTAGCTGACTCTTACATTTCTCCACATTGCTTGTGAATCCATCATTCTTACACCATGAGGTCACAATAGCAATACCTTCTGGCCCTGTCCTCCCATGACAGCTTCGTCAGCTTTAGTCTCCCATCCAGAATTCAGCCAGGACAGCTCCTGCTTAGCAATTTTCAGGCATCCTTTCAGTTCAACCACCAGACCATGCCTCCTGCCCAATATTTTATACATTTTGCACATTCTGAGGTTTGGGGAACTCTGCAGAAGCATCCACAGGGCTCCCTGCAACCTCTGGAGGCCAGTGCTGGCTCAATTGAACCTCCCTTCTGTCCCTGGCAGTGGGGCAATCCTGGGGATCGCATTGCTGCCTTTCCCCCGCTCTGCTCCTTAAGGTAACAGGGACAAGTGCTTCCCTGGCTAGTGGGTCGCGACCCACCAGTTTGGGAAGCACTGTACCAAACCACCTCTTGCTAAAAAACCTATTTTGATTCGTTGACTAACCAGTACAGCCCTAGTAATTAGCGATGTCTAACAACAGTGAGTAACAATCATAGTGCTAGAGTTATTTATGTAGGAGGATTTGCATTAAAACTAGGATTAACCTACAGGAATGTTGGAAAAACAAAACAGGCCAACGTTCAGCAGATTGAGTGTTGATACCTGGCTGCTGTTTTGTTTGCATTCCTTTTCAACTGAGGAGGTGATAGGCAAGAGCAATATAACATGGAATAGAAAAAGGAAAAAAGGAAGTAGTGGCAAAATATATTACATAAGCACACAAACCCATAATTAACTACAGCACAAGATTAAAAATAAAACCAAAGAAGAGTCACCCAAATAGGTGGTAAAGAAAAGAAGAAATTTTAAACATAAAAAGGGAAAATATAAAGAAAAATAATTCATCAACATGTTTAGATTGTTCTTGATTTTGGAATCAGTGAGGTAGTACTTTCCTAAGGGACGACTTGCTTTACTATAGCCCTTCAATATGGAAGAGGGCTTACACACCAGCAATTTGCCAGTTTTTTGACCATCATGTATACTTGTCCCTCACCAGCTGGGGTGAACTCTCACTTGTAAAAACACGACTATAAATATGACAAAGCCCATGTCTCACAGTGTGTTGCCTTACACTTCCAGCTAGCCTTTTCATATTGCCCTGTGTGGCAGAGCAGGGTGTCCCTGACACAGTATTATGCAACATGTCACACCAAATTAATCATCTGCGTGGCTAAACAGAACACAACATTTTCATTCTGGAGTTTTCTGTTGCGGTTTTGGAAAGAATAGATGAGAAGAAAGGCCCTTCACTTTAGAATGAGCTGAGAGAACATAATTACTGACCACGTATTGTATGCTTTAATCATTAATGACATTTTGGAAGTTCTATGTTAAAGTTACAAAAGGTTGCAATACATATAGTGCATGCGTGCGTGCGTGCGTGCATTCGTGTGTGTGTGTGTGTGTGTAGTTTTCAAAACCAGAGTTTTCCTGTGGCAAGCATTCCATGCTGAGCATTTACCACAAGATGGCCGCCATTTTGTGAGACATTTTCTACACTTGGCCCACTACCCACCAGGAACCATCTGATGGCAGCATGGAGACTCTTCATCCACCACTAACAATTCACATGGAAAACCATTCTGTGCATATATTAACTATTTGCTTCCTTCGCCTCCTTTCTGTTTTGTTTTCTTTTGTTTAAGTTGATCCTGAGGAAGAGCTGTGTGGAACCTAAATGTGTATTCACAGCTTTGTGATTCATAAATGTTTTTTCATTGCTTTGTCCTGGATGCCCCAGCACCAGTTAGTTGGCACAGGAGTGAGCGGTTGGCACTGAGGGTGGGCAGAACAGGGCAGGGAGAGGAAAGAACAGAGCAGGGACCAAATAATGTGTAAGCACAAATCCAAAATTCAGAAACATATTGATGGGATTCTGGAATGCAAAATCTTGTATTCTCCTATCAAGACTAGTTGCTTAGTAACATTAAACAAGGGCAGTGTTTAATGCTGTATTAATTAAACATTAATTAACATTAAACATGGGTTTATGGGCAGTGCTAAAAAAGCACTTGCCTCCTCAGTCAAAAGTTCCTAAACATTTAGCAGATACAAGATGAGAGGCTCACACCAAAGCTGCTGCACTATAAGCGAAAGTTATGGTAACATTGCTGAAGCCCTCAGTCATATTTACTACAATGAAACTCAAAAAGGAGATACTAGGCGACAGGCTGAAGGTCTTCTGCTGAAAGTGGACAAATTTGAATTATTTTTCATGCTTCACCTTTGGACACATTTGCTAGATCAATTTCCTAAAGTTAGCAAGGCACTCTGAAGTTCCCAAATTTCACTGAGCTCAGGAGATGTGAACTGATGGTTGAACTGCTGGTACTGCCTGAAGCTAAGCAGGAGAATCTGCGGCTTGTTTTTGGATGGGAGACGAATGCCAGGCTGTGACAAGCTGCAGTACGTGTGGTGGCGGAACAGAGTCGCTGTGGAGCTGATTAGCTCACCGCAAGTGAGAGCTGCGGTGCAGTCTGTTAGAAGGCCAGCTTGCAAAGAACGGAAAATGACCTTGAGGACCTGTCCAGGCTTGACTTGTGATTGCCTGCTGAGGCTTGATGGCATGCAGCCAAAGGAAAGAACCACACTGTGAAGGCTACATCTGGGACTGAGGATTGGCGGATCACAAGAATACTGTATATTTGTAAAAAAACAACAAAAACCCATTGAGAATATGGTTTTAGACTAGCCTGCTCATGTAAGCCGCCTTGGACATTTGCTTCAGCGTGGAAAAGGCGGGGTATACATTCTTCAAAATAAAATAAAATAAAATATACACAGCTCACTCTTGCAGTTCGTATCAAAACACTTGAGCTAATTTTGATGAAATTGAACAGTAAACAAAATTTACTCTGCCAGTTGTAGAATACAGGACTGTCAAAAGAAGGCAAGAAAGGAAACTTGATGGGGCAGCCCCCAAAGCCTTAGAACAGCAATTCCCAACCTTCGGTCGAGCACTGCCCCCTTAAGGAGGGAAGTGACCCAGCCAGGAGCCCCTACATGTTATTAGTAAGCCACTTCTGGGTTTTGCTGCCACTGCCGCCAAATCCAAGTAAATGCAAGTAAGTTAAAAAAAATCCGTTTGATTTACCGTGTATAGCTGGGGCAAAACCTGGAAGTGCAGTGATAAAAGGACCTATGGGTCCCCAGTCGGGTTGCTATCCAAGGGGGTAGCATTCCAAAAGCAAACACAGTCCCCCAGATTGGGAACTGCTTGCTGCCTTAGAGCCCAATCCTATGGTGCCCGGCACAGGCCCTGAAAAACACTTGAGAAGGAAGTCCCCCCCTCTCCAAACTGAGATGGAAAATGAAACTTCACCAAACATATGTTTGCTCATGAGTAGGCAAATGTCCTTTGGCTCCTATCAAAGGTCAGACAAAGGGGAATCCAGAATGGTCTTGATCTCAAAAAGGACATCGTGGAGCTGGAAAAGGTGCAGAAGAGAGCGACAAAAATGATTACAGGGCTGGGGCACCTCCCTTATGAAGAAAAACTACAGCTTTGGGGGCACTTCAGTCTGGAAAAAAGGCGCCTGAGGGGGGACACAATAGAAACATACAAAATTATGCATGGGAGGGATAGAGTAGAGATGTTCTTTTCCCTCTCTCACGATACCAGAACCAGGGGACATCCACTGAAATTGAGTGTTGGGAGAGCTAAAACAGATAAAAAGAAATACTGTTTTACCTAGCGGTAATTAAGCTATGGAACTCCTTGCCACAGGAAGTAGTAATGGCATCATTACTACAGGAAGTAGTAATGGCTATAGGCCATGATGAGTTGTGCAACCTCCTTACATTAATTAGTAGGCTACCTCAGAATGCCAGGTGCAAGGGAGTGGTAACAGGATGCAAGCATCTTGTTGTCTCGTGTGCTCCCTGAGGCACCTGGTGAGCCGCTGCGAGATACAGGAAGCTGGACTAGATGGGCCTTTGGCCTTTGGCCTGATCCAGCAGTGCTCTTCTTATGTTCTTATCTAATTACTGGGGAGCTCAACAAAAGCTCCAGAAGGTGGCTCCCCATCATAATAAAAAGGAGGAATGTGAGGATGATCTGGATGTGAAAACTGTCACCCCATTGAACAGCAGGGTTGATCTGGCTGATCTGGCTGGGTAGGTGGGTGTCCCCTTCCTCCCTCACCACTCGATGTGCAACCCTCCTAAAGCTGCACGCTCTGTGGAAGAGGATGACCATTCCAGATAGAAGAAACAGTTGCAATGGGCTGCCCAGGGACAGAGGAGGAGGAGCACCACCCCTCTGTGTATTGGCAAAGGCAGGAGATACCCCCAAGGAGATAGGGAATGGTATCAGCAATGGCCCCTTGTCCCAGATTAGCCAGGGATTACAGGGTTAACCCTCAAGGACTTTGCAAGCCTCAGGAGCACAGCTGCAGGCTGATGAGGCCCCTGGCTATGAAGGGAGATTAGCACAGGTGCAGATGGGCGTGGCTGAGGCTAGAGCCTGCCTAGCAACAGACACCGATTGGCTGGCCTCAGTATAAAGTGGGAGGCAGGAGCTGGAGTAAAGGACCTGGGTTGGTGCTGGAGGATGGCACCAGGTAGGTGCTGGATGGATTAAGAAAGGAAGGGTGATTAGGACCCAGGTAGGTGCTGGAGGAGGACCTGGGTAGGTGCTGGAGGAGAAGCACCAGGCAGGTGCTGGATGGACAGATTGCTGGACGGATGGAGTGCTGGCTGGACTGCCTGCCTGAAGGACTGAGGAACTGACTGAAGGACTAGATAAGGTTGTTTTGGAATAACCATTGGGAGTTGTTGGGATGGGAGGACTGTTGGACGGACTGGATGGATTGCTGGACTGGATAAAGGAAGGTAAGGTTATTGTGGGGAATAACCATTGGGAGTTGTTACATGGCTGCCACCCCCCTGGAGCCACCAAATGGAGGAGGCAGTTGTGGCTTGGGCAAGCTGACTGCCTATTGTTTGGTGGTGGGGTTTTGTGGTGCCAGACTTAAGGAGATTTGAAGCTAAGCCAGTGATGAGGGCAGTCTGGAGGAGGCTGGCCAGCCAGTGATCCCAAGCAAAGCTGCTAGAAGAGAGGAGGCCCAGTGGGTGACTGAACCCCCTCCCTCTGGCCTATCTCTGAGGCCGCTCTGTGGGGAAGCTAGTTAGCCTAGTGTGGGCATTGAGGCCCTTGGGGAGGCCCAGCAGGGAATTTGGTAGAACACTCTGTTGGTTCCCCACCCCTGTGCGCTGCTCCGCCATGCCCCCACACCACACCAGGCTCCATTTCGGAGCCATACGGGCAACAGGGAGGGTGGGTGGGCTGAACGCTGCTCACTTCTCCAAGAGGCAAGCCGCCTTGCCGATGCCCTCCTCCCGCGTCACCAGCGCTGTGCCCGGGGGCATTTCCCCCACCCCTTAATGGTTGGGCTGCAACTGGGAGTAAAAAGGATAGAAACAGAGGCTTGAGGTAAGGTGAATCTTTTTTAAGAGCACAATCCTAACATGGAGTTAGGCCAGCAAAGCTGGGCCAGAACAAGGGGCACTGTAAAGTATGTTTGGACCACTCTCGGAGTCAGAGAGGCCAGCGCACAGACGTGCACCATCCTCCCTGACTTTGAGAGTGGTCCAAATCTGCTTTACGGTGTCTCTTGTGCCAGCCGAACTGTGCTAGTAAAGCTAGATGGATCCCAATAGACTTTCATCTTCTAAAGTGGGTCCCGCTGCTAAAAAGTTTGGAGTCCACTGGGGTAGAGCAACTGAGCAAGCAAGAGGCCAGGAGAGGCAGCAGGCAGGGTGCAGGAAGCAGAGCACCCCCATTACCACCACCCCTCCGCCAGTCCACTGCCTCCTCCAATCCACCGTTTGAAGCTGCTGCTCACCCTGCCGAAAAGCCACTATATTCATTGTATTGGAGCACGTAGCTGAAGAGTTAATCCCTGCACTTTAAGACGAGCTCCTTGCCGTTATGGAAACCAACAGGGATACAGGTTGAAATAATATAATGGACAATCACCGTATGAACTTCAGCAGGGTTAGGCTAGGGCTAAAGAAGATCAGTTGGCCCTTCATTTCTCTTATTCAGTCTGAAGTCTTGAACATTACATTGTATTTACCTGAATAAAATTTGATTAAAGATCAAATAGGGGCCTCGGCACTGGGCTCCTGAACGGTTTGGTTTAATGGTCAATTACCATGCACAGACTGGAGCATGTTTCGCTATTCCTTTGCAAAATGAAATTATAGGCTGGGACTGCGATCGTCTGAAAAATTAATGCCCATTTTGAATGCCAGGCCTGTGATCACGCCAGAGGGGCCAGCAGAGTGCCTCCCCATTCATGTTCATGGTAATTAGAAAAAGGGAAAGCACTCGCCCAACTCCGACTCTTTCAAACTTTGAGCATGTTAAAGTCAGGCCCGAGATAATTTGCTCTTGGCTTATATGTTTTTCTAGGGATCCAATCAGAGATAGGTCACCACCAGTCTCCAATCCGAGGATGTCTGTCTCACTCAGCGTTATACAAGTGGCCTTTGCAAGCTTTGGACAAAGACATGCACATATGTATGTATGTGTGTGCGTATGCAGGGGGTTGTCCCACTGCCTAGAGCCTAGGGGGAAGGGTGGATTCTACTCACTCCCAAGTAACTGGCTTTTGGTCCATTGAAAGATACTGAAAGTCCTTCCCCTTGATCCAGACAGACGAGCTGGCCAGTGGTGTTCCTGGAGCTGGGAACCATTTGTGCAGAGCCATTCGTGGATTGGAGAGCCAAGCCTCCAAGCCAAGAATTGGGGGGGGGGCTGCTTTACACAGGAGCTCAGGCTCCTGCAAAACGTAGCATTACTCCTCCCCAGGAATGCTACTGAAGCTGGCATCCAGACAGATCACTTCCCTGGAGCTTTGCCAGCCGGGGTCCCATCACGAGTGCACCAGTTCAAAAGAATAAGAGAGGGTTGAAGAGCATCCAATTCCTCCAATCTCAGACATCTCTTACACCTAAACCAGTGTTATTCAAACTGTGGGTCAGGACCCACTTGGTGGGTCATGACCTGATATAAGGTGGGTTGCAGAAAGCTGGGAGCAGCCATCTTGGAAATGGCAGAGAATTATTCTTGTTATATTCCTTTTGTGAGTATTAACAGTTTGAATTTTCAAGTGAGGTGTTGTTGTTTTTTTACATTTTTGTTTTTAGCTCAGTGCTTTTACATAATATTTTGTCCTCATCTTGCTTTCGGTCAGGGGTGTTTCCTGGCTGTACAATTGCTGCAGTCCAAGAATGCCAAATGGCACTTCAGGAGTGCCATTTTATTATGTTACACTGACAGCACTTCCTGCTTGATTATGTCACTTCCTGCGACAACATCACTTCCAAGGTTAATGACATCTCTTCCGGTGGGTCCCGACCAGTGATGTCATGCAGGGGGTACGGGGGGGTACGCGAGTACCGGTTTCTAAGATTACAGCTGGCCCCGCCCATTCGCCCGCCCACTCGTCGACTCCGCCCTCTGCAACGTTTGAATTTCCTGCATGTTTGAGTTGCCTGCACGTTCTCAGAGCCAGGCAGGCAGCGAGCGGAGCCTTTCCTTGCCTTGCCACTGAAAAAGTAGTTGCTCTGGGGTTTTAACATGATGCCAGGCCTCCTTAACGTGTTTTGGGGGTGCTGTGGAATACTGTTGCAACTGTTGAGTCAGTTTAAAATCATCTGAGGCCTCAAAAAGGGCTTTTTTCATGTCACTTCCTGCCACGACATCACTTCTGGCTTATGACGTCACTTCTGGTGGGCGGGTCCCGACACGTGTCAATCAAAACTGAGTACCTGTTCTTAAATCATTTAGATGACACCACTGGTCCCGACATGAGTGCCATTCTAAAAAGTGGGTCCTGGTCTAAAAAGTTTGAATACCTCTGACCTACACCATAGCCCTCCGCTTTGCATCTTGCTCCCTCTTGTGGCCTCATCACTGGCCACAGCTAGGGCTTTATAGCTTCCTGGGTCTTGTGAGCATGTGTGCCTCCACCCCACTCCTTGCTCAAATGCTGGGACTGCTTATCCAGCCAAACAAGAGAATTGCATTATAGGCCTTTAATGGCAGGGTTTTCCCAGGGCCGCTAGACAGCCTCGAAAAGGCACCTTTCCTGGTTGGGCTCCCAGCAGTAACAGGTCTGGAGATGGTAAGTCTGGCAGGGTGTAAATGATTCAAGAGGGCCACTGCAGGATAACTGCCTCTCTATGTGTGTATATACGCACATGCTTTCATAATCAAAACTTAAAATATACATTATAATATACTTTATTGTATTCAGTAGTCCTATAACAAACAAATCAAAATTATAAATCAATTCATCCCGTCTGAAGAAATCTGTTAGTCTGAATAAAACACAGAATCAGTTAAAAAATGAAAACCAGAAAGATTATAATAGTAAGAATCCAGTGGCATTCCAAGAGGGGGGCAAAACGCTAAGATTTTCAGGATCCTGAAAGCCTGTGTAATGCGATCCCTCCCCCTTGCCTTCAGAGCCATTTGCAGTTGCAAAAGCAAAGCGGAGGAGACACCTCCACTTTGCTTTTGCAGCCAGGAATGGCTCTGAAGGTGATAGAGAGGCCGCTTTAGACAGGCATTCAGGAGCCTGAAAAACTTAGCATTCCCTCCCACTGGAACACCACTGTAAAAATCAGCAAGTGCATATTGTGTGATATATTTGCTTAGTAGTCATGAACCCGCCTACAGGATAGCCATTAAAACATGATATATTGCTAAAATACAGTTGTATACAAACTCCAATTTTGACACCTACTGAAAATACTGTATACCAGTGTTATTCAAACTGTGGGTTGGGACCCACTTTGTGGGTTGCAACCTGCAGTGGTGGGCCGGGCCGGGAGCACGCCCCATGGCAGGCGCTGACCACGTGCCCCCCATGTCGCCCTGCTCCCGCGCGGAAACCCCAGAAACGCTCTATTTCAGAGCGTAAGGGAGGCGTGGGCAGGGCAGAAACCGCATGGTCTCTCCCGGACCGCCCACAGTGGCGCCCCGCCACTGCCCCGCGCCCCATGGCTCGTGCCATGGGGTGCTACAGGTAAGATATGCGCCTGGCAACCTGATGTCAGGTGGGTCATTGAAGGCAGGGAGCAGCCTTCTTGGAAACTGCAGACCTTACCCTTGTTATATTCCTTTTGTGAGTGTTAACCGTTTGAATTTTCAAGTGAGGGTTTTTTTTAATTTTGTTTTTAACTCAGTGCTTTTACATTATATTTTGTCCTAAGCTTGCTTTCTGTAAGGGATGTTTCATCGTTGTACAATTGATACAGTCCAAGAATGCCAATTTGCATTTCAGGAGTGTCATTTTATTATGTTACAATGGCATCACGTCCTGCTTGATGATATCACTTCCTGCCACAACATCACTTCCAGGTTAATGACATCACTTCCGGTGGGTCCCGACACAAGTGCCTTTCTAAAAAGTGGGTCCCAGTCTAAAACGTTTGAATACCCTGCTCTATACCAATGCTAGCAGGAACGTGAAAGTTGTACAACAAAATACCAATGAAATGATGATGGGGCATAAAGTAGAAGTCAACCCACTGTATCTCAAACAAGAGACTCAGGGCCCAATCCTAAGGCCCTCATCGCCAGCTTGTACCGCCGACACTTATACCATAGCTAAAAGTGTTGTGAACATGCCATAAAGCAAATTCGCAATACCACAGGAGGTGTGAACACAGGTGCTGGGTCGGCACTGGTTATCAATCAATCAATCACTAGTATTTATATACCGCTTTTCAACACAAAGTTCACAAAGCAGTTTACAGGCAAATAATAATAAAGCTAAATGGTTCCCTGTCCCAAAAGGGCTCACAATCTAAAAGAATGGAGAACACCACCAGCAACAGCCACGAGAAAGACACTGTGCTGGGGTGAAGAGGGACAATTGTTCTCCCCCTGCTAAATATAAGAGGACACCACTTGAAAAAGTGCCTCTTGCCCAGCTAGCAGAGGATCACCCATCCTCAACACTGAGAGGAACGGCTGCCGGTGCTCCAGAAGCCTTGGTGACCAGTACGTGGGTGTGCAGGGCCCAGAGACTGTCTGTCTGCCTCCCAGCAACCCAGAGTCCTTGCTGGCTCTGTTGCTATGGGAGGCAGCAGAGACTTGGGCACAAGCCAAGGGACCTGTTCACCACTGGTTGGACAAGGACAGCCAGGCCTGATTGCTAGCACTTGCAACAAAGGCCCACTCCCCCTGGCCATGGGAATCTCTGTGTTGCTACCTGTGCACATGCGAAATCACCCCTGCAACAGCCCTACTCCCCCACCGTTCGTTGAATCTGCACCAATTAGGCACCTGTTAAGATAGCACTTTCCCTATAGCCTGGCACTAACCCCACAGTACACGCACGCCCCGACCCTCGACCACTTCACGCCGTCTGGCAGCACTCTGTCAGTTTCCTTTTGTTTGTCTCACTTTGTCTGTCTTGCAATAAACTGTTTTAACCCTCAGCCTTGGACTGGATTCGCTCCTTCATCAGATCACAAAGAACTTCCAGCCTGCTGTGTCAGGCTGGAACAGTGGGGGTGGGGGAAAGGCAGGGAGGAGGCAGAACTGGGTGGGAGGAGGGGAGGATTAGGCCCACAAAAGGGGGAGACCTGGTGCTGGCTTCCACCACCAGATTCTATGCCCTGCTTCACAGTGACGGTATCTGGGAATGAGGAAGTGGAATGCTGGGCAGGACTTATGCGTGATTGGCTGCCCGTCCGTTCCATTCCGTTCTGCGGCTGCCCTGGCCTCGGCGGGGTGCCTGCTCACCAGGGGGGACAGGTGGGGGGGCGCCGGGTGCCTGGGCAAGCAGCGGTGGGGAGCGCCAACCAGGGGCAGCCCCCCCCCTGAGGCCAGGACAGGCGGCAGAACGGAACGGACGGGCTACCAATCACACGTAAGTCCTGCCCAGCGTTCCGCTTCCTCATTCCCAGATCCCATCACTGCTGCTTTGGGCCAGGCAGCCCAACAAGAGACCACTTGAATCTCTGCCGGAGGAGACTTGAGGAGTCCTATTGCAGGGCCTGCAGTTTGAAGGGTCCTATTGCAGGGGCCTGCCTGTCCCCTTCCCCCAAGGAGCCCCCGCTGTCTGCTTCAGATCCCATGGGATGCGGTAGTAGCCATTGTGCTGCTCCTATAGGAGCTGAGCGGCTCAGGATTGGGCTGCCCAAACGAACCTTTATGTTACTACTGTTAAGGAGACTAGCTCAGGAACAAGTCTCTTTTTCCCCTGATATCTAGGAAAAACATGGGACATTGTTTCCTCCGTTCACATGAACCTGGGGTACAGCTGTAGGAGGGATGAACTACATGATTCATTGAGCTGTGCCACTCGACACCCATGCTTAGATGGGATGTGAGAGTGACAATTCGGGTGCCCAAACAAGAAGCATTTGCTCATCTAGACCTGCAAATTAAAAGCAAATCTTTCATGAGAAGCTGGACATGTTTTTACTTGCTAATAATTTACAGGTCATGTTTCTTAAGTAACGCATTACTGAGTAACACCAGAAGGGTTACATGTAAAACAAGTGTAACTCTGTGTTGGTGCTTCTGTTATTTGCGTGCGCACTTTTTCAGTTGCTCCAACGTTTTGGTCACTTGGTCATAATTCTCCCAAGAATGCACTAAGTTTGGGGGCTATTTTTAGCATCCAGAAGCCTCTGTGTTTTTTACAGATCAGAGATTTCTAATGTAAGTAATTGGATTTTTTAATTAGTTCCTCCAAGTTTCTAATTTTGGAATTTCCTGCGAACAGCCCGTTGCTGCACAGGCATTGTGGGAGAAGAGAACGAGGAGCAATTATGAACCTTTCTGGCCCCTCTCCCCTGGATGCACGGTTCACTTCCTGGTGTCTTTGCTGGCCCTTGGAAAGAGCACAAATAAAGCCATTCAGGGGGTTCAGCCAATTGAAGGGTTTGGTTGACTAACTATGCAGAACCTTCTAATTGTAAAGAGCAGATACTGCATGTGTGCAGGGCTGTCTCCTCTGTGTCCCCCCAGATAGTCTTTTTTTAAATGATCTTGAGGGGGGGAGAATAAAAAACAAAAGGAGGAATTTGTTTCTCCAAAAGAAAACCAGCCCAGCCGCTTCAGTCACTTGATGTTTCTTGGAACAATAGTAAAATGTGCATTCATAGCTTTTCTACATTCCCATTGGAGGTCATCGTGGCAGAACTTGCCAAGACTTTGCCCTGAGAGACAGTCCTCAGTTTGACAGGACGGGAAGCTCTACACCATAAGAATTCATGGTCAGAGCAGAGATGCAAGGACCCAGCTCAGTGAGAGTACAATCCTAACCTGGAGTTAGGCCACAACAGTTAGGCCAGTAAAGTTGGGCCAGCACAAGGGACACTGTAAGGTATGACTGGACCACTCTCGGAGTCAGAGAGGCCAGCTCACAGACGTGCGCCATCCTTCCTGACTCTGAGAGTGGCCCAAACACTCTTTGTGGTGGCCCTCGTGCCAGCCAAACTGTACTGGCCCGGCTATGCCGGCCTAACTCCAGGTTAGGATTGCACTCTGAGTCTGTTTGTGGTGATGGACTGTAAGGATAATCAGTTTGTTGCTTCAGCAGTTATTAGTAGCAAGCTTCTGCAAAGACCTTGCCCTGAAACGACATGTGTGACCTAGGGCCAGTCATTCTCTCTCTCAGCCTCACCTACCTCACAGAGTTGTTGTGAGGACAAAAAGAGGAGAGGAACGATACACACCACCTTGAGCTCCTTGGAGGAAGGTGATAGAAACGTGAATAAATAAAAATAAATATTGGAATGGAGGGAAGAGCAATGCTTCCCTGAAGTCCTCCACTTTTTCCTCGTAGGGCTTTTCTTACCAGTGACAGGGCCTCATACAAAGTAGCTACCAAGCCCTTCTAATCTAGTCAGTGGGTCACCTCTGCTTGAAGGGCCCCATCTCTCTCTTCCAAGTCCTCCCCTTCTTGTGTGAGAATTGGACTTTCCTCCAATGGTCTCCCCCTCTTCTTCCTCTAGCCTCTAAAAAGCTGTAAGATGATCTTGTGCCTGTAACACACACATATTGTTCCTATTTTCAATTCCAGGACAGTGCCCTGGAACATGAGAAGTAATAACAGAGAATGGCCTTACTACCTGTTTTTCGCCATCCCTCCCCCACCACCATTCTGAATCAAGGGGGTGGGTCTTTGCAATAGAAGGCAATGGCTCTTCAGCTGTGAAACTACTTTTTTTTGGGGGGGGGGGTATAGGGATACTGGGTCCCTTCCAAAAGACACAGGATGTGAGTGAGTCTTGAACTTGGATGTGTGGGTCATATCAGTCAGGGATTTGCTGGTGCTGTGCTTTGAAAGGCTCTCTACGTTTGTGTTCTGTCAAGATCCCCAGAACAGCAAAATGTTAGATGGATCAGAAGACTTGAAGATCCTTTTCCTGGCATGGGTATTTGCTCAGGATTGCCCACTAGTTCTGTTTTATTAGAGTAAGCCCCACTTTACGATGGTAAATCATTCTGGCACTTACCATTGTATTGTGAAAATATTGTAACGTGAACCCAACGACACCGTGTTTTTTGTAATTTGTTCCAATACCTCAACTTCCACCACATAACTAAGCTGTTTCACTTTCTAGAAAGTGAGGGCCTACTGTGCTCTTTATGGGCCATTGGTGTGTTTAACGCACTGCTGGGAGCTGCTTTAAAGCCTTAAATTTACATTGCCTTCATGTTTCCCCTTCCCTCAAACCAGTGGTGTCATCTAAATGATTTAAGAACAGGTACTCACTTTTGATTGGCACGTGTCGGGATCCGCCCACCGGAAGTGACGTCATAAGCCAGAAGTGATGTCGTGGCAGGAAGTGACATGAAAAAGCCCTTTTTGAGGCCTCAGATGATTTTAAACTGACCCAACTGTTGCAACAGTATTCCACAGCACCCCCAGAACATGTTAAGGAGGCCTGGCATCATGTTAAAGTAACCCAAACCCCAGAGCAGCTTATTTTTCAGTGGCAAGGCAAGGCTCCGCTCGCTGCCTGCCTGGCTCTGAGAACGTGCAGGCAACTCAAACATGCAGGAAATTCAAACGTTGCAGGGGCAGAGTCGACGAGTGAGCGGGCGAATGGGCGGGGCCAGCCATAATCCTAGAAACCGGTACTCGCGTACCCCCGCGTACCCCCTGCATGACATCACTGCCTCAAACTCATAGTGCTGCAGTGTTAAACACACTGCTAGGAGCTGATAGCTCCTTCAAAGATTCGCATTTACCTTCGCATCACTTCCTTCCCTCAACACACATACAGTTCATGGCCACAATGTTAAACACACTGCTGGGAGCCATTCAAAGCTTTATATTTGCATTGCTTTTGTATCTCTCCCTCCCTCAAACACACAGAGCCAGGATACTAAATACACTGCTATTGGCTAAAACACAACCAAATACTTGTAGCCACCGATTGGCTTATCAAACACAAGGTTCCATTGGCGGCAATCATAAGCCCACCATACAGTGAATAACCTATCGTATTGTGAGTCTTGTTTTGCCACAGAGGGTCAATCATAAAGTGATTTGATTGCCTTGTGAGCACATTGTAAAGCAGGAACCTACTGTATAGAACTCCAGTTTCTCAACGTGCATCAGTGATTCCAGAAAGTCCTGGAACAGAAGCCAGAGACAAACAAAGCAGATCAAAGGGGCTACCCTGCTGGTTGAAAGTTGTACTTTAGATCAGTGGTTTTCAAACTCTGGGTCAAAGGCCCACCAGTGCATTGTGACCCCATTTTTGATGGTTCACAGATCTGAGAGGGTAGACCAGAAGTGTAAGGAGGGTGCTGCGATGGGAGGCAAGCAAGGCAGGCACTGGCTGAGGTTGGGTGCAGCGGCATGAAAACCCCGCACGCTTTTTGTGCCCTGCCCTCCCTTGTGCTCAGATTGTTCTACATGGACCCTGTGCCCTGCTGCCCAATCACCATTATAGCCATTTCCCTTGGCCTTTAAATATCAGGAAGCCACCTCTAGGGCTTCTAAAAAGTTTCGGAATCATTGCTTTAGACAGTGTGTCTGAGGCAAAGATTCCTCCATACTGAGAGACTACAGCTGAGCAGAAGAGCACATGCTTTGCATGCGGAACTTCCCAGGTACAATTCCTTTCATCTCTCTTGAAAAAAAGCCCCACCTGAAACCCTGGGGAGCCTAGACTGTCCCTGAGGTATACAAATGGTCTGAGGCAGCTCCATGTGTTCACAGATCTCCTGATAAAGGCAAATTCTGTGTGACCACAGACCTGCATCGTGCTTGGTGTGAGGGTGCAATCCTAACCCGGAGTTAGGCCAGCACATTTGCTGGAGTGGCTGGAGTTAGGCCAGCACAGTTAGACCAGCAAAGATTGGCTGGCACCAGGGCCACCGTAAAGCGCATTTGGACCAGTCTTGGAGTCAGGGGCAATGGCGCACACCTGTGTGCTGGCCTCTCTGACAGTAAGGGTAGTTCAAACATACTTTATGGTTTCCCTTGTGCCAGGCAAACTTGCTGGCCTAACTGTGCTGGCCTAACTCCAGATTAGGATTGTGCCCTGAATGTGATCCCATTTGTAATTGATGCTGTGTAATGGTTACAACAGGTCAGGTTGTGCTGGGAGAAGCCTGCATGGTCAGATCAGATCAGCAGAAGCACCATCGTAAAGCTTTGGTGAGGAAATACGATAAAGGTGCCTCTAAGACAGCCAGAATCATATTTCAGTGCTGATTTTTCAAAGCAGTTCCAACCATCATGAAATAGAACTCAAGCTACATGGAAAGGAGTAGTGTAGCCAGAGGGGTGCAAAATCATACCTTGTTATAGCTCCCAACTGAGCTGTGTAAGCAGCCCCTCCCCGTCGCCACTGGAGCCAGTTGGGGCAATGCGAACAAGGCAGAGGAGAAGCCAACCAGGAACTGTAAAAAAACGTACAGTTTTGCACCCCCCTGGCTACGCCACTGATGAAAAGCAGCTCCCCAAGAAAGGAATGCCACAGGAGAAGGATGGGGAAAGATCATCGTGGGGAGGGGGGCTAGTCCGGTCACTGAGGATTGTGCAAAGTCACCCTGACCTGAGCTCTCTTTTTCAGAAATGGTCGGCTCATTTATTTTGGAAAGAAAAAAGCTTAGGCAAATATCAGAAGACAATTGCCCATCTTTGAACTCCAGTCCTTTGGTAGAAAAACTGTTTGCGTCCTTATCATGGTAGATTTCTGTAAATGTAACAAACTGGTGTTTTTAAATCATTTGCAGGGGTTTCACAGTGAAACCAGCATTGCTGTTTTCCCACAAAGAACAAAAGAGATTGTTTGGATCACAAACTCCCATCCGTAAAGCCGTACGGTCTACAAGAAAACAAAAAAACAAACAAGCAGAATAGAAAGCAATATTATTACAGGAGGAAAAAACACAGAAACCACAGCAAAAAAGAAAATAAACACAAAGGCATGTGAGTAAATGAGCAAAAATGATAAACATGGAAATGGACAAAAGCCTTAAAGAATAATAAAAAATAATCAGAGAGAGAGAGAGAGAGAGAGAGAGAGAGAGAGAGAGAGAGAGAGAGAGAGAGAGAGAGAGAGAAGTCTACCAGGCCTACTAGGCATGGGATTTTTCAAGGTAGTGTGCTTATATAATAATTACCGTATGTACTCATGTATAAGTCAACCTCATGTATAAGTCAAGGGCACGTTTTAAGCCAAAAATCATGGAATTTGTGGACACCTGTGGATGTCGAGGGTAAAACATAGAAGTATTCTTTGAGTTAGATAATTTTGTCTGATTTTACCCATTGCCAGATCATGACAAATAGCCTACCAGTAATTGTTACCTAAGAACTCTACCTATTTATTGAAGTAAAAAAGTAAAATTATAATGTGCATTTTCATTTAATGCAGAATACTAAAACTAGCCTATGAGCTAGAAAGTGCTTTTCTTGTTGCTATAACCTAAGAGATGTTTAAAGTGGCTCTAAATGTCTTCTGGAAATCCTTCAGAGTCTGATTCTTTCTCAGTGACTCCAAATAAATGGTGGGCGGAAGATTAATTCATATACAAGACTAGCTCTGCCCCCTCCCTGCTTGGCCTGCTGCAAAGATTTTCAAAGTCCTCCCAGGAATAGGCAGGACAAAATGCTGGGATTAGGAGGCTGGCCTGTCCCTTTGCAGGCAGCGTCCTGGTTTCCCTCTACAGGCTTCTCAACCCACCCAGTGGCGCAGCTACCTATGGGGCAGGGGGCGCAGTGCCCCAGGTGCCATCTTCAGGGGGGGTGTCACCAGTGAACCCCAAATTCTGAAAATTCGGAATTTTACAGCAGTTTACGGCATAATATGGTCATGCAGTATACCGTTGGATGCAAAATTCCACCAGGAATTCAATGAAAAAAAATAGTGTATAAAATATTCTATCAAAAGTTATGGCCAAAAAAGTAAAATCGAAAATAAAACTCCTTCTGAACAAATCACAATTTTCAAAATTGCGATTTTAAGGAATAATACCATCATGCTATATACCTTTGGAGGTGGAATTCCACCCGGAATTCAATGAAAAAAAACCAGAGTGTAATATCTCCATTCTGTCAAAAGTTATGGCCAAAACAGTAAAAACCGAAAATAAAACTTCTTTTGCAAAAATTGCGGTTTTAAGGAATAATACCATCATGCTATATACTGTTGGATGTGGAATTTCACCAGGAATTCAATGAAACCCCCTGGAGTGTAATACCTTAATGCTAGCAAAAGTTATGGCCCAAAAAACAGAAGAATTTGCCGTGGGGGTGTAAAAAAACTAAGTAGCCCCGGGTACAAAATTTCCTAGCTATGCCACTGCCCCCACCATCCAAGCAGCTCCTGTTTGAAGCTGAGGAGGCTTCACCAGCTCTGGCAAGGCCTTTTGGATGTGTTCAGCAGCCCCAATTCATAGCCCTCCTCAAAGACCTATTTTGAATAGTCTTTCCTGGCTTTATAGGGCAAAGCAGCACCCTAAGAGCAACATGTGGGTGGGTAAGGGTTACAGGCCTGCAGCCTGCCTTGCTCCACCGGAGGTCTAGGGCCTTGTGCTGCCCACCATGTGACTCAATGCATTCACCATATTAACTGGTGTATAAGTTGACTTTAGATTTTCTGGGCAATTTTAAGGCATATTTTTTTCAACTTATACATGGGTATATATAGTATTAGTCAGCATTTAGTAATTGTTACATTAAATTCTAGCCCTTATAGCTATGGTGTTCAGTACAGAGCTTTAGAGCATAATCCTAACCTGGTGTTAGGCTGGCACAGTTAGGCCAGCAAAGTTTGGGTGGCACAAGAAACACTGTAAAGTGCATTTGAACCACTCTCAGAGTCAGAGAAGCCAGGACACAGATGTGCATCATCCTCGCTGACTCCGAGAGTGGTCCAAATGCGCTTTATGGTGTCCTTTGTGCCAGTCAAACTTTGCTGGCCTAACTGAGCCTAACTCTAGTCTAACTCTAGGTTAGGATTGCTCTCTTAGCCTCACTACAGCTTGTCATATAGGAGAATGGATATCCATAAAGGTGTGGCCCCACAGTTTCTGTCTGTAGCACTGGGACAAGGATTATAAACCCAATCCCAACTAAGGTTTATGACAGTGGAACAGAGGCCGTTGTGAATGGCCATACGGCGGTGCAAGCAGCATGCTGCCTGTGGCCAGTTTGGAATTGCCATTATTAAAAGATGGTGGTGTCAGTGGTCCACTACTGCAGCCATTAGAGTGCAGGTAAGCCAGTGCAGGCAGCAGGTGGTAGGAGGAATGGGGCTGGGAGGGGGAGGAACAGGGGAGTGTCTGGGCAGGAAGGGGGTAGGTAGGAGGCAGGGAAAGAAGGGGATGGATCCGGAGGCACCAGGAACCTAACCCCATTCCCTTTCCTCATTCTCTCCCTTACTCTCCTCAGTTCTGCACCTGCAAAATGGCTGGTACAGATCCAAAAGGATCCATTTAGGCAATGGCTTGTCCCAGAATAAGGAAACAAGCGTTCCCTTATCATGAAGAGACCTCTGCGACTGCCCCCCACCATAAGATGCAGTGCATGAAGTGCATAGGATGCAGTGCAGCTGCATCAATGGGGGTGGTTTTATTAGGATTGGGCTGTGTGTCTGGTGTAAGTGTTGCAAGGCATCAACTCTCTGTGTGCCACAAGTGCATTCAGCAATCATGAAACAGTCATGTAGGAAACTGGTGATGAGGTGGTTGTATGAGTGGTTATAGCTGTGTAAAAAGAACACTATTACTTGGAAGTAAAAGTCTCCTATTCTACATTAGGAGCTACTTCCAGTGAAGGTCAGAAGCCAAATGCTTTCTAATGCCTCACACCGGAATGGCTGCTGCCAAGTTTGAATTATAATTCATGCTGCACGCACCAGCCCTGCATTATTCATTGGGCATATCTATACTACAAATGTCTATTTTATATCCATTTAATTATCATGGTATCCCCCAAAGTATTCTGGGCAATACTTTGAGGAGATGCAGAGAATTCTCTATTAGAAGTTCACAGAATTTCAATCCACAGGATAAACTGGGAATAGGGAATAGCTTTTCCACCAGTTGACATGGGTAGTGTAAATTGGACTGATCTAAAACGTTCTGTTTGGGCTGATCTAGGATGTTCTGTTAGCGGTGGTGCCTGTGTAACATTCCCCCACCCCCAACAATGATCTGCTCCAATACAAGGGCAACTTAAATACAAGAACTTTGTACGAACTTCCTGGTTCTGTGCCTTTTCCCCCTGGGTATGTCAAGAAAGAGTCGCCTAGTTGCCATGATTAAAAATTGTGTCACAGAGGAGGAATTAATGGTACACCCTGCGGACATGCTGTGATCTTTATAATACATGTTTATTAGTTCCACAGTATTTTCATTGCAGAGTCCTGGGTGTTGTTACTTCTAATCTGTATAATTTGCTTTCAGTATTTTGTTAGATAATCTTGACCAAACGATGTGGGTTCCTCCCCCTCCTTTAACACATTAACGGAAATAAAATACAAACTTTTTATAGGCTGCAAGAAGGAGCCTTGGAGTGTCAACTTGCTCCCATCTTAAGGGAATGAAATGCAAGATAAGGCATGATTCCTTGTAAGGTTAACACAATGAGTCATCTATATATAAAAAGGAGAACGTTTGTCTGTTTGTCCGTATGTTCCGCATAAGCTCCGCAACGCCTGGACCGATCGACACGAAACTTGGCAGGCATACACCTTGCGGCCTGGCGACAAACACTGCGGGGGTCACACACCCCTAGGACCCCCCGGGGGGTGCAGGAGGGGTTGAAACATAAACATGATCGCAAACAGCTGACATCGGTGTTGAATCCATTGTTTCCGGGGTCGCAGAGACAAACGGCGATGCTCCCGACGCCGGTGGAGTCCGGGTTCGGCCCCCCCTCGGCGTGGGGGGTGAGAAGGGGTGCAAAACAAAACGTCCACTATGCCCTGCTGGAATGCCTGGACCAAGTGGCACAAAACTCAGCATGTGGATGCCTGGCGGCCTGGTGACAAACACTGCGGGGGTCAGGGCCCCCTACCGCCCCTGGGGGTGGGGGTACGCAGGGGGCCCCATGTGAAAATGGTCAAAAATGGCCAAAATTGGCTTGGAATCCGTCGTTTCCGGGGTCACCGAGACGAGTGGTGACGCTCCCAACTCCGTTGGAGTCCGGGTTTGGCCCCCCCTCGGCGTGGGGGGCCAGAAGGGGTGCGAAACAAAATGTCTGACATGCCCCGCTGGAACGCCTGGCCCGAGTGGCACCAAACTCGGCAAACAGATGCCTAGCGGCCTGGTGACAAATACTGTGGGGGTCAGGGCCCCCTACTGCCCCCGGGGGTGGGGTACGCAGGGGGCCCCACATGAAAATGGTCAAAAATGGCCGAAATCAGATTCAGATCCATGGTTTCTGGGGCCGCTGAGACGAGCGGTGATGCTCCTGACCCGGTTGGAGTCCGGATTTGCACCCCGTTGGCGTGGGCGGCGAGAAGAGGTCCGAAACAAAATATCCACCATGCCCTGCTGGAACGCCTGGACCGATTGCTACCAAACTCGGCATGCGGATGCCTGGTGGCCTGGAGACAAACACTGCATGGGTCAGGGACCCCTATCGCCCCCGGGATGGGATTAAACAGGGGGCCCCATGTGAAAATGGTCGAAAACGGCCGAAATAGGTGTCGGATCCATAGTTTCTGGGGCCGTCGAGAAGAGCGCTCACACTCCCGATGCCGTTGGAGTCCAGGTTCGCCCCCCCTCGACGTGGGGGCGAGAAGGGGTGCAAAGGAAAACATCTGCCATGCCCCACTGGAACACCTGGACCGATTGACACCAGTATGTTTTACAGTCTGGGGACAAACACTGCGGGGGGTCAGACCCCCCTAGCGCTCCCAAGGGTGGGGGTGCACAGGGGCCCCATGTGAAAATAGTCAAAAATGGCCAAAATCGGTGTCAAATCTGTAGTGTCCGGGGTCGCCAAGACAAATGGCGATGCTCCCGATGCCGTTTCAGTCCATGTTCAGGCTTCGGATAATTTGTTGCCCGGGCAACACTGGGTAAAAAAACGCTAGCAGAGAATAAAGCAGAATCAATTTGTCAAGAGCTAGAACCTAGACCATCTTCCACTGACTATCCATTGACTATCCAGGCTCAACGGGCAGCACAATCCTGCCCCAGATGTTGTGCTGACACTACCTCATTAGAGCCAATGTGGGGGCGCCAAGCAGCACCCCTGCATTGGCGCTAATGCACTGATACTGGCACTGCAGGTAGTGCCGGCCTTGGTGTGCCCATGCTGCATTGCCCCTGTGTCGGCCGAAGCCAGCTGGCATGGGGCAAAACAGAAAGGGCAGGAGGAGGGCATTTCTGGGCGGGCTATGGGCAGGCTGGCAGACATGCTGGCCTGGGGGGGGATGAGCCCAGGATTCGGCCATAAAGCAGGCACATTTAGCAGGCGCAGATCCAAGGTCAGCCTTGGAGAGGCTGGCACCTCCCCTCGTGCAAGGGCACAAACATGCCCTTGCGCCAAGGAGGCTCCAGCCTCCCCTATACTGCACTGGATATGATGCAGACCTGTCGGCCTTGCCATTCAAGTGCAGTATAGGATTGCACTGTCAAGGTGCTAGTTCTTTCAAGACTGAAAATGCCTGGGCCTAGGCCAGTGGCTCTTAAATATTTTAGTACTGGGACCCTTTTTTAGAATGGCACTTGTCTTGGGACCCACCAGAAGTTGCATAATCAAGCAGGAAGTGCCACCTTTGTGACATAATCAAATGACACTCCTGGAATGCAAACTGGCACTCTGGAACTTCAGCAATTATACAACCATGAAACATCCCTGACAGAATGCTATATTAAGACAAAATATTCTATTAAAAAAAACTAAAAATTTTTTTAAAATTATTTCATTATTTTGCCCATATGGGAACACTTACAGCAATGTTTCTCAAGCTGTGGGTCAGGACCACTTGATGGCTCATGTCCTTATGTCAAGTGGATCACGGAAAACTGGGAGCAGCCATCTTGGAAACTGCAGACCTTACTCTTGCTATATTCCTTTTGTGCGTGTCAACAGTTTGAATTTTCAAGTTAGGTTTTTTTTTTTTAAAAAAATGTTTTTAGTTCAGTGCTTTTAAATAATATTTTGTCCCAGTCTTGCTTTCTGTCAGGGATGTTTCATGGTTGTACATGCTGCAGTCCAAGAATGCCAATTAACATATCAGGAGTGTCATTTTATTATGTTACAATGACAGCACTTCCTGCTTGATGATGTCACTTCCTGCCACAACAATACTTCCAGGTGAATGTCATCACTTCCGGCGAGTTCCAACATTAGTGCTATTCTAAAAAGTGGGTTCCGGTGCTAAAATGTTGAGAACCACTGAGTTACAGGATTCTCAGTCCTCTTTCAGTTCAAAAATTGCACACTGGTTGCCTGTTCCCACCAGTCACTGTTGCCTGTTCCCACAAGGGTCTCAGGCACCTGGGGGACCCAGCAAGAAAAGGTACTAACAGTGGCTGGTGTATCAGATTATTCTTAGCCCAAGGATCATCCAGTTCTCCACCCTCTTCTTCTTTCTGCTAGGTCACCAGATTTTGCCACGCTGGGATTTGCCAGGATGGTTTACACATTTATCCAAAGGCATTATAAGGCTTTGATAGGGGGGGGGAACCACTCTAGGAAGTGCTTCTTCCCAAGCCTGCAGGCCCTTATCAATTGCAAATCCCCATAATGTTGTTGTGGCTTCTTGCATTTGCGATTTGAAGTCCTGCTGGATTCATTCATCTTTCCACCCTGCCTCCTTTTATTCTGCTTTCTGGCTCTCTTTCAGACAGCAATAGGGCTCTTTCAAGGATGCTGCTTCATTAGAAACGGAAATGCCCATCAGATGTAAAGACATGGTTACTAACTCATCGCATTGCTTGCAAACGGCAGGAGAAATGGCTGACTGGAGGAAAGGACAAGATTTCTTTGGTTTGATATCAATATGAATGAATGACTAAATAAAAATGAATCAATGACTAAATAAAAACCGCATTGAAAAACAAAATGTAATGATTTTTTTTTGTTGCATCCCCCTGAAGATATGTGAGTACTGTATATGTTTGCAACTATCTTGAGGATTTCCTGCATTGCCTTTTCTTTCTTGTCAGAAGATAAGAAATAAACTCAATATTAAGGATTGTGCCCTGGGACAAACCTTCTAAAATCCAAGTACTGCCTGAATGGATCTGAACAGTGGCATCCCAAGGGGTGAAGCAAACTGCTAAGTTTTTCAGGCACCTGAGTGCCTGTGTAAAGCAGTGTTCCTATGCAGACGCGTACCTGGGCGAAACCGCGCCCAGGGCACGCGATGTCATGACGTCACGACGTTGTGACGTCATGACATTGATGGGAGCTGCCGGTGCGCATCCCGGCTCAGGGCACACGGCGGCAGCTTCCTTCCCCCCGGCTGCCGCTGGAGTGCTTAAAGCGCCCCACCAGCAGCCCGGGACGGGAGCTGCCGGCACGCGTCCCGGCTCGGGGCACGCGGCAGCAGCTTCTTTCCCTGGGCTGCCGCTGGGGCACTTTAAGCGCCCCAGCGGCAGGCCGGGACGCCGCCAAGGCGCCTTGGGGCCCGGGGGCCCGCTAATTTGCAGGCGGGGGGCGGGGCACCATGCTAATGGCACCCCCCCACCTTATGGTGCCCCAGGGCTCGTGCCCTGTGGCGCCATACCCTCGAGACGCCTCTGTTCCTATGCTTTGCTCTCACAGCCACAAATACCTCTGAAGGCGAGGGGGAGGGGCCTCTTTACATGGGCATTCAGGCACCTGAAAAAAATTAGCACTTTGCCCCCTCTGGGAACGCCATGGGATCCAAAATCACAAGCAACATGGCAGCTTTTGCCATTATGTGCCACCCACATGAGACAGGATTTTGCACAAAACCACATGATGATGGAGAAGAAGGAAATAACTTGGTGGACCTTGGTTTCATTATTGGTCAGTGCCATGTATCATGTTATAATGTGCTTTTATTGTTATTATATAGGGTGTTTTTTTTAAAAAAAATGTAGTTACCACGGCTTTTTGACTGAAGTACGAAAATCTATTCTGAATCTGAATATCAGCCTGTTTAATTTTTGTTTTGGTATGACACTTGTTTTTGTATGATATTAATTTTCGGAGTGACACTTCAATAAATAAATAAATAAATAAATAAATAAATAAATAAATAAATAAATAAATAA
>JAJKFI010000018.1:377863-429188 GCA_029204185.1 Lerista edwardsae | reverse complement strand
GAGAGAGAGAGAGAGAGAGAGAGAGAGAGAGAGAGAGAGAGAGAGAGTGCATCCCACTATAGTCTCTGATTCCAACAATACTTGAAAGCCTTGAAAACACATGAAACTGATCGGTAGCAGCAAGTCTTCACTCTGTTTCCACAGCACTCAGGCTAACCATGCTGGATGCCTGTTAGTGCTCTGACAGCAGCAAGGGGGGGGGGAGTTGCTGCAATTGTTCCACATAAATAATTGTGAGTGGACAGGCTGGTCTGGCTCTAGGCCGACGGTATGATTCAGTGGTATGATGAGGCATCACACTGCTCAGTAACTGAAGCCCCAGGCGGAGATTTTGTGTGGTTGGCAACCGCAGATGGTGATACTTACCGGGTACAGGCATGCCCTGGTATCCACTGATTCTGTATCCACGATTTCAGGTATCCACAGATACCATGGATACTGGGACACCTATTACAAAGATAGGGGAACATTTAACAAATCTCTTTTTTTCCCTTGTTGCAGCAAAACTACTGATGTTCCCCTCTTTTTGAAAGGGCACCTCCAGTGTCCGTGGTTTCAGGTATCCAGAGTAGGGTTTGGAACTGAACCCCAGCAGACACCAGGGCCATTCCTGTGCATTGTGCTTCAAAGCACTTCCCCTCTATTTCCTTGGTAATCCTAACCATAACCCTGTCAAGGAGGTGAGCAGTGTTATCTGCAGGTGAGAGCAGGCTGAGGTTAAGGGATGATGGCTGCAACCTTATAGATGCTTAAGAGGAAGCCGCAGTGGCCGCAATGGGACTTAGTTCTGAGCAGACATGCATAGGAATGCACTGCAGTAGGCAAAGGCGGGTTGAGGATGCCCACAGCGTGCGCTCTGAGCTTGGACGTCCTTCCCAGAGGCTGAGAGCTCTTCAACAGGATCCAGGAGCGGGTTGCAACCTCAGTGGCCATTTGGCTTGAGACTCTGGCTTGCTTGGCCAGTGTGAACATGAGCCAGGGCTAGGGGTCCTGTGCGACATGCCTCCTGCCATGGCTTGCGATGGGCTGTTTTGGCCAAGGCTCCCTGCCTTCAGTGGGTCTCCCACCCACTCTCCTGCTCTCCCTGCTGGGGCCTGCCCTTTGCTATCTGCCTTGCCTTCGTCATAGGGCCCATGAGAGGGGAGGTATGGGGGTAGGTTGTATACAGGCCCAGGAACCAAAGGAGGGGGCCCACAGTTTTCCTGGGATCTGACATTTCTTCCATCTTCCTTGTTCTCTCCCTCCACCTTTCCAAGCAGGGTGAATGCTGTTGCCAGGCCACTCTCTGCCCTTCCAGCTCCCCTGATGGGCCAGGAGGGGCAGAATAAGACCCTTGCAGTGCCTGTCCCAGATCAGGAACGAGCAGTGATGGCTGCACTCACCCATCTGGCTCCTTGAAAGCGGATCCTCTGAGGTGGACCCCTGCTCTGGACAAGCAGAAGATCTTGAGGCCTAAGTGGGCCGTTTCCTACCCACACTTTCCTGGGAGTAAGCCCCACTGAACATAGTAGGACTTGCTTCTGAGCAGACACGCACAGGGTTGCGATCTCAGTGTATATGAGGCATCCCCTGCGACCAGACTCTCTGTGGGGAAGGTTGTCCAGCCTGTGAGGCATCTGCTGCTGGTCCTGCGGTCACCCCGCCTGCCAGTTGTGTGAACAGGCCCAGGACCCGAGCAGGGTTGAACTCCCGAGCACGTGTGGGCTCCAGAATCCTGCCTGGGCAAGTCCGATCCCTGAAAGAAATCCTCTTCCATAAATCAAGAGCTGGGTGCATTTGGCGAAATGGGCATCATTGCTCTGCCAGCTTGGCCCAAGCGCCTTCTCTCCCCCCCCCCGCCACTTTTCCAGCCCAGTCCCTCGTTTCCCTTTCCGCCGCTGCCACGCACGCCTCACCTGAACGCGAGAGCCCACAGAAACACGTGGCTGAGCGTGTGGCCACGCAGCAGCAGCAGCAGCGAGGCGCTCGCCAAGGAAGGATCCACCCGCCCAGCGAAGATCTCCGCTCCCTTCCCCATCCGCAGCCGTCTCCTCCCGGCACTGTGGGATCGGTGCCGCGCGATCCTCTCGGCGCCCGCCCCCCTCCCAGCTTGCCCCCCTCCCCGGCCCCTCGCTAGCCGGCCTTCTCCTCGGAATCTCCCCCGGGAGGAGGGAGCGAAAGGAAGCGCGGCGAGAGGGGAGGGGGCGCGTGAGTCACGCTTGGGAGAAGCGGGGAAACTCCAGCTGCTCTGCCGGGGCCAGCGCTAGTGACGAGGCGCATGCGCATCCCCATCCTTTCCTCCCTCCCTCCTCCCTCGCTTTCCCCTCTCTCTCCTTCTCTCTCTCCCTCCCTCTCTTTCTTTCCCTGCCGGCTGGGTGCTGAAGTTGGGCGGATGGCAGCAAACCAGCTCCGTTAGGGACCAGCTGCACAAGCCTTTCCCCGGGATCGTTCAGTGCCAAGCACACCCATCCAGGCGGGGGTGGGTAAGACAGACCATTTTTCTTTCAACCTCAGCCTTGGACAAATCAATGGCACCAAAATGTCTGCTTTATAGACCGATGCATGGAAAGATATCTATATATATATGGATCTATATACGAAGAGATGGGCGAAGGGACCGAGTGTGTGTGTGGGGGGGGGAGTGGAGCTGCAATTCCACACGGAAGAGGGGAGGGACCGCCTGGACTGGCTGCGCGGGTGCCGAAGGGGGCAACCGATGGGGCTGGCGGCGACTGCCAGAGGTGCGCGTATGTTGTGTGTAAGGGGGGGGGGGTGTTGTGTCTCTCCAGTGATGCAGAAAGGGGTGGGGAGAGGGGGTTGGAGCGATGTCTTCCCGTGGACCCACCACAGATTGTGTCTCCCGAGCTGCCGCTCTGCAGAGTGATGCTGGGGAGCACAAAATGTGAAAGGAAGCGATCAAGACAAGAAGGCAGAATCTGGATGGAGAGAGAGAGAGAGAGAGAGAGAGAGAGAGAGAGAGAGCAGGCGGGCAGAAGAGAGGGACGAGAAATGTGCAATGTACAACAGTCCATTTGCAGTGGCGAACAAGAGGTGCTCTTTTCCTTCCCCCGATGCTCTCCGTTGGATCTCTGGCATGCCGAGTGTATTCCCAGGAGGGCAGTCAAGGTTCTCACCCCTTTCCTTAAAGAACAAAAAATGCATCCTCAGTCAAGGCGTTTGGGCACACATCCCTTCCAAATCCCTGTTTTCTTCTTGGTTCCTTCCTGAAGAAATTAGAATTCTTCCCTCTTAAAAAAAAAAAAAAATCCCTGATAGAAGCAAGTCATGGATTTCAGGAGGGAGGGATGAAAGGAAGAGAAACACCCACTGCATCGATAGTAGCCTTTTGGTGTGACTCCGTGTTTGTGTGTGTGTGGGGGGGGGGTGCAGATACTCTTCTTGTCATTCATGGGGATAGCCAGAAAGGCACTTCCTTTCCATGCCAGGCAGGGCTTCTCCAGTCTGTCTGCCTGCCTGCTTACCACCCATGCACCCTCTTCGTTTATTCTGCGGCATCAGCAGGATGCAAAGCCTTGGCAGGTTCTCCCCATTTGAGGTTGGAGGAAAGACAGACAGACAGACAGACAGACAGACAGACAGACAGACAGACACACACACACACACACACACACACACACACACACATCCCGAGGCTAGGGAACCACTGGAGGCTACAGCGTGAACCAACTTGTATGGCATCTAACTAGCCTCCCTCAGTAGGACAGCAGAGCATATTTTGCCAGTTGTAGCACAGCCAAAACCCACATTCATCCAGGTTGCAACTGGCAGAGTGATTGAAATCTGTAGGGTTTTCTCTTGGAGTACCCTAAGAGAAGTGCTCTCTCTCTCTCTCCCTCCCTCTCTCCCTCCCTCCCTCCCCACTGGCATGTGGTGAAGAGGGAGCAGATTTTGATGGATGGATGCTTCAGGATCTCCTACCTCCATCTCCTCCTCCAGGAATTGGTACGATCGGATGGATCCTCTGCTAGTTACATCTAGCTCCTCTGCTTCTATATTCTTCACACACACACACACACACACACACACACACACAGAGAGAGAGAGAGAGAGAGAGAGAGAGAGAGAGAGAGAGAGAGAGACTCATCTAGTCTGTCAGCCAGTTGACTGGGCTACTCAGTCAGGCCCAACAGATTTATGCCACTTCATGTTTATGCAAACTATCTTTTATTTTGAGCCGAGTACAGCAACAAGGATTTAAAAAAAAATTATGGCAGCAATTGTAATATTTTATTATAATCTAATGAGCTGCAAAATGAAAGCTACTTAATTTCCATTCTGGCATCATTTTAAATGCAGCTTCCAACTTGCTCTGCATTCCCCCCCCCTAAAAAAAAAAGTCTTGCTATGTGTTTCTATGTGTTATCTATTCAATGTAAATTAGCATGGGATTTATCAGGCAAGTACAGGCATGCCCCAGTACTCGCTGGGGTTTCGTTTCATTCTGGACCCCACCATGGATACCTGAAACCGTGGATACTGGGGACGCCTTTATAAAGATAGGGGAACATCAGTGGTTTTGCTGCAACAAGTTTTTTAAAAAAGAAATGTGTTTATGGTTCCCCCCATCTTTTTAATAGGCATCCCAGTATCCATGGTATCTGTGGATAACTGAAACAGGGGGAACGAATCAGTGGATACCGGGGCATGCCTGTATTACCTTTAAGAAGTGGTAGCATTTCTTATTGCAGAGCTGAGGCAATGCTTTCCTTGCCATTTGTAAGAATGGCACATGTCAGAAGTAAACTGAATTCAATGCATACTTATGGGATGTATGCGTACGATTACAGCCTTGGTTTGATGCCTGAAAAGTGGCTTCTTCTGTATTAGTCACTGAAAAGTGCAGTATTTGGGCTGAGACTGCCTGGAATTTCTGCACCCCTCCCAAACTTCCTGAAGCCTTAAGACAGCTAAGTCTGCGGTAATTCATTTGGGATGAACATTGACTTGGTACATGGTTAGGGACACCTCATCTGTTTCAGCCCCAGATCTTGGGACTGAAAGTAGGTTCTGGGGTGACCTATGCTGAGCTCAGTCTTCTTAAATGAAACCCTACACTTGGTACATTGTGAGTGAGCGCAGTTACAACCATAACTTTTGTGTAGCAGCCAGGTGAAGCTTGGATTTTGACTGAGAGCACAGCATAGAGGCAGAGAGGGTTAACTATTTACCTCCAGGCTGTTTTTCCTATTTAAATTGCTTCTGTAAAGTAGTTATTTAACCCAAACACACCATTGTAGAATATAATGAATGTTCGGGAAAACGGAAAATTCAAACAAAGGTATTTTTCAGTCTTTGCCTCTTCAGCTTACCCCATCCTTTAGCAGTTCTGGAGTCCTGTGTCCCACATAGCTGAATAGTTCACTGTCTGTTATATAAACTTTGTTGAAACCCTGTCTATAAATGATATAATAACTAAATAATAATGAATATTCTGAAAGCTTGGTGTTAGCTTGGGGGGGATAGAAGTTTGAAAATACATGTATGATCAGCCCTAAAAATCTTTAATCTTCATGTACCGTGTATGCTGTAAACATTGTGTTGTGGAATAGCCCATGGCAGACACATTGACTTTGGCACTTTGATCATAGCATTTGTCACCAATGTTACATTCTGCACAAGGGATTTTATCCCTTATATGTTTGCATCACATATGTAAAAATGACTTGAATCTGAGTTTCTTCTACTGGTAGCAAGTAAATGTGACCCATGTTATTTGGGCTTGTGTCCCTTGAACAGGATATGGCTAAGGTTCATGAATGTGGGAGAATATTTTCCACATTCAGTGCTGCCTGTGCAGATCTGCCTGTGCAGATAAGTGGTCAAGCAGATAAGTAGTCAGCAGGTATGGACTGATGGTTGAGCTGCTGGCAGGGGCAGAGGGAGGGTGTAGCCAGGGGTGCGGAATGCATGGGCACCGGCAGCAGGGGGGGGCGCTGGCAGCGCAGAGGCGGCAGAGTGAAGAGGAATCCGCACGTCTTTTGGCCTGTCCGCCCTCCCTGGCGCCCGTTGCGCTCCAAAATGGAGCTCTTCTGGATGCAGGGAGGCGTGGCGTGGCGGTGCACGGGGGCAGGGTGACATGCTGGGGGCGGGGCGACGTGCCGGGGGTGTGGTTTCGTCGCCCTGCCATGGGCGCGATCCGCGGCCCCGATTCTTTCCGTACGCCACTGGCTGCTGGCACTACCTGAAGCTAAGCAGGGGAATCTGTGGTTTGTTTTTTGGATGGGAGACAGATGCCAGGTTATGACAAGCTGCAATACCTGTGGTGGCGGAACAGAGTTGCTGTGGAGCTGATTACTCACCACAAGGGAGAGTTGCGGGGGAGTGTATGAGACGGCTAGCCGGCAAAAGAACCAAATACGAGGGTTCTTGAGGACCTGTCCAGGCTTGACTTGCGATTGCCTGCTGAGGCTTGATGGCATGCAGCCAAAGGAGAGAACCACACTGTGAAGGCAACATCTGGGCCTGAGGATTGGCAGATCACAAGAATACTGTAGATTTGTAAAAACCCCATTGAACAAAAATGGTGGTTTAGACTAGCCTGCTCATGTAAGCAAATGTCCATTTGCTTCGGCATGGGAAAGGCGGAGTATACATTCTTCAAATAAAATAAATAAATGCAGAATGCTAAATGGGGGCACAGTTAGCCCGTACTCTTCACAAGTGCAGTAACGCCTGAAAGGGCTCTGGTTTTGGTGATCAGATCTGCACTGTAAGCACCTGCTGCGGAAGGAAGCACATTTCTTATAATCTCTTAAGAATGTGAGCACTGGGGTAGGAGCTAGACTGTGGTTGTAGGCTGAAAGGCCTGGGTTAAAATCATCATTCATCCATAGACTTGCTGGATAGCACTTCCATTCTTTGAGGAAGCTCAGGAGAAATGTGTGAATACTATAGTCATAGGATTATATTGCTGGAGTATAATACAATAAAAAAAGAACAAGCTTTTTCTCCTAAAAGTCTCACAATAATAATTCCAGAATGCAATGGTTCTCAAATGTTTTAGCGCCGGGACCGACTTTTTAGAATAGGAATCTGTAGCAAAATACACAGAAATCGGTAGGCAATGTTTCTTACAACACAGGTATATGCAAAAACAGTTAGCAATTGCAGGCATTGGTACTATGTGTTGAACAATCACCTGTAGATGTGATACATCTCAATTCAACATCTTGATGTTCTGGCTTCCAAAAAACTTTTATTCATGATAAACGCTTGTGATACTTGTGATGTCATGATAAATTCATGATACTTTGCACTCAAAATAGTATGTAAACTTGTAGGATTTCCATTCAATTCTGGATAATTTGGGAGTTTGGCCTGATGGAATATACCATTGAATTTTGTAGGATGGGGCTCCAAATAGTTTTCACCAAAATTGTAATCTAGTTTTCCCATTACTTGGAGCTATGCTAGTCAGTCTAGTAGGCTCCAGGTCTTAGTGAGTGATGATGTCAGTATACGCCTACAAGCCTTTGTGTATGGTTCATAGTATTGATCAGGCCATTCATGCTGAGTCATCCAAGGATGTGGTCCATGCCATACAGGCACACATAGAGAGCGGAAGCTTCTAATATTGGTTTTATTAAAAGGATCGCAAGAAGACTGTAAAATAGGATTGAATAAACCAGGCAGTATTATGTGTGCTCCTTAACTGCATGGTGAGCATAGAGTTTTGCAAAAGCTGCAGCAGTCAGCATCCTGAGAAGCTCAACTTATTTCTAAAGCAGGTTTCTAACCCCTAAGTCTGGAAAGAAATATTGGAGAACGTATCATTCAGGGCGCAATCCTACGGGTACCTTTGGGCCAACGCTATGCCCTTGCGTTGGTCCAATGATACTAGCACCGATGCAGGGGCACCGACTGGCACCCCTGTGCTGGCGCTAGTGCTGTTGGGTGGATGCTAGCAGCAGCATTGGCCCTAGGACACTGGGCTAAGGCGCTGCTTCGTGGTTCATGCGCCAGCTGAATTTAGCTGGCACATGAGTGATTCTGGGCAGAGGAAGGGCAGATGGGATGGAAGGAGGAACTCGGCAGGGAGTGGGTGGGCCAGTAGGTGTGCTGGCCTGGGAAGGGGACAGGGCTGGGCCCAATTCAGGCCACACAGCTTCCTTGGCTCTAGCAAGCGCAGATCTGAGGAGCCCATAGGGAAGGCTGGAGCCTTCCTTGAGGCAAGGGCACGGATCTGCCCTTGCCCTGGAGAGGCTCCCCAGTGCTCGCTGCACTGGATACAACACAGGCCCATTAGCCTTGCTGTTCCAGCACAGTTTAGGATTGCACCCTCAGAGTGCAATCCTAACCTGGATTTAGGGCAGCACAGTTAGGCCAGCACAAGGGCCACCGTAAAGCAGGTTTGAACCACTCTCAGAGTCATGGAGGATGGCTAACGTCTGTGTGCTGGCCTCTCTGACTCCGAGAGTGGTCCAAGCATGCTTTGCAGTATTCCTTGTGCGATGTTCAGAGGTGGTGTCGCGATGAGCCGCGATGCTGCCCGGCTGCAGAAGAGGTCCATGCCCCTGCACAGACCCCTTAGATAACATGTATGACAAGATAGTTTGTTAAGACTTGTCTTCTGAGAATTCTTATTGCAGGTTCTGCCCAAGAAGCCCCCTACACACCAGACCCAACTGGAACCACTGCCTCACCACCCCAACAGGGGAAGCAAGCATGAGGCACCCCACACAGGTAAGCAAAGTGAGGGTGAGATTCTGTAGCTCAGTGTATTGATTCTGCATCTCTGTCACATTTCTGTATCACCTGACCTCTTCTGAACCCTCCGGATTATCACATGTGTCTCCGCCATCAGCTAAGAGCAGGAAGTGTCTGCTCCCTTTTGATGAATGTAATGGACTTCAACCATTGCTGCAGGTGGCCAAATACTCAGCTGAATCCCTTTTGTTTTTCAGGACTGTACCATTGCCACAGGGGGATGAACATTGGTCCTCCGCAGTGTTCCACTGCACTCCCCACCCCCAAAGAGGTTGGAAAGGTAATGCCCCAAGCCACTGTGTTCTCACCAGTTACAGGGCACCCCTGCATGTACATTCTGGTGGCTCCACTCTTCCTAAAGTATGCATCTAAAGCCAGGGAACAGGTGCAATTGATGCTGTTGTCACACTCTGCATTTTTCCTTCATCCCTACAGGCAACTGTTCCACAGGTGAAGACACTATGCAGACCCCAAGGGAAGTCTACAGCCTGCCTGAAGTGGCCAGCGCAAGTCCAGCTGCTGCTTAGTGAGGTTGCCAGCCTACTTGTTCTGGTCAGGCCCCTGTGGCTTTGCAAACTCCATGACATACAGTAAACCAGTTGGTGCAAACAGACCTGCTACTGCTACTTGACTGGCACCTGCTATTTGACTGTCTGTTGGAGATCTTGCAATGGCACAAGAGCCCTGCAAGGAGAAGATGGCTGGCAGCCCCACCTGTGTGTTTCCTTTTCATATGCTGTTCTGTCACTGATGCAGTTCAATGAAACCTCTGATGTGATCACCTTTGTTGTCACTTTGTTAAGACAGAGAGATCCACTCTTTTCACTCTAGCTGTTCCTTGCCATAGCTGGCCTCAGTGGTTGGACTCTTCAGGGGGAAGGGTCTCCTTGCTCTCAGGGTCTGCAGCATCCTCACTCTGTGCCTTCTTGGGCTCTGTGGAGGGAATGTTCTTCAGTGAACAATGAGCACTCTTCCCACTAAGGTGCATGGTGTCACGGCTGTGCACCCCCCAGCCATGTTCCTTGCAGCATGGAGCTTGGCCACATGGATGTTTGGCAAGGACTTGATGACATCTTTCCTGAACAGCCAGTGGTGGTGCCGTGATGAGTTTCCAAAGGTTCCTTGTACCAGCACAGACCCTGTGGAGGGAACGGTGATCATGAGCCCCTGTTCTCTGCTGCCATGGTATATGGTGGGCAGAGACAAGGCTATGGGAGGGCAGCATACTGACAGCCACGCTTCAGGGCAACGACACACAGATATCACATGATATGCCAGCTTCACACACACACATGATGCACTGATCTCACCGTGATGGTGCACTGCTGTCAGGGCACCACTCCATAGATCAGGCTGTGTTACCAGCTCCATGGCTGCTAAGAATGTAAGGATATGATGGATATTGCAGCGTCATCCATGCAACGTCAGCGTGGTGTCCAAATAGGATTGGGCTAATAGATTAGGGGTTAGCTTTTATAAGCTACATTGGGCCATGTTTGGAGAACTAAGACCACAGTTGTTATCAATCAGAGGAAGCCTGCTTGGACGCAGAGTGTGTCTCTCGGCTTGGCTCATGTGTCTGGAACAGTGACATTTTGGAACTATTTGTATGTTGGGTCCATTCATGCCCCTGGGCAATTAGGCAGCCTGCCAATACAACCTGTGGAGGGGCATATGGAGGTTGGGGAAATGACTCCCAATCACTCACTTCTATGCATGTATTGGCATTCGAATAACTACTCGAGCAGAGCTCATATTGCATGACATATTGCTCATATTGACATATTGCTCATATTGCAGAAAGTATTGCATGGGGCAGTGTGACGAGAACCAAAACTGCAATGGGATAAAGTAATAAAGCTCTTTCCTCTACCATGGTTTCTTTCTCAGTGTTTCTCAAAGCTCACTGAGACCCCATTCAGGGGCTCCATGAGCAAACCATAAGTGATCACCACCTGCTCCTTGCCTGAATTGCTCGTCTCCATCCTATCTCCTTTGTTTGTGCCTTTCCTTCCTCATTCCTCTCCTGTTCTGGTTCACTGGCATTCAGTGTTGGGCCATGACAACACTTCCTGCTTAATGACATCACTTCTACTGGGTCCCAAATGCCATTCTAAAAAGTGGGCTCCAGTGCCCAGTTCCTTCGTTCATATCATCCAGCTGTATCCATTTAATAAGCATTTTCTTTATAGGTTGTGGTTTATCACTGTGTGTACAGGCTGATGGGGGATGATGAATTTAGTCTTAAAATGGAAGCCAGCAGCCAATTTGGACACTGCTTTTATAAGCCACATTGGGCCACGTTTGGAGGACTCAGACCACTGCTGTTGCTATCAATCAGAGGAAGCCTGCTTGGATGCAGAGAATGTCTCTCGGCTTGGCTCATGTATCTGGAACAGTGAAATTCTGGAACTATTTGTATTTGGAAGGGGAGGCATGGATTTCCTGTTTTTTAAAAATACATATTAGTACAGCAAAATATGAAAAATGTGTGTTCCGTATAGTCAGAAAATATATGCTTTGAATCCTAGCCTGGAGTTAGGCCGGCACAGTTAGGCCAGCAAACTTTGGCTGGCACAAAGGACACTGTAAAGTGTGTTTGGACCACTGTGGGAGTCTGAGAGGCCAGCACACAGATGTGCGCCATCCCCCCTGAGTCAGAGACTGGTCCAAACGCGCTTTACGGTAGCCCTTGTGCCACCCAAACTTTGCTGGCATAACTGTGCCAGCCTAACTCCAGGTTAGGATTGTGCTTTTAAAGACAGTGGGTTGGATCCTGACTTCAGTGGAGTTCTGTTCCATTGATGGAAGCTTCGAGAAAGGCGTGTTGCTCATGCAAGAGGTTCTTATGCTTGTGCAACTCTCGGTTCCTGAAAGATGCTTTGGACAATTGAGTGATACTTCACCGAAAGTTAGGATCCAGCCCGTTCGTTCAAAAATTATTTGGTGGTGCATGTCCCCAAACCTCACAGAAGCAGAGGATTCATTTTTATTGTCCCCGGCTGTATTATAAATCTGCTTATCACTTAGCATGAAATATGTTCCTGTTATTTTCTCCGATACATTAAATCTAGCTTTAAATAAGACCCTCCAACAGGCTATTTGGTTTTCTCTACCGTTTTTACCCTTTTCTGTCACATCTCAAACACTGTGAAAATGGGAGAATCGTCTTAGTCGGCGCTGAAGGGAAGGCAGCAGGTTCAGCAGATGTTATCGAGTTTGTTCTGTTGGACGTACTCAGCAGCCACAAAATTGTGAGTTGTGACAGGCAGCAGATTTTAACATAGTGCCGGCATCCAGTTAATGTGTTCCCAGTCCAAATCAGCGTTGCCAAATCTTTTCCGACCATTCTTGCATATGGAGAGCCCACAAACAGAGGCAACGGAGGAAGGAACCGAGACAGGCAGCGGAGCTGAAGAGATGGTTGAAAATGGTTTGAGAGGCATCACTGCCCACAATGCAGACACATTTTCCGCCATTGTGGAATCGCAGTGGTGCTCCACCATTCTGTCTGGTCAAACAGGTTTTGCAAGCGATAGGGGAAAAAAAAAGACAAAATGTGGCAAACCTATTTAGCAGTACTGAATGTGGGCTGGCCTCTACAGCAGAAGCAATTCCTCTTTCAAAGGGCCTTAAATTCCCCACAGAACTATTATTTGTCTTTCTGCTCTCAGGATCAGGGCAGCCAACTCTCCCAGGAGGAAGACCCTCACCATGCAGTGCCATGGACTTATTCATGCATAACTGGGCGGCGCAGTGGGAGGAGACAGGGGTTGTGACGCAGGACAGCTGTAGTGCCAAATCCTAAACCCCGTCCCCGGCCAGGGCGGCCCTGATTCGGGCCACTCCTGTCCACGTTCCTCTGCACCTGCTATTTTGCCAGCGCAGATCCAAGCAGACCCATAAGGGTGACTGGGGCTTACTCGGGTGCAAGGGGAAACCCTCCCCTTGTCCTGCATGTTGCTGCTGCTGCCTCCTCCTAATGGACTTTAGGATACAGCCCTGCTATGTTGGCCTCACTAGGCCGGCATAGTATAGGATTGCACTGCCCCACATAATAACTAGGGATGAGGGTTTTTTGGTAATATTTTTTTCTAAAATGTCTTAATTAAAATAGCAAATTGCGGTGTTATGTGTTTTTATTCAACACTAGCTTTTATGTACCCGGCTTCACCCGGGTGTTTATATGTCCCATCCCTGACCCCCTCCCAGTGGTTTTCGGCCACCCCCGGGTGTGTGTTTTTTTTGTAAAAAATTACCTGGCGGTGACCGGGTGTTTATTTCTCCCATCTATTTCTCCCATCCAACTACAGAACCGACAACGATTTTGTCCGTTTTCGGCCGTTTTCACGCGGGGGGACCCCTGTACCCCCACCCCTGGGGGCATCAGGTGGGCCTGACCCCCACAATATTTGTCACCAGACCACAAGGCACGCGCATACCGGGTTTGGTGCGCATTGCTCCAGGCATTCCAGTATGGCATGGCGGACCTTTTGTTTTGTACCCCTTCTCACCCCCCATGCCGAGGGGGGCCCAAACCCAGACTCCAACTGTTTCGGGAGCATTGCCGCTCACCCCGGCGACCCCGGAAACTGTGGATTTGATGCAGATTTCGGCCATTTTTGACCATTTTCACGTGGGGACCCCCGTGTACCCCCACCCCTGGGGGCGCTGGGGGAGCCTGACCCCTGCAGTGTTTGTCACCAGGCTGCAAGGCACGCATGTGCCGGGTTTGGTGTGCGTTGCTCCAGGCATTCCAGCACAGCGCGTGGATGTTTTGTTTCGCACCCCTTCTGGCCCCCCGTGCCGAGGGGGGCCCGAACCCAGACTCCACCAGCATCGGGAGTGTTGCCGCTCGGCGCAACGACCCCAGAAACTACGGACTCGATGGCGATTTTGGCCATTTTCGGCCGTCTTCACGTGGGGCCCCCTGCGCACCCCTGCCCCCGGGGGTGCTAGGGGGCCTTGACCCCTGCAGTGTTTGTGGCCAGGCCGCTAGGCTTCCGCATGCCGAATTTGGTGCCAATCGGTCCAGGCGCTCCAGCGGGGCATGGCGGATGTTTTGTTTTGCACCTCTTCTTGCCCTCCACGTCGAGGGGGGGCTGAACCCAGACTGATAGCATCGAGAGCGTCGCCGCTCATCTCGGCGACCCCGGAAACTGTGGATTTGACGCTGATTTCAGCTGTTTTTGACCGTTTTCATGCGGGGACCCCCGTGTACCCCCACCCCCAGGGGCGCTAGGGGGCCCCGACCCCCGCAGTGTTTGTCGCCAGGCTGCAAGGTGTATGCGTGCTGAGTTTCGTGCCGATCGCTCCAGGCGTTGAGGAGCCTATGCAAAACATACATACATACACACATACATACATACACACATACATACACACCCACGCTCTTCTTTATATATATAGATTTTAACCGCCAAAAGGCAGTGTTTAACTGCCAAAAAGTAGTTTTCTGCCAAAAAAAATCACTCCTAATAATATCAAACTATGATAGCCCAATCCTAACCTGTGCTGGCACAACCAGTTTGCATGACCTGCACTGTATCCAGCACAGGTTATTATTATTTATTATTATTATTAATTAAAATTATACCCCGCCTTTCTGCCCGAAGGCACCCAAGGCAGCGAAGGTTAGGAGGTGGCTGGAAATCTTCTCAGGATAAGGGGATATTTCCCAATCCATCCCCTGTTCTGCCCTCCGATGCCCAGATATGCCCACTACCCGCCTCCAAACACCCTCCTACCACCTTCTCCCAGCCCGTTTCAGTTGGCTTGAAAGTCACCTCCACTGGCAGCCAGGGCTCAGATACTGGCATTGCCTGGTCCCATGTCAGTGTAAAGTGCTTTACGGTGCTTTTACAACAGCTCACAACAGCATAGTGACTGCTATGCCGGCAATTTGGCAACATAGGATTGTTATTAAAGCCAGTCAGGTACCAATCCTACTCTTGTAGGAAGTTACTTAAGTTCCCATAGCTCTTAGATTCTTTCAATTAAAAAGAAGTCAATAGATTTAGGGCTTCTTTTTAAAACCACCCTTACATTGATAGATAGAAGTCCATGCCAAAATGAGAAGCCAATTCTACCGTTTCAACCACATACTGACGGAGCATTGCGATGCCTGATTCTGTGTACCTAATCTTGAAAAATTTTCCAGTGGAAATGCCCTTAAAATGGATGTCGTTAATGGGCCTGGTCCAAAATGTAACAAAAACCTCCTACTCTGCTGCAGTTAGGATGTGTCTACAGCTTTTCTAAAATGCTTTTCTTGCATGACCTCTATGATCTTTCCTAGCACTCCAGTAACATACACCAGGTATTATTATTTTTTTTCCTATTGCAGACATGACTGTCTGAGGCTGAGAGGGAATGACTTGGCTTGCCCAAGGCCACCCAATTAGTTCTTGACTGAGGTGAGAATTAACCGAGACATCACAGCTTATTCTCCTAGGCACTCCATTACTGTGTACTGCTGTACTTTTGTGTTCTTTGTGATGCAATCTTTGGGCTGCCCCTGAATTATTCCAATCTAGCGTTTCAAACGCCATGTTTCAAAAAGGGTTATGTAGCTGTTTCATTCAGCACTGGTCTTCCCCAATAGTCACAAGGGGAATGCATGGATCGCGCAATGAGCTTCGTGCAATCAGTGTGCACATGTGCTTCTCATAGCACATGTGCCCCCCCCCAGCCTTCTTTCAGCCTGTCACTTTCTACGCTCCCTGTTGCACCTGTTTCGCTATGGAACAGAGTGAATTTAGCATCTATATGGGCTTTAACATTCTCCCCATTCTCCCCAAAGCAAGGGCATGTTCCTCAAAACCTTTGTGCACCAGAAGGGGAATCTTCTGTTGAAGATGAGATGAACGTGGCCAGCACATCAGCCTCCGGAATGAAGTGGGCAGGCCGTGCCTCCTTACCACAGCAGTATTGCTGTGTTTTGCTGTTGTGCTTCCCAGTGGAGATCCTGAAACATTCTGGCACAGGCTCAGCTCTGCTGCTCCCAGAAAAAGCTCCAGGCTTGAGACAAGAAGATTCAGCATGCAGTTCCTGTATCTTCTATGCGGGCATTGATAGGTGCACTAATATCTACAGGGGGGAAATACAGAGCGAATGAAAAATTTAGTGACAAGCATCTTTGGAGTGAGGTGGCCTTTTGAACTCTGGAATGGCTCATCCAGTGCACAATTTATCTTCCTGGCAAGATAATCACAGGCATCACACTGCTTCGTTTCATCTGTGCTAGGCCAAACTCCATGGATGCGAGCAGGCTTTGGGCTGATGCTGATTTGCCCCATTGAAAGAGCAGGCTCACCGCATCCTGCCTTTCTCCATCAGTCAACCCCACTGTAATGAGCTCAAGCTACCTGGCACATTTAGTTCAATTTATTTAGCACACAAGCTAAATGGCTACTTGGGGAAAGCAGCCTTTTGATTTTGTTTCAGAAACAGCAAAACACGGCATTAGCTGCTGGCAGTTACTCGCAAAGTGAAATTGCATTTTAAAATGTCACTAAAAAGAAAAAAGTCATGAGTCTACAAATTGTTTCTCATTCAATCTTGTTGTGATCTTTCCAGGAACCCAACAAGGCAGGTCGGTTAGTATCCTCATATAGCAAGCGAGAGACTGACAGCACAGGCTGCAATCCCTAGCCATACTTACCTGCGAGTAAGCTCCATTTACTATAATGGAACTTGCTTCTGAGTAGACATGCATAATAGTAGACAATTCTAACTTGTGCTGGCGCAATGGGGCTCAGTGGCCTACACCAGTGTTATTCAAACTGTGGGTCAGGACTCACATAACCAAATGTCAAGTGGGTCGCAAAAAGCTGGGAGTAGGCATCCTGGAAACTGCAGACCTTACTCTTGCTATATTCCTTTTGTGAGTGTGAATAGTTTGAATTTTCAAGAGAGGGTGTTTGTTTTTTTAAGTTGATTTTAGTTCAGCGCTTTGAGATAATATTTGTCCTACTCTTGCTTTCTGTCAGGTATGTTTCGTGGTTGTGCAATTGCTGCAGTCCAAGAATGCCAGTTTGCAGTGTCATTTGATTACCTCATACTGATGGTACTTCCTACTTGATGTCACTTCTGGCTATGACATCACTTCCAGGTTAATGACATCACTTTCGCTGGGTCCCAACACAAGTGCCAAGTGGGTCCCAGTCTAAAATGTTTGAGAACCACTAGCCTACACCGTATCATTTAGCACAGGTTAGGAGCAGGCTGAAGGTATCCTCAGGATAAGGGAAAATGTGTTCCTTCACCTCATGGAAAGCTCCAGTTTGCCCAATGGAGCTTCTTGGTTCTGGTGCACATTTGAGACGCCCCATGTAAGGCCTCAAGGCCCAGGAGGGAGGATAAGTCAGAGGCCTCTTCCACTGATCCCTCCCTGGTTCTGACCTGCCTCCATTCCACCCAGCCCCTGCCTAGAAATCCCTCCTGCCTTCTTTACACCCTCCCCCATCCCCTGTGTTCCTCAGCACTTCACTCATCCCTGCCAATGGCCAATGGTGATGATACAGCATCAGCAGACCAGCGTAGGCCTTCCCATTGGTGCTGCCTCCTGATGAGTTGCTGCAAATGTGCTTTACGTTGTGCTGGCACTAGCAATAGGATCATGCTGTGAGTGAAAGGGAATGTGATTTGCCTAAGCTCACCAAGCAATTTCACGGCACTGATGACATTCAAACCAGGCCGGGAGGTTCCAAGTGCAAGCACCAGGTTCCTGAGGGGCCCTGAAACAAAGCTCTGCACTCAGGTTCCCGTGGCGCAGTGGGCTGCCACAACCTCCAAGCTTACCAGCAGCAGGCAACAGGTGGCAGCAGATAGGAGCTTCTCCAAATAGACCATCAGCAAATGCGGGAGAATATTTGGCAGTGGCAGCCCCTTCCTCCCATCAGCCAATGGGAACATTCCCCAGAGACCCTAGAGAGAGAGAGAGAGAGAGAGGCCCTGTCATTAATTGATTGAAATGCCCGTCACAGCAGTAAGCGTGGGCCTGTTTTCCACTCATACCAACACTGTCTCCGGTATAGGATGGATGAGGGACTCAGTGGCGTTTCTACAGGGATGGCAAAGCTCTAAATTTTGCAAGAAGCCTCACCTTGCAGTGGAAACCGCTCCTCTCCTGCACCATTTTAGCCAATCCTCACAGGGAACAGCAACATCTTGGCTTGCTTACTGGCTACAGCAGCAAGGGAGAGGAGGGATTTACATAACAGGGTAAGGCTTCTTGCAACACTCAGAGCTTTGCCCTCCCTGTAGAAACGCCTCTGGAGGGACTGGTTTAGCTGGATGGGCCCTTTCATAAGTCATGGGTCCTTAATTGGTGTTTGAGCAGATCACTCCTGATGTCACCCCTGACTTGTAGCTCAGTCCCCTAGCTCTTGTTCTAAGCCAGTAAAACATGTATCATGTTCTGTGGGGTCATCTAAATTGTCTGCCTGGAGGAATTAATTTGAATTACCGTTTATTGAAAACATGTGTACTATGTCTGTACTAAATATACAAGCCAGGTTTTTGATTTCTTTTTGTCAATGTCATATCTCACCCTTCTTTGGAAATCACAGGTAACAAGCACAAGGACTCAGGAACATGCACCAGGAAGCCATCATTAGCTGATATATATCCTCCCTTGTATGGCTGGAGATCTGTGGGTCTTCTTGTCAACAAGAGGGTTTCACAACCACACACAACTTCCATATTAACTGAAATCTGAGTTTCATGTCTGAGTGGGGACTACACCCCTCCCCATTACTATACACTCAGAGACATACCTAGAGGGGGATCACAGCACTACGTTTTGCAAGCAGCCGCTCCCCCTCCTCTTTGGAGCCATTTGGAGCCAACCTAGCCTCTGTTTGGCTCTAGCTGCTGGGAATGGCTCCAAAGAGGTGGGGGAACAGCTGCTTGCAAAACGTAGCGCTGTGATCCCCCTCTAGGTACGCCTCTGCATACACTGGCTCTCAAAGTCCGGGAAAGAATAATATGGATGCTCTGATAATTTCTGCACAGTGCATGGAGCCTTTCCAGACCACAGCAGGAAGCAGCTGGTATGTGCTAACTTTCCTCTAGCACAAATAGTGAGACACCCCATCACATAAATTATAGCCCTTGCTCTGGGGGCTTGCTGAACTCATATCTGCTGCTTCAAAGCAAACAGCCAAAGCAGAGCAGATGGGACACTCCAACACTGAGTGTTGGGAATGATCCACTCATCGTTTGAAGTGGTACAATCCAGTCCAGTAAGATTCTGCCAATAATGTAACATTACTCTAAAACAGGCATTCCCTTTCTCACCCAAATAGGTGAGGCTCTTGTAACTGCATATTGCTCTGAAGGGGAGAGGGAGGGGCCGCTTTACACAGGCACCTGAAAAAGTTAGTATTTTGGCCCCCTCTACCAATGCCAGTGGTAGACTCATCCTGTTCGTTTCTCTGTCTTATATTTCTTTTAATATTTGCTACTGTTTTTGTTTTGTTTGCTATGTTCACTCTGGGTATAATCTGCCAGAAAGATTTTCTGCCCAAAGCTCCTTGAAATGCTCAGGGCGCAATCCCAGCTTGGGTGCAACATGATTGTGTCAGCACTAATGCTCCGAGATCTGTGAACCTGCAGCGCCGGCCTGGGAGCCTGCGCCACGCCTCGTCTGCACCAGCCAAAGCCAGCTGGCGCAGAGGCATTACAAGGCGTGCAGGAGTGGGCGCGGGTGGGTGTTCCTCGGTCAGTGGTGGGTGGGCTGGCCTGGCAGAGGGGTGGGCTTGGGATTCGGCTATAAGGCCCCAGGCCGCACAGCCCCGATTTGAGCCATGCTGTCTCCTCAGACCTGCGTCTGCTATTTAATAATAATAATAATAATAATAATAATAATAATAATAATACATGTATTTATATACCGCCTTTCTTAAGATCACTAGATTTCTCTAGTGACTGTAACTCAAGGCGGTTTACATAGGCAGACTTTTATTCATAAACCCGAAGGTTTTTACAATTTACAGAAATGTTCTGTCTTTCAAGGACAACACTCATACAGATCTTTCTTTCTGGATTTAGCCTTCTTTCTTAGCCTCCTGTCTGTCTTCTGCTGGCTGATGAGGCTTCCCTGCTCTCACCAGAGATGCAGCTGACTTCAGCACACTCCTCCTCCCACGAGGCAGCTGGAACTCAGCTTTTAATCAGCCGCAGTTTGCAAGGTCTTCTGCTCACAGAGACTTCTGGCAGTCCCGAGCTCATGACCTTCAGATCTTCAGCTGTTATCTTCAGGCAAACGGAGGCATTAACCCTCTCGGCTAAATCTTTAGGAGCCCATAGGGGAGGAGAGTGCCTTCCCTTGTGCAAGGGCTCCAGTCTCCCTCAATTCTACGCTGAACAGAGGCAGATCTAAGGGAGGACAAAGCTCTAAGTTTTGCAAGAAGCCTCACCTTGCAGTGGAAATAACTCCTCTCCTGCACCGTTTTAGTCAATCCTCACAGGGAAAAGCAACATCTTGGCGTTGCTTACTGGCTACAGCAGCAAGGGAGAGGAGGGATTTACATGACCGGGTAAGGCTCCTTGCAACACGTAGAGCTTTGCCCTCCCTGTAGATCCGCCTCTGGCGCTGAATATAGCACAGGCCCACCAGCCCACTTGTTCCAGTGCAGTATAGGATTGCGCTGCCCATTATGCTCTTGTATCTTTGCATTTCAGTAGTACTTCTGCAGGAGATCTTGTAGGTGAATTGTACCCATTTTCATTACATGTGCTGTTCTCAGTTATTTTCAGTTTTTACTTGTGTCTTTACTTTTTCCAACTTATAAATGCAAATGGTGCCATTTTTCTTGGAACAGTCCCTCATGAATTACGCTCTTCTTTTTTAAAATGCTGCTGTTGTGTGTTGGTAGTTATTCCCAGGTGTTCAGTGTTCTCTTCCAAGTCTCTAGTATAGTGGTTCTCAAACCTTTTAGACTGGGACCCACTTTTTAGAATGGCACTCATGTTGGGACTCACCAGAAGTGATGTCATTAACCTGGAATCCGTCATAGCGGGAAATGACATCATCAAGCAGGAAGTGCCATCAGAGTGACATAATCAAATGACACGCCTAGAATGGAAACTGGCATTCGTGGATTGAAGCAGTTGCACAACCATGAAACATCGCTGACAGAAAGCAAGATTAGGACAAACTATTATGTCAAAGCACTGAACTAAAAACGATTTTTAAAAACCCTCACTTGAAAATTCAAACTGTTAACACTCACAAATGGAATATAACAAGAGTAAGGCCTACAATTTCCAAGATGGCTGCTCCCAGCTTTCTGCAACCCACCTGACATCAGGCTGCAACCCACCAAGTGGGTCCGTACCCACAGTTTCATTAACACTGCTCTAGAAGTTGAGTGTGGTGGCTACAGAGTCTTAATCTAGCACACCAACCTGTTGCTGCTTGCCCACTATAACTGAGGGACCATAAGTATGCCACACTCTGCCATTTAACACACTGCTGTGCTAAATATCGAGCTGTTGATGAATGTCCTCCAGGAGATTGTTTTGCTTTGTAACCAAAAGAACAAATACGTTGTTCCCTTTTAAATTAGCTCAGGACAAGCTACGGTAGAGTCAATGAATGCAGTAGGCAGAATAGAGCCTTCAATAATATGTCAACAAGGGAGAGGTTCTCAGATGTGGGTGTATCATTGATGCCCCTATTTTTATCTGCAAAATGTTCAAGAGCATGTGAATGAAATCCTGCCTTTGCCTTGCTGCCTTGTTTTCATTGTTTTTACGTTCAGACCAATTATCCACTTTATCAGGACAATTATGAACCCTCTGGCTAACCACAAAAGTATTGGCAACCCATCCAGTTCAACAATATATACAAATTTGATGCACCTACACACTCTACTCTTGAGTCCAAGTCATTAATAAGAATGATGAGCAAGAATCTGGGACTGGGACAGATTCCTGTGGGGCTATGCTGGATTCCTTATAATAATTGCTTGATAAATACTCAAGTGATAATTGCTCTTGGAGAGCAGACTGCCGTCACATTATGCACACACCTCAAGGTAGCTGCCGTTTGACATTTACTGAGGCAGATGCCACATGGAAGAGCAAATTAACTAACAGCACAGTCCTATTGTGTAGTTGAACCGGCACAGTGAAAGTCATGTGGACGAAAGTGAAAATATTCCTGTACTACATTTCTGTCATTGTATCCATGTAACCTCATTGAGAAATCTGAACTGAAAAAGGAAAAATGAAGTTGGCATGTCAAGTAATAAGTATCTTGGAACAATAACTCTTAGAGAGGGAAAATTGACAAATGCAGTCCCACCCAGCACTTTTAAGTGCTTTTTTAATGAGGGCGCAATCCTAACCTGGAGTTAGGCTAGCAAAGTTTGGCCGGAACAAAGGCCACCGTAAAGCACATTTAGACCACTCTCAGAGTCAAGGAGGATGTCATACACCTGTATGCTGGCCTCTCTGACTCCAAGAGTGGTCCAAACGTACTTTACAGTGTTCCCTGTGCCAGGCAAACTTTGCTGGCCTAACTGTGCCTGCCTAACTCCAGGTTAGGATTGCGTCCTGAGAGAGTTAAGTAGGTTCTGGTGTAGTGAACATCTTGCCAAGCTCCAGAACATCTGCCTGGTCACTGTCAAAGGCAAATTGCTGGGCTAGGTGGACTTTTGATCTGGTCCAGCATATCATTTTTATTTTTTTATTTTTTGCTAAAAATGGCACTGAAGCAAGTTTTTTTGTTTGTTTGTCATAGAATCATTGTTTGTTGGCTGTTCAGGCAACTGGAGTTTTGTGAAGTGTTGACACATTTCATGGAAACCCTGTTATGAAATGCAGCTATTTGCTCTCCTCTTTAATCAAAGAACAGAAACAAAGGCAATTATAGGGCCGGAATATGGAATGACTAACCAGTAGTGGAGCACAAAGCCAACCACTGAACCACCAATTGGGAAGAATACTTACAAATCGCTTAAATGAGGACTGAAGAAATCAGGATTGCTCCACTTACTGGAAAAGTAAGCCATTTTGCAACTGGTGTTACGGATAATCAAGATTAAATGGCCAGTTCAGCTTGGGATTCCTGTGGGTGTCATTCCTATGGGAGTGTTATGCGACTCCGGAAGATACCTTCAGGTCTGATAATTGTGCAACATTCCTGTCTCATGAGTAGTCAGGCAGTGCAATCCAATCAGTCCCCCACCCCGTGGCCTGAGCAAGTCTCTTGCACTGAACGAGCATTGTCGCACATGTGTCATAAAGCACATGCACGCCAATGCTTCTGGCGCAGCACAGACGCAGACACCTGCGCCAATGCTGTGGCGCCGGCAGAAGCCCCCGGTATGCCGCTTCTGTGCCGGCTGAGTTCGGGGCTGGTGCTGAGGCGGTTCTGGATGGGGAGAAGGCAGGCGGGAGGGCAGAACGGGGCGGGGGTGGGCGTTCCAGCCCCGGCCCAGGCAGCCCCGATTTGGACTTGCCAGAGTGCTCAGACCTGCGCCTGCTATATAGTGGGCACAGAGCCAAGTAGCTCACAGGAACAGCTGGCGCCTACCCCAGGGCAAGGGGGTGAACGTGCTCTTGCCCCGTGGAGGCTCCAGCCTGCTCCCAAGCTGCGCTGGATACCGCACAGGCCCACCGGCCTGCCTGTTCCAGCACAGTTTAGGGTTGCGCCCTTAATTTGCATCCAGTTCCTCGGATCACAGCCACTTTGTGTGCAGGCTCATGCATTCGTGCTTGCATATCTTAAAGATTTGTTACCATGACTGCCCAAAATGTTGTGCATGTTGACATTCACATGTGAATGCTGATAATCCTAAATTAAATTTGTGAGCGTCTTACTATAAATATACATGTCCAGACTTCAGACATACACCAGTGAATGATGATGACAGAAGGATTTAGGTGACTGTCAGTTCACTGATGTATTTCCTTTTGCACATTCATACCATTTGTCTGGGATTGTTAAATGTTGGCATTTGCATGGGGATTCTATACTTTTTTGGGGGGGGGGACGTGCATGAAAACGTATATTCAAAAATATATCCCAGGGACATGACCAAAGTAAAATGTCGCCCCGCACTCACATGTGCACAGCTGCTTTTTGCAAAAATAAAATAAAATAAAAATCAAGAAATGCAGACATGGATCTTTCAAGCCACATCTCATTTGACCCTCAGTTTACTTGCAAAGATGGTTCCCTTCTGCCCTCTGCTTGTAGTTCACAATAGTTTGGGGATTGCTTCCTTCTGTTGCACAACTTAGTATTGTAGTAATGACTGGACATGGTGATTTCTGGTTCAAGGCAGAACTAGATAAATATTCTAGATCATTTCAATGTGCAACTGCATGTCTGAATCTTCTTCCAGTCAGCTCACATACTCTGGTGATACCATTCCTGGTTGTTGCAATTCACTGCTGTGTCATCAACACTATGTTGTTTCATTTGCATACATTTGTTGTTGTTGTTGCATTTGCATTTGAAATGCTTAAAGCCACCTTGGGGGCTCCTCAGGGTTGAAAAGCAGCACCAACATGGTGCCTGCTGCACAGGGGAGTTTTAGGGTGCAATCCTCACCTGGAGTTAGGCTGGCACAGTTAGGCCAGCTTTGTTTGGCCAGCACAAGGGACACCGTAAAGTGCATTTGAACCACTCTCAGAGTCAGGAAAGATGGAGCACGTCTGTGTGCTGGCCTCTCTGACTCCAAGCGTGGTCCAAACATACTTTACGGTGTCCCTTGTGCCGGCCAAACGTTGCTGGCCTAACTGTGCCAGCCTAACTCTAAGTTAGTATTGTGCTCTCAGTCTCTGGAGGCCTCCTTGGGGCAATGGACCATTTGTTCACTTGTACTGATTAAGCCCTAATCAGTTTAGTGGGTCTACTTGCACCTGTGCCAGCAGTATTTCTGGCACAAGCCTCCATGGATGCTTGAAGGCTGATCAAGCCTGGGAAGATGGGTTGGAATTGGTAGAAGGCACTGCCGCCAAACCCACCCCTTCCCAACTACCTTCCTCCATGCCCCATGCTGCCATCCCATTCTGCCCACCCTCCATCCCACCCCCTACATGTAAATGCAGCTAGTGGGCATCTGGAGGCTGCTGGTGCATGGAACCAGCCACTCACTGCTTGCAGTGGTGATCAGCCTGCATGCTTTGGCGTGTTGCCTTTTGCAACAGCCAGAAAGCACCTCGCACCACTGGAATGCTCATTCTAGTCGCACTAAGTGGCAATTGGATTGGGGCTCACATCTATTCCCTACAAAGGCTGCAAGAGATGAAATGAGAGACACATGCATGAATTTAGTGAAGTCGTATGTGGCCTGAATAAATACTTCCAAGAAAATAGTACATTTGACAAACAGTGCATACGCTAAAGCCGGGCGGAAATCGCTCCGCATGCAACCAGTTAGTTAAGCTTTATTGTGAAGGGAATGTTTAAAGAGTTGTTTATAGAGATAAAGACAGAAAATAAATAGTAATGGAGTCTAAGAAAAAATGGCTTCAGAATGAAGGATGCCTCTTGAATGCTAACTGTTTGCTAGAGTAAGAAACCGAGTTGGAATGGCTTTTGTGTCAAAATTGTGAACATCTCAGGAATATCAATAGACGCCCTCCAAATTTACCCGTTTTCTCAATAGGATGGCACTTGCCTGCTCACTGACTTGAAAATGAGCCCCACTGAATGAACCCCCGTGTGGCAATGCAGTGGGGCCAACGTGGTTTCCGCTACATCCCATGGGGGATTTCTGGCTGACAGAGGTCTCTTCAGAATATGGGGGCATTTGTCCCCTTGCTCCGGGGGTAAGCTCCAGCCATCGCTATGGGGCAACTCGGGCCGGCACCAGCTCAATCGCTAATGCATGTCTGCGTTGCTATGTGCAGGTCGGTGGCATTCCTACTGGGAATTATGTTACATTATGTTACAATGACAGCACTTCCTGCTTGATGATGTCACTTCCTGCCATAACATCACTTCCAGGTTAATGACATCACTTCCGGTGGGTCCCAACATGAGTGCCATTCTAAAAAGTGGGTCCCTGTCTAAAAAGTTTGAATACCTAAGCAGATGATTCAGGACCAGATGATTCAGGACCAGCAGATGATTCATTGGTGTGTGCTGCCACCACTGAACCTGCCCTCCCTCCTGGGTCCAATTCATCCACTCCTCCCCATTCCCATTCCACTCCCTGTATTGGGCTTACCTCCTCCAGCAGCCCTCCAAACATCCACTGGCGTACGGGAAAGGTCTGTCTTTTTTGCCGGCACACTGGCTGTTTACACTGCAGTAAAGTGCTTTATGGCTGCTTTGTGGCAGCCTGTGTTCTGCCATCACTGGTTTTCAAGAGGATTGGGCTGTAAATTGGACTTCACATTTGCCAAGTTCTAATTAATATATATCACATTTATGGAAAAAAAATAGAATATAGACACATTGAATATATGGTATTCAGAAAGACAGCAGATACTGTTCAAATGAAAAGCTATGGGTGAGTAATAGCTGACAACAAAAATCCAATTTGATTTGAAACCGCACAAATAACAGTTTTATTTTGCCTTAGGAGGACATGGCAAGAGAAGGATGTGATTTTATGTAGGCATACAATCCTATGCACCTTTACTTTTATGAATAAGACCAGTAGTGAAATTCAGGGGGTTCGCCCAGGTTCTATAGAATCGGTTGTTAAATGGCTGGGCCCCGCCCACTCGCTTACCTCGGCTGGCTTCGGGTTTTTTTTTTGCTCCGGCTATGATGTCATAGAACCGGTTGTTAATTCATTTGAATTGCACCACTGAATAAGACCCCACTGAAAGGAAAGCACTAGTATTTTCTTAAGTTTGAGACTGCTATGGGTGCACAGCCAGTCTGAGCTGTGGCGAACGCCCTCAAGAAGCAGTGTCTTTTCAATGGTGGTGCCAGCTTTCTGGAATCCAACGGAGTCTAGACAAGCCTCTACATTGCTAAGGGTGCAATTCTAACCTGGAGTTAGGCCAGCACAGTTAGGCCAGCACAAGGGACACCGTAAAGTACATTCGGACTAGACTTGGAGACAGCGGGATGGTGCACGTCTGTGTGCTGGCCTCTCTGACTGCGAGAGTCATCCAAACATACTTTACGGTGTCCCTTGTGCTGGCCAAACTTTGCTGGCCTAACTGTGCTGGTCCAACTCCAAGTTAGGATTGTGCCCTATTGTGAAGACATAGCTTTTCAGGAAGGCTTTTGGTGCCACTTAATTTCCTGGATGCTGATAAATTTGAATGGTCTAACTGCAGAAGAAAAGTTCTGCATTTGCTCTTCTTCTGGAATCCCCCTATTTCTCATTTATTGATATGTGGACTTGTTTGGTGTTATAAATATAACGTGGTTTTGGGAGCCACTTTGGGTCTTCAAAGAGAAGATTGGATAAACAATAGTTAGAACAAACACACATGAAAATAAGGAAGAATTTACATACAGAAAACTAGAAGTGATCCCTAAGGAAGAATGGTTTGAATTGTATATGGCAGACCCTAGAATACACCCAAGAATTCCCTTTGCACTAAAGGCTAAGATCAGTCATCATGGGGCGGGGTGGGGGGAGATGCTCTGAGAAGCTCACGTATCTCTACAGATTTTCTTCTCATTGAAGAAATTTCCCAGAACACAGTTTGGAAACTTCCATTGCTCCATCTACGACAGTGTTATTCAAACTGTGGGCCGGGACCCACTTGGTGGGTCGCGACCTGATGTCAGGTGCATCGCGGGAAGCTGGCAGCAGCCATCTGCAGACCTTACTCTTGTTATATTGTTTTTGTGAGTGGTGTTTGAATTTTCAAGTGAGAGTTTTTTTAAAATTTTGTTTTTAGTTCACTGCTTTTACATACTATTTTGTCCTAATCTGGCTTTCTGGCAGGGATATTTCATGCCTGTACAATTGCTGTAGCCCAAGAATGCCAATTTGCATTTCAGGAGTATCATTGCGTTATGTTACAATGACAGCACTTCCTGCTTGATGATGTCACTTCCTGCCATAACATCACTTCCAGGTTAATGACATCACTTCCCGTGAGCCCCAACATGAGAGCCATTCTAAAAAGTGGATCCCAGTCTAAAAAGTTTGAATACCACTGATCTCTGAGATGGTAAACCTTATGCTCCATACCTCATGAGTTCCCTGAGGACAACCAATAATGCATCAGGAATTTACTTCTAACAATGCCATAAATTGTTACCGGGGGTGGAGATGGTTCTAGAAAGTAGTATGAAGATCTTCCACCTGCCTGCCATCACAAAGATTGTACCACTTAAACAAGCGACCAAGTGGGCTCCCCAAAGTTTGAAAATAATATCCCAACTCACTTCAGACTTCTTTAGGTATTTTAGTGGCTTGGGCTCCTTCAGCATCTTTCTACACAACAGCCAAATCCCACTGGATATCTATTAATATACAGATGTCATTATTAATAGCGTTCCCAGCAATTTTTTTTCTATAATAAACTTGTAGCAATGCAATTCAATGACCAGCGCTACTGTAAGCTTTAGGGAACCAGGGAGCAATTATATTTTGCAGGAGTTATGGCAGGGCTTTTATTTACACCTCTCTTCTCAGGTTCTCAGAGAGGATTGTCAAAAATGAGATGCCACCATAGATCACTTCACTTCACTTCACTTGCTGTTTTAATTTAACTGCACTTTTTGGGGGGGAGGGGAGGGGGACTGTTAAAGTGAAACACTAAACTCTGTTTTATTCTGTGGTGGAGCTTCTCATTGCACTGAGATGCTTATTCAGATATGCTTCTAACTCTTCCACAACTAGTCATATGTAGCTGTGTGCTAGAGCCCAATTGGAGCATATGTCTTGTTTACAGTGCTGGCAGTCAGTGAACCACCAGAGCAGCATGGCTGCCTGGGTAAAGGAAATGCATTTTGTCCTCTCTTATTCAAAGTGAGGGGAAGGCTTGGTTTGCCTTAAGTGAAATTGTTGCATAGTCAAATCTAATTGGCTAGAAGCCTTTATGATGTCATCATACTCATTGCATCGTCTTTGATTGGCTTGGATCATACCCCAAAGAATGAAGCCCTAAAAATGATTCTGAAGCAGAAGGGGCAGAGAGCTGTGAGCAGGTTTTTTTTAAAAGGAAGGGCCAGTAAATTGCATGTGGTGGATGTGAAAGGTGTTTCACACTCCTTGAAAGTCCACTTTTCACATCAAAACATCGATTCTCAAGAAAATGTGGCACAACAGTATTTTAAACTCTTGAAATATTCAGCAGAATGTCAACAAAGTTCAAATGCCACCTCGATTTACAAATAGTCTAAACTGGGATGAGGAAATAATATTTCTGTAATTAAAAACTAAAATTATCCCAGCTTTATATATAAAAACATAGTAAGTGAAAGAGGAGTTAAACTGTAAGAATGAAAGTTTTCAGATAAACACAAAATATTTTCAAGGTCACCATAGACCCACTGTGTTTGTTTTATCAAGGTTCTGAAATACTAGACAAGCAGCATGTTTTTGTAGCTATGATGTAGAGTAAGCGGCAGTTGTTGTTCAGTCGCTAAGTCGTGTCCGACTCTTCGCAATCCCATGGATGCCAGGCCTCCCTGTCTTCCACTAGCTTCCGGAGTTAGCTCGATTTCATGTTCATCACTTCAGTGACACTATCTAACCATCTCATCCTCTGCCACCCCCTTCTTTTGCTTTCAATCTTTCCCAGCATGAGGGTCTTTTCTAAAGAGTCCTCTCTTCTCATGAGGTGGCCAAAGTACTTGAGCTTCAGCTTCAGGATTTGTCCTTCCAGGGAGCAATCAGGCTTGACTTCCTGTAGGATTGACCGATTGGATCTCCTTGCAGTCCAGGGGACTCTCAAGAGTCTTTTCCAGCACCATAATTCGAAAGCATCTATTCTTCGGCGCTCTGCCTTTCTTATGGTCCAGCTCTCACATCCATATATTGCTACTGGGAATTTCATGGCTGCAGTCACCATCTGCAGTGATCTTGGAGTCCAGGAAAATAAACTCTGTCACTGCTTCCATTTCTTCCCCTTCTATTTGCCAGGAAGTGTGGGAGTGGTTTCCATGATCTTAGTTTTTTTAATGTCGAGCTTCAAGCCAATTTTGGCACTTTCTTCTTTCACCCTCATCAGAAGGTTCTTTTGGTCTACCTCACTTTCTGCCATTAGAATGGTATCATCTGCATATCTGAGCTTGTTGATATTTCTCCCAGCAATCTTGATTCCAGTTTGTGAATCATCCAGCCCAGGCTTTCTCATGATGTACTCTGCATAGAAGTTAAATGACAGTGTACAGCTTTGTTGTACTCCTTTCCAATTTTAAACCAATCGGTTGTTCCATGTCCAGTTCTAACTGTGGCTTCTTGATCCGCATACAGGTTTCTCAGAAGACAGATAAGGCAGTCTGGTACTCCAATCTCTTCAAGAACTTCAAGATCCACACAATCAAAGGCTTTAGTGTAGTCAATGAAGCAGAAGTAGATTTTTTTTCTGGAACTCTCTTGCTTTCTCCATGATCCAGCGAATGTTGGCAATTTGATCTCTAGTTCCTCTCCCTCTTCAAAAAACAGCTTGCACTACTGGTAGTTCTCAATTTACATACTGCTGAAGCCTAGCTTGTAGGATTTTGAGCATCACCTTGCTAGCATGTGAAATGAATGCAATTCAAACAAAGTTCAAACAATCTTTGACACTGCCTTTCTTTGGGATTGGAATGTAAACTGATCTTTTCCAGTCTTGTGGCCACTGCTGGGTTTTCCAAATTTGCTGGCATATGGAGTGCAGCACTTTGACAGCATCATCTTTTAAGATTTTGAGTAACTCAGCTGGAATGCTGTCACTTCCACTAGCTTTGTTGTTAGTGATGCTTCCTAAAGCCCACTTGACTTCACAGTCCAGGATGTCAGGTTCAAGTTCAGTGACCGCACCATTGTGGTTATCAGGAACATTTAGATCAGCCTTATATAGTTCTTCTGTGTATTCTTACCACCTCTTCTTAGGCTGCAATCCTATGCACACTTTCCTGGGAGTAAGCCCTATTGAACACAATGCAGCTTATTTCTGAGTAGACATCCATAGGATTGTGCCCTCAATCTTATCTGCTTCTGTTAGGTCCTTGCCGTTCTTGTTCTTTATAGTGCCTACCTGAGCATGAAATTGTCCTTTGATATCTTCAATTTTCTGGAAAAGATCTCTAGTCTTTCCCATTCTATTGTTTTCCTCTATTTCTTTTCTCTTCTGGACCCTTTGCTGGACAGAACAGATAAGATTGCAGCATGCAGGAATGTGGGTGGATGATGGTGGCAAGACAGTGGGGGAGGGCAGGAGGGGCAGGCCTGGGATGATTGGTGGTGGCAGTGCATGCTGTATCCTACCCCACCTCCTGGCTGAGTCTGCTTTATGCCGAGTTGCTCAGATTTGAACCAGCTAAATAGCCCACAGGGAGAAGCAGAGAAACCCACAGGGCTGGCTGGGGTGTTACCTGGGGTAAGGGAAAAATGTCCTCTTACCCTGAGTTGACTCCTAACGTGCTCCTGACTTGCGCTAGATACAGTGCAGGCCATACAACCTGGCTATACCAGCACAGGGTTAGGATTGCACTGTGAAGCAACTAGGGACCCAATCCTATCCAACCTTCCAGGGCTGATGCAGCCACAGTGCAGCTCCAAGGTAAGGGAACAAATTTCCCCTTACCTTGAGGAGCCTTCCTTGACTGTTCTTCCACCGCAGGATGCAGAGCACACTGTATTGGCACAGCTGCATCAGTGCTGGAAAGTTGGATAGGATTGGGGCCTCAAGCAACTAAAGTAAGTGCATTCTTACCATTACATTTTTCTTTTGTCCCCTTGCCCTTTGGCACAATTTATTATACTTTCCCCCTTGGGAGGGGTGGCATTGAGATGTTGGCCAAGTCGGGCATTGACTTCACAGCCACACACACCAGAGTGCTCATTGGACCAGCCTGACCCTGAATTCAGTTTCAGTGGTTACAGTAGCACCCAATCTCCAGCAGGAGGCACCCCAGAGGGGCAGTGCAGGACTTTTAACCACAGCCCCAGCAATCTGTTATTGGCACTGTTCCTTAGTAGACACACAGTATTGTATTTTATTGACTTGAAAGATACTTCTTCATCCATCTCTTTCCCTTTTAAAACAACACAACTGAACCTAAATGTTAAAATAGTGACTTTTCTGAATTTGGGAACTAACTTCCCCATTCAGTTTTGGAAACCAGTATTGGATTCTTCTATAAACAAGTATCTCCAACATGCAATTCTACCACCCAGCCTGATTTACTGGGAACTCTGCAAGGTAATTGACATGCCTGTCATAGTTTTCTCAGCAATGTATGAAGACATTCTGAGCGGCCTCATCTACTGATCTTAAGGGTCCTATTTGTCAAAATTAAGTGGCTTCACTCTCTCCCGCTACATGTGCAACTGGAGGAACTTCTTAATAGCTTGCTGCATAATAACACAGCTCGGGGATTGCAAATTTGTGCTAATACTCAGGATGAGATTAGAGGACTGGGAATTGCATAGATCTGACAAGATGCACTATTTATACGCCAAAATTTGCATGTGCCCACAGGATTTAGATGATGAGGTTTTGAGTTTGGGTAGTCTATTCTTAATATATATATCTTGAATATGAGATTACTCAGTAGTGGTGCAATAAAATAGAAGTGGGTTGGAGTTAGTCATGGAATGAGATCATTGGAAAGCTGCCGTTTTCCTTAATATAAACTCTGCTAAAGCAGATGAGGTGTTACGTTAAAGAAAGTTTGCATAAAGAAATATAGAGAAGGAAAAACACCTGCTGTCTCCAATAGATTTCTGGAATACCTACTGAGTGTGATCCTAACCTGGAGTTAGGCCGGCACAGTTAAGCCAGCAAAGTTTGGCCAGCACAAGGGACACCGTAAAGCGCATTTGGACCACTCTTGGAGTCAGGGCAGATGATGCATGTCTGTGTGCTAGCCTCTCTGACTTCGGGAGTGGTCCAAACGTGCTTTACAGTGGCCCTTCTGCCGGCCAAACTTTGTTGGCCTAACTGTGCTGGCCTAACTCGAGGTTAGGACTGCACCCTTAATTTGAACAGTTTTACACTACAAAACTACACTACAAAAGAGCAGGACTTCACCCTCAATACTGAATCTATGAAACCAGCTGAAATAAGTAAAGGGAGACGAAACATTACTCCAGAATGTAGAAGTACCTAACCGTATGCCAATCGGCTCAGCAGCGTCTTTATGATGAAGTTGCCCTCCATCTACCATTAAGTAGTTTATGAATTTGAAACACTGTGCTGATGCTTCTGAGCCTCCTGGGGCCTGTTACCACGCTAGATGATAAGATATATCTTCATAAAGAAGCAGTCCTCACTGATGGATTGCATTTAGGGCATGTTATATGGAATCACTGCTTCCAGACACACATTCTGTGCATTTGCTCGACTCTGTACCAATGAAAGAGAGAAGAATTTTGTTTTCTAATATTAATTAGGGAAAACCTGTGTTTTCCTTAAAACCCCTTTTCTACCAATGATGCACTGGAGATTGCATTTCTACCAACGTTGTTCTAATGCATCATTGGTAGAAAATGGTTTTTAAAGTGGTTGTGTATGACTCTTGATTTTTAACCCTTTTTTTGCTTAGTAATTTGCCCTTTTTAATCCCTAGAGCAGTGATGGCGAACCTATGACATGTGTCAAAGATGACATGCCATGATGTTTTGAGTGACATACCAGCAATTGCCAACACCCAGCAACAACTGAGCTTATTTTTTGTAATGATTTGATGTTTCTTTATATGATGCATAGCTTCACAAAAGATTTGACTGAATTTTTTTAGATAAAGGAATATGTAAATAATTGTTTCTCTTTTGTTAGGGGTGGGGTAGTAGTATGTAGTATGTATGCCAGTAGTTAGGCATTTTTGACATGACATCATTGCCCTAGAGGCTTCTGTGATACCTCAACAACTTAAAAGGGCTGCCGTTTGATGCAAGAGCCATTGTCCAGAGATACTTCTCTGAAATTCTGGATTCAGCATCATTGCAATGAGGCCACATGGCACATCAGGTTACCTCAGACCCCAAGGCTTGAAGGATTACTTGTCTTCATAGTTTGGTTCACCATCCCCCAAGTAATGTTCTTGGTCAGTCCTTCTGCTGGGACTGGCATGCATGAGCTGACTGGGCATCCAAGCTTCTCCTGTGTCAGTTGAAGGCGGCTGGCACGGGGGGGGGGCTCCCTGCCGAAGCAGCACAGGGATTGGGCAAGGGAGGGAGAGGGAGGGAGGGACATAGGCGGGATGTGGGAGGGCTTGGGAGGTGGCCATATGGCCACATCCTAAGCCCGTTCCGGAGGCCGCATGGCCCCGATTCAGGCCACGCGGTCTCCTCGGATCTGCACCTGCTCTTTAGCGGGCGCAGATCCAAGGAGCGCATATGGGAGGCTGGAGTGTGCAAAGGAGGGCACACTCCCTTGACTCCCTTGGCTCCAGCCTCCTCCCACCCAGCATCGGATATGGTGCTGGCCGGCTGGCCTTGCCATTCTGGCGCTGGGTAGGATTGTGCCCTGAAAATAATTTATGGGTCTCACATGCCAAATGACCTTGGTATGCCCCTGCTGATTCCCCCCTCCATCTCTTCCCTTTTATTTCACAGAAATATTCATCCTGGTTTATGGCATTTAGCATATTAAACCATGACAATCTTCTATTTCTTTTTATATGTTCACATTTATTATTCTTTCTTTCCATAAATAAATCATATATAGTTGATTGTTTTTGCCCTGGATGTTCAGAAGCCCTTGCCTAAACTCACAAAAGCTTCCAGCTTGAAAATACATTAATTTTGTTTTCATATAGGGGAGTCACTTGAATTAAAGAGCTGTGTGCTTAAAAACTAAGACAGTCTTTCATGTGATGGAGGGTTCTAATGGAACCTTATTCTGCCTGAGCAAAAAAGGCAAACTGAGCAGTGGCAGCTACCCTAGGTTATGCATCACCATGAAATTTGGATAGCGTCCTCTTATTCATGAATGTTTAAAGGAAACCTAGAGCAATCCTGAGAGTGACGAGCATAAGGAAAGCCCAAGGCATGCTTTCTTTTGATATTTTGTTTCTTGAAAGCTTTGAACCTAAAGATAATGGAGATCCATGTTTTGGATAATGACCAAAAAACGCTATGCTCCTTTCCATTCATTCACTTCAAAGTATTTTAAAATTCTTTGTTGTATTTTCAGTATTTGTTTCAAAACACAATATTTTCCAAAGGGTGGGCACGGGCACGGGCACGGGCGCACACGCGCGCACACACACACACACACACACACACAGAGAGAGAGAGAGAGAGAGAGAGAGAGAAAGAGAGAGAGAGAGAGAGAGAGAGAGAGAGAGAGCATGTATATGTAAAGCGCATTTGGACCACTCTTGGGGTCAGGGAGGATGGTGCAAGTCTGTGTGCTGACCTTTCTAACATTAAGACTGGTCCAAACATACTTTACGGTGTCCCTTGTGCCAGCCAAACTTTGCTGGCCTAACTTTGCCAGCCTAACTGTAGGTTAGAATTGTGCTCTGAGCCAGTGAGTCAACTAGACTGAAAGATAAGCTAAATATTTGGAAGTTTTAATTGCCATAGCCTAAATTTTTGCCTGTGTCTTCCTGATACTTTTACAACAAATAAGTAGTTCCTAATTAAGCACCAAAGTGTTTGGGATTCTTTTTGCTCTTCCCACAACAAAATGGTTAGCTTTGTAACCTGATACTCATAAGGGAGAAGATTTGGCCCAGACACTACCAACTACTAATCCTTCTTCCAACTGGGAGATTCTGTTTGTATAAGAATCCAAAAACATTGCCTTGGCATGCTTTTGAATACGTGCTACATCCTTTGAATTCCATAAGTGTGGACATGTCTGGTGCTAATCTCTATTCATTACATGCAAATTGCTGATGTCAAATATTGGTACACTACTGTAATCATCTTGTTCAAATACAAAATCCTTGAACTTGGAAGAGAGGCCATCTCGTTCATTCCCTTTGCAGTAAGGATTAACTATGTGAAATTAAACTTAGAGCGCAATCCTACCTTATGCCGGCCTAATAAGGCCGACATAGCAGAGCCATATCCACAGGCCCATTCAGAGGCGGCAGCAGCAACGTGCAGGACAAGAGGAGGTTTTCCCGTTGCAGCCGCGTAAGCCCTGGTTGCCGCTATGGGCCTGCTTGGATCTGTGCCGGCAAAATAGCAGGCACAGAGGAACGTGCATGGGAGCGGCCCGAATTTAAAATGTAGCTCTAAAATTTAGAGCTTTGAAACCAAATCAGTTTGTAATACAGCCAAAATATTATCCCATTTTACCAACTTCAGCATCAACAGTTACTGACTATCCTCTATTGTCAGTCCTTGTCGGGTCTGACACATTGTATGTTTCTACACTTACAATGAGAGATACGTTTCTGAAAATTTAAGTAATATATTTGTTTGAAGATCAATCTATCAATCAATCAATCACTAATATTTATATACCGCTTTTCAACACAAAGTTCACAAAGCGATTTACAGGCTAATAATAATAAAGCTAAATGGCTTTATTATAAGATAAACTAACTTGGTCAAGAAAGCGCTCTATATTGGCTTAATTTCATAATTTCTTCATATTTTGCAAGCTTCTTTTCTAGCCAGGTTCCTCTGCTCACCCCCCCCCAAATGCTCCTGAGGGTTGTGGAGCTTTGGAGAGGTGCTGTGGGGGGATTCTTTCTGCCAGCCAGAAAATGTGTAGAAAGCACCTTTCATGAACAGAATGTGATATTGGTTGAGTGTTCAAAATGTTCATCCTAAAACAGTGGTTCACAAACTGGGTTGGGACCTACCAGTGGGTCGCGAGTCAATTTCAGGTGGGTCACGAAGCACCTAGAGCAGCCATATTGAAAATATGGGAAGATGGGATGCTGGAAAGGGGAAGGGCTGTGAGGTTGTTTTGCTTGTGTCAAGGTTGCAAATTGGGCTTCTTTCTTTCTGATTCACTTTGCTTTTGGAAAATGGTTGAAAATAGCTCAACTTATTGCTGCATTCTCAGAGAGCAGCAGGCTCTGGCATCACAATGACGGCACTTCTGGCCATGACATCACTTCCAGTGTGTCCCGGACAGATTGTCATTCTGAAACGTGGGTCTCGGTGCTGAAAAGTTTGAGAAACATTGTCCTAAGGTATGATCCCTCCACAATAATTCCACTCTCTGCTAGTGTAATCTGGTCAGTGTATATGGTATCCATAATCTGAAGCAGTTAAACTGCATTTGTTGCCATTGCCAGCATGCCATTGCCGGGACTCTCATTTGAAGGGCAAACAACGTGTTATTTGCAGATGAGAGCAATAACCTACACAGCATGAGGAAGTAAAGAGAGCGGTCTATATTTAAATACATTGCTGCTGCCAAGAGGATTTCTTGATGGTATTAAAAGTGACTGCTTCAAGGAAAGACCGGAGAAAGCAAGTTTTCAATGGGCTGAGGAAAAAAAAAACATTCCACGTGTCAACTGCTGACATGCCCCATTTTGTCACCTTGAAGCATGAATGTTATATGACATGGCAGCAGTGATGGACAATGCAACGATCAATGGGAGCACAAACAAAAGTGTCCTGAATGGAAGACTCTTTTTTTCCTGCCAAGGACAGTAAGTACAGTTTTTCCAACTCTAGCAACCCATTCTTATTTGCAGTACTACATGTATTAGTATAGGGCCTAATCCTGAGCTGGGACAGCACCAGCAGTTCATACGATGCCCTGGCAATCACCATTGTACAATGCCTTATGGCACGTTGCCGCTGGGGGTGAGCATGCTGCACTGGCAGAAATGCCCACGCCACACAGGAAGATGCTAGCAAGAAGCAGCCAGCAGTGAGCATCTTCACCAAGTGGCAGGGAGGCTTTTGGGGGCAGGGAAGGGTCGGAACTGGGCAGAGGGAGGACAGAACATGGGGAGGATCAGGCCCAGAAGAGCTGCAGAGAGTGACATAGGTCTTCTTGGTTCTGCACCTGCTAAATAGCCCCATCAGGGCTGCCAGAACTCAACATGGAGAAAGCAAATCAATGTTCCTTTAGCCCAGCCATTTTCAATCTGTGTGCTGTGGCACATTGATGTGCCGTGAATGGGCCACAGGAGTTTGGTTGAGGGTCAGTTCTTAGTTAGGCCCATTGGAGAATATGGGCCCCACACCAGCAGTGCCATGTACCTTGTCAAAACATGGATGGTGTGCCTTGACAATTTTAGCGCCCTGTCAGTGTGTCATGAGATGAAAAAGGTTGAAATTGCTGCCTTACCCAAGGATACTTCCAGCAGCTTATCTCATCTTACAGGATACAGTGGCAGCCATTTTGGTGCCTCTGTACTGATGGGCACTGGGGAAGTTTAGGATTGAGCTGCCCGTATCTGAAAAAAAATAACTCCAGATTAAAAAAAAATGTCAAAGAGTGCAATTGGTTTAGAGTGCAATCCTAAACTGGAGATAGGCTGGCATCAGCGAAGCCAGCAAAGTTTGGCCAGCACAAAGGCCACCATAAAGCATGTTTGGACTACTCTCAGAGTCAGGGAGTAGTGGGTGGCTCACACCTGTGTGCTGGCCTCTCTGACTCCAAGAGTGGTCCAAACATATTTTATGATGTCCCTTGTGCTGGCCAAACTTTGCTGGCCTAACTAGTTTAGCATTGCACCCTTAATTGCGTGTTGCTCTGAAGCCAGGCAAAAGGAGAGCCTGAAGTTACCTCAGGTGCCTCATGAAACTCAGAAGAGTCCAAGTATACTTTGTCTGCTCCGAAACAGAACTGCTTTGGGCAGACTCTGCTTGGGCTCTTCTGAGTTCCTTGATATAAAAAGTGAGGTACAAATGCAATAAATGGATACAGTGAAGAAAACATTGTGGAACAGCCCAATCCTATCAGGTTCTCTATGACCATGTGTGACCATCGGAGCGGGGGGAGGCGGTCTTGGTTACTGGATGCGGGTTCCCGCAGGCGGCGGGCCTGGACGGCCTCTCGGCGCAGGGACATGCTGGCCGGACACCAATAGCTTTGCCGTAGCTTATTTAATTTGGTTAAAGTCTTTACATTCATGGGGGCCCGTTACCTCATGGGGCTTCCCCCTCTCTAGCATGAACTCCGTCGTCTTCGGTCGCCTCGCCCCACCTGGCCACGGTCTGGGGGCGCATCAGGGGAGTCGCTTCCCCCTTCTGGGATGGTCGGTCGTCCCGATGTAGCTCTCGAGGGTCTCTCTTGGGTGGGCGTCGGCCCCCTGGGTGCTGGGGTTCTGGTCCCATGGTACTCTGATCTCCAGTAGCTGGTTGGCGTGCGCTCCGTCGCCAGCAAGGGCAGCTCCTTTTCAGGGGGGACAATCATCAGACCGAGGGGTGCCCCCCACTGAGACTCACCCACCACCTCTTGGCTGGCCGGGGTGTCTTCCCCTCAGCAGGGAGCCTTCTGGGCTCCCTTACAGGTCCAGTAAAGGGAGGAGGGTGGCCAACCCCCGGGATCCCTCTCCTTGCTCCACCTCCGCAGGGCTGCAGACAGCGACTCCTTATGTCGCTGCAGTCCAGGCTCCTTATGAACCTCTCCCCAGCCTCCCTAGACCCCTCCCCTTCCTGTCTCGTGGGCTGGCCAAGCTCTCGTGAAACTGAGCCTGGCTTTGCAGGATCCTCTCCCTACCCTGAGAGTAGTCCCTGGCCGGCTGCACGTTGTTCAAGCCTGGCCAGGGAGCCTTAAAGGCCCAGTCTCCTGCCTGGCAAGCGTCTCCTCCCTCCGGGGCTGGGAGTGACACCATGGAACACTGTTCTGCTGCCATAACAGATTATATGGCTTCACTCACAATGTGCTGTGAGCAACCCACTATTACAGTTGGTGACCTGCTCCAGACCTGTTCCAGAGGAGGCAAGTCATGGCAGGGGGCAGATTGTGGGTGGGATGGGGACGAACGGGGCATTCTAATGATGGCAGGGATCCGGTGGCAATGGTGCATGCCAGATCTTATCCCCTCTTTCAGAAACTTCCCTTACCATTGCCCTTCCTCTGACATACTTCACCGAAATAGGTGGCATATGTCAGAGGAGACTCATAGCTAGCCCCTGCGTTTACATGGAAATAAGTAAAAGATATTTTTACTTACCTCCCATTTGTCTTCGAGTCCTCACCACCAGGACAGGATGCAGCACATGCTTTTTTGGCACAGCTACATCAGTGCTGGTGGCAGGGAATAGGCTTGGGGTCTGTGTGGCTTCTGTGTAGTGTGCTAATGCAGTAGCTGAAATCAGGGATGGCATCCGGGTGCCAGCCCTGGTTGAAATGCAGGAAATGAAAGGCACGCATCATTCTAGATAAGTTGCAGAGCAACAAACTGAGAGTGCAATCCTAACCTTGAATTAGGCTGGCACAAGTTAGGCCAGCAAAGTTTGGCCAGCACAAGGGACACCCTAAAGTATGTTTGGACCACTCTCTGAGTCAGAGAAGCCAGCACACAGACGTGCGCTAACCTCCCTGACCAGTGGTGCAATTCAAATGAATTAACAACCGGTTTTATGACGTCATAGCCGGAGCCAAAAAAACCCAAAGCCAGCTGAGGTAAGCGAGTGGACGGGGCCCGGCTATTTAACAACCAGTTCTATAGAACCTGGGCGAACCCCCTGAATTTCACTACTGTCCCTGACCCCAAGAGTGATCCAAATGTGCTTTACAATGGCCCTTGTGCCGGCCAAACTTTGCTGACCTCACTTGTGCCAGCCTAAGTCAAGGTTAGGATTGCACTCTCAGTTTGTTGCTCTCTTAAAATTTTCATATTTCTTTTTGTGTGTTTTTGAATATGTTCACACTGTTTGAAACACTGTTTTCATAAATAAAAGTGGTTTAGAAATCTATTAGGTTAGTAAATAAATAACTAAACCAATAATTGGAACTATCCCCAGCTAGGATTTACAAAATGAAACTACTAGGAGGAAGTAGATCATGTGACAGATTTGTCCTGGCAGATTGGATAAAAATTCAGGAATTGGATTCCTCAAGCATCTTCTGTTGCTCCCTGATTACAGAAGTGTGTGTGTTATTGTCAGATGCAGTGCATGTATATGTGTGTACACCTGAGGGAGAGGCAGATATTCCTGGCACCTCTCATACATCTGCCAAGGTCCCCTCCCAAGGCATTAGCTTGTGAACACAGGAATTTTTTGTGCTAATTACTTCTACCAGCAAAGTGCAGTGCAGGGTAATTAATTCCTCCTAAATATGGCAGCAAGCTTCAGTGGAGCTTTACAGCTTTAAGCGGCCTGCACTGAACTTTCCTGCTCAATGCCTCATGGGGTGGTTGGTTGTTTAATTATACAGGACCATGGGACTCCCTTGGCCTATGAATAAAAAAAATATTTTTCTCCAACTTGCTTCTGTTTTATTTTTCCTTTATGGTGCTCAAGATGCTGACTGAACTGAGTGATTGCCTCTCTTAGCACCAATGACAGCACAGTATTTACTGGTAGCTCATAGAGTGGGTACTTAGGATACATAGAACAGGGACGGATGTGCTTCTCCTCTAAATAGTTTAAACAACTAAGAACCTCTCCGTATTGATGGTCACTAGTACAAGGGTTTAATGTATCTCAAGCAAGCTGTTGATCTGTGGCTTGGGTCTTGTATAGCTAAGGCGGAAATCCTATGTATACTTAGGAACAGGCCCTTTGAACTCAGTGAGATTTATTTCGGAGGATCAACGTGTGTAGGTTTGAGTTGCATGAGACTGCTGCGTATCATGTAGTCTGAAGTCTGAATGCATTCCACCAGTCATGCATGGTGACCCATCAGTGTCTGAATTAGCAGAATACTTTTGTTGTCTGCCTAAGGATCAGTTGCATCCCTGACCCATTAGCCGCCTGGGGGCCAGGTCCACAGGCTGCCACCCCCCCCCCACAAACTGCCATCCCCCTGACCCACCTGAACCTTGTGGGCCCTCGCACAAAGGTCCATTACTTCCGAAAGTGTTCTAGCGCCTTCGGACAGCTTTTAAACAATACTTTCCAGTGACATGGTGGTGGAGACAAGGGCTCGGCAGCAGTGCAGCCCTTATGGGCTCCACAGGCACACTCCTTGGGGGTATTTGCCCACCCCCTCAGCCAACAGTAAGACTGCCACTGTTAAGGACCAAACTACACAGAAAGCTGCTACTATGCTTTCTTTTTTCTTGTTAAAATAATAGCAATGGAGAACTGAACTGGATTACAATTGTAGTGCCCCTGTAGGGTGTGCTGTGGTCCCAAAGAACATCCTCCCCCCACCCAAGCTTTTCGTTGTCACAGGAGGGAACTCATATTGCTGCTAGTCAATAGCGGTTTCCCTCCTGAGCAGATAACTTTGTTTCTGGGCTATTCGTTTCCGGGCCCAGTTCAAGGTGCTGGTATTGACCTGTGTAAAGCCCTTCACGGTTTAGGCCCAGGTTATCTGAGAGGCCCTCTTCTCCCATATATTCCGGCTCATCCTCTTGGGTCATCCTCCTACAAGTGCCACCTTCATTCCAAGTCAGAGGGATGGCGGTACGAGGATAAGCCTTCTCTGTAGTGGCGCCACAGTTATGGCACTCCCTGCCGGGAGACTAAAGGACAAGCCCCTCCCTCATGGCCTTTCAGTGAAGGCTCAAAGCTTTGTTGTTCCTTTAGCATTTGGCTGATGGGCTTGTTTAAATTGTTGCCCCCATGGTTTTATCGTTGTTAATGATTTTAATGATGACGATTTTATTTATTCATATGTTAACATATATTGCATATGTTAGTATCAAATGTGTAAGCCGCCTTCAGCATTTATTTGCCTTGGCATAGGAAAGGTGGGGTATAAATCTTTTTAAAAACTACAATGAACTTAAATAACAGTTTTGTGGGGAGGATTTTTCACCAGGGTTACAGCAAAGAAGGCCCAAGCCCCTCCACCTGCATTGTGGTCCCAATCCAATTTGCCCCCCCCCCACAGCATACATTACTGTTTTATAGAGCAGTGGTCCTTAAACCTTTTAGACCAGGACCCACTTTTTAGAATAGCTCTCGTATTGGGACCTACCGGAAGTGATGTCATAGTTGGAAGTGCCATCATCAAGCAGAAAGTGCTGTCAGTGTGACATAATCAAATGACACTCCTAGAATGCAAACTGTCCATAATAGGACAAAATATTATGTAAAAGCACTGAACTAAAAACAGAATTTAAAAAAAACCCAATTGAAAATTCAAACTGGTAACACTCACAAAAGGAATATAGCAAGAGTAAGGTCTGCAGTTTCCAAGATGGCTGCTCCCAGCTTTCCGCGACCCACCTGACATCAGGAGGGTCCTGACCCACAGTTTGAATGACACTGTGTAGACAAAGAATTCAGAAGCATAATTATGCTTTTAACATTGCGTGTGGTTTGTCCTGAAGATAAGACAACAAAAACAAAGGACACAACGGGACATCATGCTCAGGTAGGGAGGGGGTTTGATGTGTCATGAGTTGTAGAGTTCTTGTAGCTGTTGAGTTGTAAAATTAGGACTCTCTAATGCTGCCTGGGAACTAGATCTGAAAGTTTTATGTTATAGTGAGCCCAGGAAATGGAGTACTTTTGAATTTCTTCAGCAAAAGTCTTCCCTTGTATAGAAATGGAAACGCTGTGATAGTCACCTTGTGATCTCGACATCTTAAACACTACAACTGTTATAGAAACTGTGAGATCACGGTCCAGGGATCACGGATAATGAGAATACCTTAACTAAAGGAATATGAAGTAACATGAATGAACCTGTGAACCGTTTGAGGGTAAGCCCTATGCAAAGCCCAGCCATTGTCACCTGTTCAGAATCCTTTGGACAGTGAAGGAAGGCCCAATCACCTCTCCACTGCCAAAGGCATTCTTTGTAGGAGGAAGGAATTGGGCTCCAAAGATGTGCACCAGAGGGTGTGCATCCTCAAAATCCAATCCTCCTTTCCCTTTGTGGGGACCCTTCGCTGCCTTGTGATTCATGGTGAGAAGCAAACTGAATGACCCAGAGCCCAGCAACGTGTTCTGTTGCTGTACTTCCTATGTATTTCTATACATTGCTGTACAGGCATGTCCCAGTATTCGCTGGGGTTCCACTCCTGACCCACCATGGATACCTGAAACAATGGATACTGTGGACACTTTTTTAAAGATAGGGCAGGGGTAGGCAACTTTAAATACTCCAAGAGCCATTTGGACCCATTTTCTGGAGAAAAGAAAACCTCGGGAGCCACAAAACCCTTTTGACATCTAAAATGAAGATAATACTGCATAGTTTTTTTTACCTTTATGCTATGTATAAAAAAACTATAGGGAGTGGCAACAGGATGCAAGCATCTTGTTGTCTCGTGCCTCCCTGGGGCACCTGGTGGGCTGCTGTGAGATACAGGAAGCTGGACTAGATGGGCCTTTGGCCTGATCCAGCAGGGCTCTTCTTATGTTCTTATGAGCGATCGCGGCTGAAAATTGGGTCTCGACATTCGTCATTTGCTGTCTCCAGCTTTCTCTCTCCCCACCCCCAACCCTGCTGCCAATCCTCCACAGCCTTCCAATCGCGCGTAAAAAAAACGAACAGCAGAACAAAAACCAGCCACCATGCTGCACCTTGCAGGGCAACGCGGCGGATCGCCCGTTTGCAAAGAGCACATGCGACAAGCAGCAGCAGGATGGGGGGCAGGGCAGACCCCAGAGCCGAGCTGAGCAGCTGCCCGTGCAACTGCTGCCACTGTGGGGTGTGTTGTTGTTTTTTCAAAACGGTGGAGGATTTTTTATTTTTAGGTTTGCAAAAGGGGGATTCCAGGCTTGTGCACAGGAACTTTTGCAACTTGCACACCATCGATGCAAACAATCCCTCCACGTTGCAGAAAGAGGGACCGGGCAAAAGATCCTGGAAAACGGGCGGGGGACACACACACACAACTGCGAGACCCAGCGCTTTCCGTGCTTGTAATTAGGAGCTGCCCCAACGCGTGCAAAACCAGGGGCAACTTTGCAACCCGACCGAGAGCGAGCCAGAAAGTTTTCCCCACCGGCTCTCTGCTGCACGCCGCCGCCCCCCGCCACGCTCCATCCCAGCTCTGTGTGCGAAGCAATGCAAACACATGGAACAGTCAACACAAAAAGCCACGCACCCTTCCAGCCGGCGGATCAGCTCTGGAGCTTCGCGGGTTGCCTTCTGCACAAGGCTATCCACGGACCGAGCGGGAGCCCAGCCGCCACCGCTGCCAGCACGCTCTCCCCGCTTCCCGGAGCAGCGTGCAGCGTAGGAGTGGTGCCGAGCGTAGAGGCGCTCTCGGTAGCAGCTCCCGGCTCGGGGGGCTCGGAGGGAAGGGGAGAAAAGGGGGCGATTCCCAACCTGCAGCCCTGAGCACAGTGCAGCCTACCGGGAGAGAGAGCAAGCCCGCGGTCACAGCCAATGCTGGGAGCCTCCTTTGCTACTCTCACCCGGACTCCGGAGCCGCAGCAGATGGCTAAAAGAGCCACATGCGGCTCCAGAATCATAGGTTGCTGACCCCAGAGATAGGGGAACATCATTGGTTTTGCTGCAACAAGGTATAAAAAGGAGATTTGTCCCCTGTCTTTTTAATAGGGACGCGGTGGCGAAGCGGGTTAAACCACTGTTGCTGGGCTTTCCGACCGGAAGGTTGGAAGTTCAAGACTGCGCGACGGAGTGAGCTCCCGTTGCTTGTCCCAGCTCCTGCCAACCTAGCAGTTTGAAAGCACCTAAATACAAGTAGATAAATAGGGACCACTTCGGGGGAAGGTAATGGCGTTCCGTGCGCTACAGCAAATAGTCATGCCAGCCACATGACCACAGAAGCTTGTCCTCGGACAAAACGCTTTGAAACGGAGATGAGCACCGCCCCCTACAGTCGGTCATGACTAGACCATTCGGTTGTGGGGAAACCTTTACCTTTACCTACCTTTTTAAAAGGCGTCCCAGTATCCATTGTATCCACGGATAACTGAAACCATGGATACCTAATCAGTGGATTCTGGGGCATGCCTGTACTTCTATGTATTGCTGTACTTTCTATGTATTTCTATGCTATGCAATACTTTCCAGAGGCTCAGGGTGAACAGTTGTGCAGTGCTCTCTGCAACTGCTGGAATTCCCCAGCGACATAAGGGTTGTGTGTACATGCACAATCCATGGGGTGGGGGGAGGACAGTGGTATAGCTAAGGCAAGACCTCAGGTGCCACATCTTGATGGGGGGTCAAGCCAGGCACTATGAGCAGTTGCACGCTGCTTGGAGTGGCTGCTCCTTTCTCAAAAAGGAAAAAAGGTGAAAGAAGCCATCAGCTGCTCAGAGGGCTCCACAACCACTCCAAGTGCCCCATAACCCAGCAGTAATTGGCAGTGACATCATCACGCTCCGCAGTTACATCTAGGTCAGGCACTTTGTGGTGACCTAGCAATTCACAGCCCTGGGTGTTAGGGAGAACTGCTACACCACTCCGTGGGTGGGGGGCAAGGGTTTGTTCAGATTCCTTTTGTTTTTATGCTTAGAAAGTCTCTAGCATAAGGAACTCCACCATAAGTCCTACCCCTCTTTCCTACCCCTTTCCTACCCCTCTTCCCCCATTTAGCTTTGCCTGGATGTCTGTCTAAGTCAGTGATGGTGTACCTATGACATGCGTGTCAAAGGTGATATACCATAATGTCTGGGGTGACACACCAGCATTCACAAAAACTGAAAAAACTGAGGTTTTTTTTTTTACTCATTTTTCATTTTTGTAATTATTTGATGATTCCTTATATAATATACTAGTTTTTTGTTATCTGGCATTGCCCAGGTAACAAAATGATCTTCCAGAGTTTATGAGTTTTGCACCCCTTCTCAACCCCCATGCTGACGGGGGCCCAAACCCGAACTCCCACAGCGTTGGGAGCGTTGCCACTCGCCTCGGCGACCCCAGAAACTATGGATCCAATGCCGATTTCATCCGTTTTCTACCGTTCTCACACAGGGACCCCTGTACCCCCACCCCCGGGGGCACCAGGGAGGGCCTGACTCCCGCAATGTTTGTCAGGCCGCAAGGCACACGCGTGCCGGGTTTGGTGCGCATCACTCCAGGCGTTCCAGCACGGCATGGCGGACCTTTTGTTTTGTACCCCTTCTCACCCCCTACGCCAAGGGGGCCCCGAACCCAGACTCCCAACTGTTTTGGGAGCATTGCCGCTCGCCCCAGCGACCCTGGAAACTGTGGATTCGACGCCGATTTCGGCCATTTTTGACCATTTTCACGTGGGGACCCCCGTGTACCCCCACCCACAGGGGCACTAGGGGGGCCCAACCCCCGCAGTGTTTGTCACCAGGCCGCAAGGTGTATGCGTGCCAAGTTTCGTGCCAATCGCTCCAGGCGTTACGGAGCCTATGCGAAACATACATACATACACACATACAAACACACCCACGCTCTTCTTTATATATATAGATAGTACCACAAATGATTGGACTGTAATTTTTGTTTAAATAAATGAATATAAAGGATAGTTTCTCTTTTGTTTCAGAAGGGGGGGTGACACACCAACAGGGTCAAGTTAAGCATTTTCCGAAGTTTTGACGCACCAAGCCCAAAAGGTTTGCCGTCACTGGTCCAAGGGCATCCCACTTTATTTGCAGTGTTACTGCTCAGACATACTGCTCAGACATCAAGCAGGAGACAGCATGTTGCTTCAGTGCTTATTGAACCCTATCGTTTGTGTCTTGAGGTCTAACATAGGTATGAGCCGGTGTGATTGATTGAGAAAGAATACCAATAGAGTTACATTTCCTTCATGTTCTCTTTTGTCTGTGTTCTTGTAGCCACTGGGGGACTGAAGTAGCTGAAATGAGAAAAAGGCAACAGTCACAAAATGAAGGAACATCTGCTGTGTCTCAAGCACCTGGAAACCAAAGGCCCAACAACACGTGCTGCTTCTGTTGGTGTTGTTGTTGCAGCTGCTCATGGTATGTCATGCAGTCTATTTGCTACCATATCCAGCGCAGGTAAATGATGACTGAGAGCCATCTGTTGCCAGAAAGACAATGGGTTTGTCAGTGTAATCCGGTTATTGCACAATCAGTGCACATTTGAGTGGAGAACCTCATGTCTTCCTTCAACGTGTTGCTTGCTTAGAATTTTTCAAAATGATCTTTTGCACCTGGGGAAAATGAGACCCCACCCCCACCCCCATCCCAGTAAAGCGTTTGTTGGGAACACAGAGGGATCTGTGAGCATTAGTTTTCAAAATTTAATTTGCGCTTCTCTAAAGTTGTTGTGAGATCACTGGAAAAAGAAACATTGCACACATTTTAAATGGGCGTTTGGATAGACTTCTCTGTCTATGACCTTACTGCTACAGGTTGGCTTTTTAAAGCCTGTGTTTTTTATTTGAAAAATCCCAGCCGTGAAAGAAATGTTTCTATCAAACTTAGCAAATGTGTGCTAAAAATTAGTTTTCTGATTCTTTTCTTTGTGGAGTGGGTGGAGGAGAGACAGGAAGGTCGGCACATGTTGAATGAAAAAGAAATATGCACAAAAACATCCTGCGCATTTGGTGTCTGATAATTTGACAAATAACCTAGAGAACATATTTATAGTCTGGATGCATGCAGTCAAATTCCACTGAGATCTTGCAACTGGCAAATGCCGTCATCTTAATGGGGATTGGGCCAGGAGATTGTTGCTCCTCCGCTCTTCCTAATAGAATCATCAGCTCAGGAAATCTGAGGCTGAAATCAGTGTTTATTTTCTGTTTTTAAAATAACCTCAGATAATCATGTGATCTTTCTATCCTGGGTATTCCAGGGGGCCTGTCATGGCAGCATATAAACCCTCAATATACCACAATTTATATCCATGTGAGCAAGCTAATGACATCCGCTGAGAAGTGCACATTTATGCAGCTGTTTACTCACAGATATGTAGATCCTATGTATTCTTACCTATGGAAACTAGTTCCAAACATTGGGTTGCACCTGAACATGACTAAGATACAGAACCCAAGATGGAGCTATGGAGAAGGGTTGTAACTAGGCAAATGTGAGCCAACTTCATTCTCAGTGACTGATGTCACCAGGTCAGAGAGCAAGTTTAACCCCTTGTCCCAATGATGTTTCTAAGTACACCGTTTTACTTTCCCCCATGTAAATGAATGAGGGCCATTCACTCCCTTGGGAAAACTTAGAGGATGCTGTTGCCATGTTAGTAAAACTCGTCCTCTACCCATGACATGGGTTGACTGGTCCTCAGTGATAGGAATGCAACAGGGGCATACAGAGTCTGCTTTCCTCCTTACCAGAATCCTTGCATGTTATAAACCCTCTGTCGGTGTTTGCTTTTTCCCCATTGTTCACTATTTGTTGGCCTCTTCCTGTTGCTTGATTATTCTTTGTGCTTTTGAAAAAGTTAATAGTAGACATAAGTTAATATGGGATTGATGTGGGACAGCAACAGGGCTAGCCGTAGGAAGTGTGGGGCCCAATTCCAGTTGGTCCTTGTGGGCCCCCATTTGTTTTGTCGGGCCCCCACTCATGCCCCCCTAAGACAAGTGGAAGTGGCCTGGACCAGATGTGGCACCAGTTGCCAGCACGGCACCCAGAAGTAGATGTATTGTGACATGCTGACACTGTCGCATCACTGCCAACTGCTTTTGGAATGGCCCAGTTTTGGACCAATTGGAAATGGGCAGGCAGTCCCAGTAAGAGTTCATGTGTAAGTGCAATTCCAGGGTCATGTGAACTGACCTGCCGTTCTCCTGGGAAAAGGGGTGGTGGGGATTGGCTATGTATGAGGCCGACTTTAACCTTAGCACCTTTTCCTTTTGCATGGGGGGGGGGCGGGGGAGGAAATAAAGGAGTCAAAAAGAAATGTGCAGGTGAAGAGGAACTATACAATCTCTGCTATGTGTAGAAGTTAACAGATTTATGTTTTGACTACTCTTTAGAAGCAATTTGAATGCACTGATATTAATAGTGCTTCTCTGGGAAACTTTCAAGCATACAGTTGTCCTCAGTTGTTCTTAAAAAGCTGTTTCCCTTGGCCAACATCCCAAATAGCACAGTACCCATATATCAGCCTGTGAATATCCAGAGTCTACATATTAGCGTTCATTGCTTTTGAATTATTTCTTGTATTTACAAGCTACAAGGCTGCTGCTGCTGCTGTACCCTGGCAGTGTCTCATTAGTTATTGTAAGAATTCGTAAATGCAGATCTGCCTGCTTAAAAAAAAAAAAAAAGGTTAGCAGCTTAGATTCTAGGTTGTGGTGGAAATGCCACTGCTGGCGATTTTTAGAATTAGATTGGACAAAAATATGGAAAAAAGTATGTAAGGAAAACCAACGTAGATGGCCTAAGAAGTTTCTCTTTCCTCTCTAACACTGGAGATTGAAATTAGTTGTGTGTGGGTGAGTCTTTTAAGTTTTTTTCAAGATACACTAAGCAGAAAGTGATGCAGCACAGAACTTTGCAGACTGCATGAGTCAAAACATGGAACTGCTCAGTGGAAAGCATGATCCTCAAAGGACACATGGCACATTAAAGTCATGGCAAGTGAAGCAATAATGGACAGAAGTAGATCTAATGGCCCTGGCTCCCAGGACAGTGATGTCACAATGTCATGTTACATTGTGACATCACTTTCAGGTTTGCTGGAGAAGGAAGGTGCTGGAAGTGACTGCTTTGCTATCTGGCTGCTGGCCCCATTCCTTCTCCTGTGGAGGTTCCCTCTTGAAGGGGTGCCAGCAGCCAGATTGTAAAGCAGCTGCCACCCACATTTTCTCCTTCTCTGGAGAACGTGGAAGTCAAAAAAACTGCACCCCCTTTGTGTAGCACCCAGGGCAGATGCCCTTCAAGTTTTGCAATAGTTATGCTACTAATCTTGGAGTTCTGATCTGCTGGCTACAAAACAGTCCAATATATTGGAATGCTTTATATCTGTGGCAGTGCCGCTATGCTACTCCTTCCACAAGACAACATAAGAACCTAAGAAGAGCCACACTGGATTAGGCCAAAGGCCCATCTAGTCCAGCTTCCTGTATCTCACAGTGGCCCACCAGATGCCTCAGGGTGCACACAAGACAACTAGATATCTGCATCCTGGTAGAATGATCTAGAAAGACTGGAACTGTAATTTAGCTCAAGGTAGATAGCAGTCATTTCTCTCTGCATGTGACCAGTGTCTATATAAGTGTTGGCAAGAAAGCATCTGCTCAGCGGCAGTCGTGAAAGCAGCTCTTGTTACTGCTGTACTAGGGACTGGAATTGTGGCCCAGCACAGGTGCAAAAGGAAAGGCTGTTCCATGGTGCCAGTATCAGAGTTATCTGGTTCTGTAGAGTACTGCCTCAGAATAGCAGGAATGGCGGACAGACACCAGCTCATTGTTCACCATAGCATAAGCCTGTCTTGGCAATGCCACTCCAATGATGCATCAATGCCAGAGCAACATGGGCCCAGTTCTACCGGGTTTTCCGATGTAGAGCCCAGGTCTATCTGCTTGTAATAACGCAATACAATAATGCAGAAAACTGAACACACTCCTAACACTTTTCCAGCTGTCTCACACACACACACACACACACACACACACACACACACACACACACAC
>JAJKFI010000018.1:350258-376066 GCA_029204185.1 Lerista edwardsae | reverse complement strand
TAATAATAATAATAATAATAATAATAATAATAATAATAATAATAATACTTGGATTTATATACCGCCTTTCTTAGGTCACCAGATTTCTCTAATGACAATAACTCAAGGCGGTTTACATAGGCAGACTTTATTCAGAAACCCAAAGGTTTTTACAATTTTTACAGAAAAATGTTCTATCTTCCAAGAACTACACACATACAGATGGATCTTTCTGGATTTAGTCTTTCTTTCTGGCCCACCGTTTGTCTTCTTGCTGGCTGATAAACGGTTTCCCTGCTCCCACCAGAGAAGCGGCTGAACTTCAGCACAACTCCCCCTCACACAAGGCAGCCGAAGCTCAGCTGTTGATCAGTCGCAATTAACGAGGTCTGCCGTGCTCACAGAGACTTACGGCTGTCCCGAACTGGCGACCTTCAGATCTTCAGCTCTTATCTTCAGACAAACGGAGGCATTAACCCTCTCGACTAAATCTTCTGCCCCTTACAGTTCCTTACTGTGTCATAACACCTCAATGTCTCTTGGGACAGTCAGTTTCATTGCTCAGTTTTGAGTTAAGGTAATCCATTTTTTGTCACAGAAGGCAGTTTGTCTGGGTTTTTTAACTATTAACTTTTGACAGAATAGAAATACTTCAATGTGGTTTGTTTCATGGCATTCTGCTGTAAATTCCACATTGAATGATATACAACATGATGGTATTATTTGAAAACACCAAGATGTTACCATTTGGGGCAGTAGTGGTGTCATCCACATCCCCATGCATGTCACCTGGTGTGGCCCGCACCCCCCTAGCGACGTCACTGCTCATTTCCTATATAGAGAATTGGATCCTATTCCCATTTCCAATTTGGCTCTTCCCTATCCTGCATACTAAAGCACAATGAATTTCTTTTCCTGTACCATAAGAAGGTGTCTGGGGAGTCATAAGGGCCTTGTTTGAAAACAGGAAGCACAAAATGCTGCCAGAAAGTTTCCAGGAGAAATATTTCTTTCCAGTATTTTCCCCAGTAGGGAAAGCACAAAAGAGAGCAAAAAAATAAAAATAAAAATAAAATAAAAGTTCTGTGTGGTTCTTATGGAGTGAAGTAAGGTCTCCGTTTTCAAAATTGGTTGTGGGCTCCAGGCCCTGAAAGTGATTAATTTAACATTACACACACAGTGTCAGGAAGAGGCAGAGAAATATTTTGGGCCTACCATGAAGACAAAACGAGTGCTAAAACCCAGGTGCTCCTGGCCCCCTCCAGGGTGTTCACTAAGTGCTCACAGTCGTCCAGCGTCAGGGCTGGCAAAAGAACCTTCCTTTCTGGTTTTATAATTTGCTTGGGACTGTATCAACAGTCTGCAAACTCCTCTTCTGACCTGGTTACACAAATATTTCTTTTTATGAAAAGGAATATTTTCCTTGTATGAGTTTAACAGCTTGGCTTGGAGTTATAAAAAGAAACGCAGTACATGTTTTTGTCATTATTTTACAATGAATTTGTGATATATCTGACGGTCGTTTACATTTTTTAAACTGTCTGTGTGCGTGCGTGTGCGCGTGCGCAAACGTCTTGCCTTCCTTGCCTCACTAGAAGCCTGTTGTTTGCCTTTTTTAATTTAATGTGGTGATCAACATTAAATTTAAGGCCATTTTATTATATATAAAGATGGCTTGTGTGTAGTGCATTATTGCATACAGGGATAATTCCAAGGGGGTTGAAAGCCATTGGCAAGAAAGACTTATGGATATGGTATGTGCACATTCCCAAAGCACACTTTTCCCTGCAGGAAACAGATTGCGGAGGGTTTCATACTGTTTCAAAAACCTACAAAATCTGCAACAGCAGAAAAAAATATATATAAGGAAAGCAATGTTTCTCTCAAATCAATGTACAGTATCATTCTCTTTAAATCCGTTGTCTATTGTCAGTTCATGGTGCCTCAAATGGGAGGAATCACCCAGCTTTTCACACTTGAAAAACTGATTCACAGGCCAGAGGCACACCAGGTCTCCATGATGCCTGGGTACATGGCATGCTATCATGACATCTCATGATGTCATGATGTCATGTGATGTCATGACATCTTGCTCTGGCTATCACAGCTGTGGCCACTTCAATTTCGCCCCGGCCACAGCTGTGAGTGCCCAGGCACTCCTGTCCACTTCCTGACTTTGAGAAATGACACCGCTACTGGCCATATTTGTGAAAATCTCAGTATTTTCAAATAATAACATCATATATATCATTTGATGCATAAGGTAATGCAAAACACAATGTAACGAACAGTGTTGAAATATCTTAAGTCTATCAAAAGTATAGCTAAATAACTAGAAAAGGGGCAGATAACATGTAACAAAAAGTAGATTTTCTTAACTCAGAACTGACCAATGAGACTGACTGTTCCGAGAGCCCACGAGATGCTGTTATGACACAGCAGGGAACCCAGAAGGTGTGAGGATGAGTCAGCTCTCATTTCCCTGTATCAGAGCTAATACTAGAACTCTTATTCAGTTTTGTGGGTGTGATTTTTTTTGTTGGCTACTGATGTGTTGAGTGACCTGTACATACATTAAATAAATACATGAATAACAGCCCAATCCTGAGCTGCCTGTGCACCCATGAGAGCAGTGGTAGCCACGTGGCTACTGCTGCATCTTACTGGCGCCAGTTAGGCACCGGAGGTTTCTTAGAGGAAGAGGACGTTCATCCCCTTCCCCTAGGTAAGGGCACATGTCAGGCATTGGGTCTCCTTGCCTCTGCGTCAGCTATTTTGCCAGCGCAGAGGTGAGGGCCTCTGTGTTGGGCCATGCGGATTGACACAGAGGTCGCAGTCTGGTGGCGAAGGTCACCCAAGGATGCCCACCCGCCCACCTGGAATCAATGAGAAGCCAGTGAGCGGTACACTTACCACTCGCCAGCTTCATGTTGCTGCCTCCGGGAGGGCTTCCCTCGCCACATCCACTACCTGGGAATCTGGGAGCAACTGAGTATCCAGGAGAATCTCTGGACTGCAATGTAACGAACAGTGTTGAAATATCTTAAGTCTATCAAAAGTATAGCTAAATAACTAGAAAAGGGGCAGATAACATGTAACAAAAAGTAGATTTTCTTAACTCAGAACTGACCAATGAGACTGACTGTTCCGAGAGCCCACGAGATGCTGTTATGACACAGCAGAAGTAGCTCCTTCAGAAGTAGCGCAACCCCATTCTGAGCAGAGTGACAGTCCAATACCTGCATCATTGGCTACTGAACCAGGAGAACCTCTTTTCTTTTCAGGATTTAATGTCCCCTTCAGTGGTGTCATTCAAATGATTTAGGAACAGGAACTCACTTTTGATTGGCACTTGTTGGGAACCCGGAACCAGCCACGGAGCCCGTTAGGATCCGGAACACCCGTTCTGGTCCGTTCCCCCTGAATGACATTACTGATCCCCTTGTTAGATATTGTTACCTTGCAGTTGCATGCTGAGTGGTGTGTTTAGGAAAGTCTCCACAGCAGCAACTCACACTGTGGGGCAGAGGTGAGGCAACAACACCCTGCCTGGGAGCCACTATTTTACTGTCCACCCCCACACCACATGCCATTGCTCCACAATGAGAAAAGGCAAAACCTGGATATTATAAGAGTTTATTGAATAAATATTGTAAGGTATACTATGTGAACGTAGCAAAATTATACCCAGCTGAACTCAACTGAAGAAACAGAAGAATCCAGTGCAATTCCTACTGTCTCACGGTTGGAAAAGTGGCATATACAATTATCAAAGGAAAGGGGATAACGAGAGATAGGCCTCAGTCTGGCTCCATCTTGGGGTCTGGCCTAGCTCTGTTTCTGCTTCCCATGCCCCTCCTGGGAACAGAGCAACAAGAGTTGGATGTGTTGTCTAGAGTACAGCAGCCGAGCCAGCATTCCAGTTTCGGCCGGGCTGACAAGGCTCTACATCATCCTGCGATCTCTGGGGGCAGGGGTCTGGGGGGGGGGTCACAAACGCCAGGTATCGCAATAGTATCTTTTGTCCCACCTTTTCTACTGGACAATAAGGGCCTGATCCTATCTGACCTAGTGCTGGCAGGAAGCCCTTACTGTTGGTGTCAGTGTCGCAAAATACACTTCCAGTGCTGGTGGTAAGCTCTTACCACTGGTCTTGAGCCTGCTCCTGCAGGTGCTTGGCCCCGGTGCCAGGAAGCCCTGACGCCACGCCACCTGGCGGTATGTTTTGCTGCTGGTGGTGAAGTACTTGTTCAGGGCAGGGGGAGGATGTAGGGGCAGAGCGGACCCGGTGGGAAATGGAACCAGCAGCAGCTTCCACTGCCCGATCCTCACAACTGTATTGGGCCCGACACAGAGGTTCTCAAGTCTGCGCCAGCAAAATAGCCGGCACAGACTTGAGGAGGCCCATTGCCAGGCCAGCACCCTTACCCTAGGGAAGGGAACGCATGTCCCCTTTTTCTGAGGTGTTTTCTATGGCTTCCGCAGCGCCCATGGGATGCAACAATAGCCACAGGTGCCCAGCTCCTGTGGGCACCGGACAGCTTAGGATTGGGCTGTAAAACTCTAGTCATCCTGGAACAAAATCCACCTGAGACAAAAAACAAATGCCAAACACATTCCGTGCTGTGCTTACTACAGAAATGCCAATTCCAGAGATACAGAACTTTGCCTAGAAGTGTTTCTGTACATCATTTCACAGTGCTGTGAATTGAAGGAAGTTGTTTCACCGAATTCAATTAAAGAGACACAAAAGCGACACTGTTTGCCCTGTTTTTGATCTTTTTCTTCTTCCATTTCTTGAAATGACTGACCAGCATGATGTGATGATCTGTCAGTAAGCTCCTATGAGCTATTACAACATGACCTTATGTGGCAGATGAGATCATCACTCTTGCATACAGGCTAGTCAAGAAGTATTCAAAGGATACCCGTACAAAGAATAATCATCTGTGTATAAATAGGTGATGTTTTACTGGGCATGAATGAGGGCTATTGTGTCGAAAGGTAATTTAGGTCTCCTTTCAGTTGAACAACTATCAGCTGGTTGGGTGTGGTGTATTTATTGATTGAAAAAGGACACGGAATCTAGTTGCCCCCTCCTATCAAATATTTGCTCTTAAAATGTACAGTAATTATGGCTCAGAAATTCTTTTCATGGAGCTCTTTTGAAATGGCCTGAGTAAGGTTTACATTACTGAAAATGATTGAAAATAATAATACTCTTCTGCTTGCCTGTTGAATTGGGACCTGACATCTTTGTAGCCATATTTGCAGGTTGTCTGCAGAGATTTTTCATGTTGTAGCTTTCACCCACTTGTTTTTGTTACAGCCCAATTCTAAACTTCCCTGGCCTGCACTTAGGAGGCAACTGAAGGTCACCTTGGGGTAAGGTGATATATTTTCCCTTACTTGGAGTAAAGCCCCAGCCACGCCCATGTGGCTTCTCAGGTATAGGGCTGTCCAGCCCAGGGTTGTGGGTTAGGATATGGCAGAGGAGGCTCTGCCAACTCCCTCCCCAACACCCTCCTAGGCCTAATACTCGCTGCCCTGCCTCCAAACTGCCCACCTGGTTCCCTCTCCCACCCACCTCCTGTACCACCCAGCATGAACTTCCCTGTGCTGGATCCTGCACTGCTGAGCCAGCGAGGTCCTCTGCACCAGCCCAGCTGGCTCTGGAGTACGATGTATTTGCAACCCTTTGAGCCAATGCAGGAGACTACCAAGCTGGCTCAACCGTGCGTTAGGATGATGCTGTTAGTTAGGGCGCAATCCTAGGATTGATGCTGGGCCGATGCAACATGCTTGTGCCGGCCCCACGTCACTAGCGTACTGATTGGCACTCCCGGGTCAGCGCTAGTGCCGATGGGCCAACGCTAGCAGCAGCATTGGCCCAACAGTGCTGGGCAGAGGTGCTGCAGCTCCGCTCCTGCATCAGCCAAACTCGGTTGGCAGAAGAGTGGATCTGGATGGGTGGGAGGAAATGGGCGGGGGATGGGCGGGCCTGTAGGTGCGCTGGCCTGGTGGGGGGGGCAGAGATAGGAATTGGTCAGTAGGCCGAGTCGGGCTGCGTGGCTTCCTCAGCTCTGTGCCTGCTATATAGCAATGGGGAGGCTGGAGCCTCCCCTGGGGCCAGGGCGTGAATGTGCCCTTGCCTCGGGGAGGCTCCCCAGTGCACCAAAGCTGGGCTGGGTTTGGCACCGGCCCACCAGCCTCACTAATCCAGTGCAGTTTAGGATTGCACTCTTAGTTAGGTATGCCATTAGGAGCACAATCCTAACCAACTTTCCAGCACTGACATAGCTGTGCCAATGGGGCATGTGCTGCAGTGGAGTAGTCGTCACAGAGCCTGGAAAGTTGGCTAGGGTTGTGCCCTAAGAAACGCAAAATGGTTTATTCAACTCCCCAAACCGGTCACTGTAGTTATTTAACACTGTGATCTGCAGTAAGTACGGTAGGTATGGGTGATTGCATTTAAGTCAAAGCATATAATGCGGCAAACCTACCAAGCTCAGCGTTGGTACCTACATGGAGACTGCCTTTAGTTCCATGGAAGCAGGCAGACTATAAATGAAGTAGCCAAAAGTTTCCAATCCAGAAGGTTACTTCAAGGCATAATTTCTTATATGCAAAGATTTATCTTCCAGTCGTGTTTCATTCCAAATCAGCTTAAAATGTCAGTTATACCAAGAATAACTGTCTGGATTTTTAAGCAGGACTGAAGTGCTATCACTCTGAACCCTGTAGAATTAAGTAAAGTCTTTCAAGACTGTCTTATTCCATAAAATCAAGAAGGTATGGAATCCTTCAGCTAAAAAGCAGTTCCACTCTTTCTTAAGATGGAAGGCAAAGAAGATAAAACAGTATTAACTCTCCTTAAAAATTAGATGGAACATAAATACTCATCCATGTGGAGGCTCTAGTAAGGTGCTTAAGGGTCTTCTCATACAGAAATGCACATATTGTTTCCTTGTTCTCTCTTCATTCCCCCGCCATTATTTTCAATTAGCAAAACAGCAAAGTTAGGCCGGCACAAGGGACACTGTAAAGTATATTTGGACCACTCTCAGAGTCAGAGAGGCCAGCACACAGACGTGTGCCATCTTCCCTAATGCCGAGAGTGGTCCAAGCACGCTGTACGGTGACCCATGTCCCAGGCAAACTTTGCTGGCCTAACTGTGCTGGCCGAGGAGTGTCACAAATGCACTGTAAAGCATATTTGCACCACTCTCATAGTCAGGGAGGCTGGGCATGTGGATATGGCAAAGTGACTGACTCTAAGAGTAGTCCAAATGTGCTTTACAGTATGTTTGCTACACTCCTGGGCCAGCACAAGGGACTTATGATAGCCTAACTCCAGGTTAGGATTGTGCCCTTAATAATTTTGCTTGCACTACTGAGCATTTAGGGTGATTTTGGGGTGAACTTGGGGTGGCTTTGGAACAAGTAAGAATTTTTCCCATTGAAATTAGTGTAATAACTGTACTTATCCAGATTTTCTCTGTAGGGGGCAGCATTCAGGCACAAAATTTGGAACATATAATGATGAGGGAAGAGTGTATATCCCTCTCTGCTGAAAAATGAGTTCTCTCAGTTCCCTTCTGGATTGGAAACTGCATGTGCTGCACATGTAGTTCCTATGGCAGGATTCTCCCATTCACAGCACAGGCTTGTGTACTGAAGTTCTAGTTGTGAACTGGGAAAACATGTGCAGTGCCAAGCAGATTGATCCCTGCTGTCAGCTTTCTGACAACAAATCACCTATTCTTCCCCATACAGGGCATCAGTGCTGTCAAAATATGGCTTGTTGACTGATTGGTGGACAGATACACACAGTTATGGAAATAATTTTGGCCTGTCTGCTTTGTGACTTGCACTGGTGTTCATTGTGTAGTTACACACACACAGAGAGACACACACAGAGAGAGGGAGAGGGAGAGGGAGAGGGAGGGAGGGAGGGAGAGAGAGAGAGAGAGAGAGAGAGAGAGAGAGAGAGAGAGAGAGAGAGACCCTAATATATGAGGAAAGAAGTTGTAGGATTGGAACATAAATATTTGCAGTTTTTAAAGCTTGGATGTGAAATGGAGTTTATAGACTCTTTCTGTAACCAAAAGGAGTGATTGATTTCAAGCTTCTGCTAACAGGATAGTACCACGGGCTATAAAGGAAAATTGGAGGAACCCTTGGCATTTAAAAGAGGAAAAAATAAAAAGGCCCATAGTGTAACTTTTATTTTTTCACTGTCCGTTAAGATGAACCAGTATGTTGATTTATGCTTGTTCCAACCTCAGTGAAATGATGGTTCCATTTAACTAAGGGCGCAATCCTAACCTGGAGTTAGGCCAGCACAGTTAGGCCAGCTAAATTTGGCTGGCACAAGGGACACTGTAAAGCGTGTTTGGACCATGTTTAGAGTCAGGGAGGATGGTGCACATCTGAGTACTGATCTCTCTGACTCCAAGAGTGGTCCAAATATACTTTACAGTGTCCCTTGTGCCGGCCAAATCTTGCTGGCCTAACTCCAGGTTAGGATTGCACCCTCAGAGACTAAAATGGATTCCAATTCCATCTACCCCATATGTTTTGATTACCACATAGTACCTGGGCCAGGGGAGGGAACAAAGAAAATGAAAGTATGTAATAATTATTATCTAATATTTATTATTATCTGGGTGTCTCCAAATGACACCCAGGAACCAAATCTGGCCTGCCACAAGATTTTTCTTTCTTTCTTTCTTTCTTTCTTTCTTTCTTTCTTTCTTTCTTTCTTTCTTTCTTTCTTTCTTTCTTTCTTTCTTTTATTAATTTTAACATAAGGGTATAGTATATGGTAAAAGGTAACCTAGGGGAAGGGAAACACTAGGGATAATACAAAAGGCATACTGTCTTGGGAAAGCTATATATCTAGTCTATTATCTTATATAAATCATTACAATTCATCTTAACACCTTAACTACATTCTTAACTGTATGTCTATCCACAATCCTTCGGGCACAATAAGGCGGGGTAAAAATCTAATAATAAATAAATAAATAAATAAAAGGGTTTCCAATAATTTTCTATTTTACACAAATTCCCGTCTTTAAGTCTTTCAGCCATTTCTGCCACATCATATAATTTATCTAACAAATTATCTAATTCTGGAATTGTAGTACTCTTCCACATTTGTGCATACAGTAATCTTGCTGCAGTGATAATATGAATCGCCAAATATCTGTTTTGTTTATCTTGTATAGTCGCTACTATGTTGAGAAGGAAAAACTCCGGTTTTAATGGGATATTGCATTTTAGAATTTGTTGAATCCAATCGTGTATTGATTTCCAGAATTCTTTTGCTTTTTTGCAAGTCCACCACATATGATAATATGTGCCTATTGAGTTCTTACATTTCCAACATTGACTTGAAGATCTTTTATATATTTTCACTATAAGTTCTGGAGACAAATGCCATCTGTAAAACATTTTATAAATGTTTTCTTTAAATGTTGACGCTTTAGTGAGTTTTATATTTATATTCCAGATCTGTTCCCAATCTTCTATATTTATCTCGTATCCAAAATTTTTCATCCATTTTATCATTGTCTCTTTTATTGTTTCATCTTCTGCTTTGAGTCTAAGTAGATATTCATACATCCTCTTGATATATTTTTCTTCTTCCGTTAAGAATAATTTATCAAACTCTATTTCCTCTTGATATATTCCTGTTTTTTTATCTTCTTTAACTCTAGATTTTAATTGCAGTTCTTTCCACCAATCTAAGTATATTCCTTTTTTTCAAGCTCCTGTTTATTTATAGGTTCCCTTCTTCATCTAAACATTCTTGATATGTTTGATCTTCTCTTATCCAATCTGGTCTACTGATTACTTCCAGGGGCTTGACTCATCTTGGTATCTTAACATATACCTTATGTTTTATCTGTTTCCATACTTTCAATAATGATCTCCTTAAAATCTGTTGATTAAATTGTCTGTGATATTTGTCTTTGCCATATATTAGAAATGCATGCCATCCGTCTTGCAGATCATGTGATTCTAGTTTCATTAATCGTGTCTTATTAGCTTTTGCCCAGTCTTTGATCCAATGTAAAGTTGCTGCTTGATAGTATAGTTCCCAATCTGGCAGGCTAAATCCTGCTCTTCTTTTATCTTCTTGTAATAATTTCAATTTTATTCTTGATTTTTTTTCCTTTCCATATAAATCTGATGATCATTCTTTTTAATTCTATGAAGAAATTCTTCTTAAGTATTATGGGAATAGTCTGAAACAAGAATAGTAATTTTGGTAAGGTATTCATCTTAATAGAGGCAATTCTTCCCATCATGGATAATTGTAATTTGTTCCAAATTTCTAAAACTTTGGATATTTCTTTTAATAATTTCAGATAATTATCTTCCATTAGCGAACTTGTCTTCTTTATTATGATTCCCAAATATTTTGCTTTGTTTGCAACTTGCAGACCAAAGGCCTTCAATTTATCTTCCTCTTTCCCTTTTATGTTCTTTAATATCATCTTAGTTTTTTGATAGTTAATCTTTAATCCTGCCACTTTTCCTAAAACTTTTCCTAAATCTTCTAATATTTTCCTAAATCTTCTAATAAGATTTTAATCGATGTTATAGGATCTTCTATAATAAACACCAAATCGTCTGCATAGGTTTGTAATTTGTATTCTTCTTGATTTTTTAATCCTTTTATCCTATTATCTTCTCTTACTGTGCTATTTAGAGTTTCCAAAATAAATAGTAATGACGATAATGGCCATCCTTGTCTTGTCCCTTGTTCTATTTTTACTTTTTAGTAAATTCTCCATTTATTTTATCCTTGCTTTCTGTTCCAAGTATATTCCTTTCATCACGTTAATCATCTTTTCTCCAAATTGCATTTATTCTAATTGTTTTATCATGTAATTCCAATTAACAGTGTCAAAGGCTTTTGGGGCATCTATAAATATCAGAGCTAATTTTCTTTCTGGATGTATTTCATAAAATTCTAACATATCTATTATCATTCTAACATTTTTTTTAACTATCTTTTTGGTAGAAATCCTGCTTGATCTTCATGTATCAATTGCGTCAGAATTTTTTTGAATCTTGAGGCTAGTATTGATGTAAATATTTTATAATCTGTATTTAATAGTGATATTGGTCTGTAATTCTTAATTTCAGTTTGGTCAGTGTTTGGTTTTTGAATCAATGTAATAATAGCTTCCTCCCATGTTTTGGGAATTTCTCCACTTTCCCATATTTTTTCAATTAAGTTCTTCAATGGTATCATCAGTACCTCTTCTAATTTTTTATAGTATTCCGCTGGGAGACCATCTGGTCCTGGAGCTTTCTGAACTTTCTATTTTCTTATAGCTTCAACCAATTCACTAATACTTATAGGTTTTTCTAAATCTTTTTTCTGTTCTTCTGATAATCTTAATTTATTATATTTTTTTCAAATATTCAATTTGTTTCTCTTTATCTACTGTTTCCCCCTTATATAAGTTCTTATAAAATTCTTCTATTTCTTTCATTCCCTCATTACTTCTTCTCCTTGATTATTTCTTAGTTTCTTAATATAATTTCTTTGTCTTTCTTTTTTAATTTATATGCTAGCCATCTTCCTACTTTATTTGCATTTTCAAAAAAAATTTGTCGGGTCATCTTCAATTTCTTTTCCATTTCTTCTGTCTGTAGTTTCCTTATTTTATGTTGTAATCTTTTAATTCTTTGATAAATTCCTTGATTTGTAGGTGTGTCTTGGGATCTTTCCTCTTCTTTTTTTAATTCTTGTTTGATACCTTCTAATTTTTTTTTGTTGAGATCTTTGTTTTGCCGCATTTTTTATTGCTAAACCTCTAAAGAAGGCCTTACTTGTATCACAGACTGTTCGTATCTTAATGTTTGTTTGTAGATTTATCTTGAAGAACCATTCCACCTCCTCCTTTGCAAGCTTTAAAAATGCTTCATCACTTAATGGGTTGTATTCAATCTCCAATTTGCTCTTCTTATTTTTTTTATTTAAAGTCACTAATATTAGATTGTGATCTGCAAAAGTAGTCAGTAGAATCTCTGCTTCTATTGTTTCTTCTGTCCATTCTGTTGATATCCAACACATATCTAATCTTGACCAGGAGTTATGCCTGCAGGAGTTATGCCTGCTGTATATACTTTTCTTTGCGGGTATTGTAGCCTCCATACATCAATTAGTGATCTTTCCTCAATCATTTCCCAAAATATTTTCGGTAGGCTTCCTCCTTTTCCCCCCTTTTTATTAGTTTTCCTGTCTAATTTTCTATCCGATACTGCATTAAAATCTCCTAAAATATATAAGTCTATATCTCCCCATTTAGTTAATATCTGGTGTAATTTCTTAAAGAAATTTTCTTTTGAGAATTGGGTGTGTAAATGGTCACCACTAAGCATTTTTTCATACCAATTTTTATTTCTACAATTAGAATCCTTCCATCTTCTGAACTCCATTTTTTTCCAGTTCAAATTTCTCTTTAATATATGTTGCTACTCCATGTTTTTTCTTATGTTTGTCTGATGCATAAAATAAACTTCCTAATTTTCTATTTTCCAAGACCCTGACATCTTGTTCTCTAATGTGTGTTTCTTGAATACAAACTATATCTAGATTCATTTTCTCTAATTGGTGAAATGTCCTATGCCTCTTTTGTGGAGAATTCAAACCATTGATGTTTACTAAGATTATTTTAATTTGTTCGTCCATTTTTACTTTTTATAAAGTCTCTTTTTCTGTTTTTTGTTTGGTCCATTGTCTCGTCTCAATTCTTTGAGTTTGGGGAGCGGTAGCTCCTTGTGATTCCTCCTCCTCTTCTTCATTATTTTCTTCTTGCGTGTTCTCTTCTTCACTTGATTTTGTTGACATTTCTTCTTCTCTCCCTCTTTCAGATGTCCTGATTCTCTCCCAGCTTTGACTTCTACTTTTCTTTTTCTTCTTGGTAATCCTAAGTCATCTATAAATTCTTCTCAAAAGTCTTCTGCTTTCATTATTGAATTTATATTTCATCTCTTATTTTTATAAATGAAGAAGAGTCCTTCAGGAATCTGCCATCTGTATTTAATATTTAATCTTCTTAATGCTACTGTTAATTCTTTATATGGTATTCTTCTCTATCTAATTTCTCTTAAAATTTCTCTTAAAATTACAATTTCTTTATCATGTTCATCCCTTCTTTTATCTTCCAATAATCTCAGTACAATATCTCTTGTCTTTCTCTTGATAAATTTGATTAGAACTTCTCTTGGTCTTCCTCTTAATCTTTCTCTTATTCCTGGTCTTGTTCTTTTAGGATTGATTCTGTAGATTAAATCTATATCATCACTTAATTTTGCCTCAAGTAGTCCTGTCTGCTATCCATTCTTCCATTTTTTTCCTAATAGTTTTATCTGATTCTTCTGGAAAATTCCGTATTCAGATAAGATATGTTGCTCTATCCATCTCCTGTCTTAAAAAGTCTGTCTCTAGTTGTAAATTCTCTGCTTGGAGTTATAGATTTTCCATCTGAATCTCTGAAAGTTTCTTTTCTATTTGTCCAATTGCTATTGTAGTTTCTTATTTTTTTTAATTCTTTTATTTTACATCTAGATTTGTTACTCTCATCTGTTCTTGTAAATTAGTTAAAGATTGTTTTATTTCTTTAATCTCTCCAGATAGTTCCTTTATGACCTTTTCTTTGCTGCCTTTTATCTCATTTTAAGTTCATTTCTTATTTGACGTATTTCATCTAAAATTGATAATTGATCTAATTGACTTTCCCATCTTTCTTGAATTCTTGACTCTTGTGCCATCATGGTATTCATTGGCGTAAAGACTTTGGGTGAAGTTCTTACTACTGTCTTCACACTGTCTTTCTTTTCATTAGTATAAGTATTCATTTTGATAAGTTCCCCCCCCCAGGTCAATATCAATTTTACAGCTTTTATGTCTTACTCAACAATAAGTAATATATGTAATTACTATTCAACTTTACTTAGTTTAAGGAAAACCAATAATTAAATCATAACATTGCTTCTCTGGCTACAGATAATAGATAAGAGTATTCAATAATATAACTTCAGTTCAGTAATTCAATAATACATTAATAATTAATCATTCTTCTATAATAAGATTATTCAGCCAATAATGTCTAATTAGAATAGTATTTAAACAAATATATAATTCATCCTGTTAAGAATCTTTATGTAGATCTAATATGAAAATATAGAACGCAAAAAGAGGAAAACAGAGCAAAGAAAAAGAAAAAAGAAAAAGGAGGGGAAAGGCAGGCAAGGAAGAAAAGGGTAGAATAAAGAAATATTATTAATTTATCAAAACATTTATTAGCAATTAAATAATATGCCACAAGATTTCATCTGAACCGCAGCAACGTAAAATATTTGACTTTTTACTCATTATAGATCATTTCTCAGATTAAGCATGGCATTGTTTCTTTGCAAATGTCACATTTCTCTTGTTCTGAATCATATCATGCTGATTACAAAAAAGGTCAGAGGAAAACTTATTCATTAATTTAAATTTCATTCATTCATGTGTTTCATTCATTCAAGCCAAAAAGGCGAATTCTCCAAGCCTCTGTCCCTTTAAATCCCAGGGCTGTCAGTTTTGAGGTTTCGTTTCCCATTCCTGCTGAGGTCTGAAAACTCTCCAAGCCTACCGATCCCCCCTCGGGATCCCTGCTATAGCTTACCAAGTTTAACATCGACAAAAGAAATGCCAGCTGGACTTTGATGTTGCAGAAAGAGAAATATATTTTACTCACGTGTAGGACATCAGTAAACAGACACAAATGCAATACATCTCCAAGGAGATCACAGGACTTGTGCAATTTGTACATTTTGGCTAGATCAATTATACAGTTGAACATGCAAATGTGAAAATGACAACAACAAATAAAAACATTGGCCAATTGCTATTGGCGATTTTGGTTATGTGAGACATTTGATTGGTGGCCCCTTTGCTGCTGCTCCCTCTCCCCTCCTGTGTGACCCCAACCAAGGGTCAATGAGGGGTGATGATGAAGCATAGTCAGATGTAAACAAGATTACAATAGGGTTGGCACATTCAAACACAAAAGCAGAAAGGAGATATTTAGACCAGACAGATTTAGCCACAAGTGCTTGACACATTTGATTATGGTAAGTATTTACACAGGAAGGTGCAAACTTTAAGAGTTAGAATTTTTCCCATCCCCACTTTGATCCAATCACCTTGATAAAATGCTACTCTGGAGTGCCCGTAAGGGAGTTTGCATTTGAATAGTACGATAGCGGTGATAAAATTGACAATGGATACTCTAATGCTTTAGTCCTTTCTGTTGCTGTTTTAAACTTTGGTGGAGAAGCTTTTTGGCTCAATCCAAAGAAGACTTTTCCAGGTTATTTTAGCTCCTGGGCAGATTAGGCTAGATTTAGGCTGAAATGGTTCTCTCAATGCTCTTTTTGTCAGATATCATTACCCTGAGGGAGGGAGACATTTGAATGTCCCTCGGCACCAATTCTTAATGGTCTGCATTATCTTGTGCTATCTCCTGAGGATCACCTCTGTGACCTTTCTGCAGGGTAGCAGCTTAGAACTCTCAGGATGGAGTCTAAAATGGAGTCTGACCTGTACACATTTAAGGGAAGGAGAGGGTGTTCTTAGCACTGCCCTCCCCTCGATGGGGTTCATACTTGTTCCCATCACATCCTGGTCTTACCCTTTCACCTTTACAGGTCTTGTATTATGTGCATCTGGTTAGACCTCCATCTGACCATTATGAGCATAGCAATCACCAGTGTTACCTGTAGGCCAAAATAACCTCAGTGGGGTTGTATTGGAAAAGGCAGGAGATACCCGAGGAGATAGGGAATGGTATCAGCAATGGCTCCTTGTCCCAGATAAACCAGGGATTATAGGGTTAACCCCCAAGGTCTTTGCAATCCTCAGGAGCACAGCTGTAGGCTGAGGCTATGAAGGGAGGCCAGCACAGGTGCAGATGGGTGTGGCTGATGCTAGAGCCTGCCTAGCAACAGACACTGATTGGCTGGCCTCAGTATAAAGCTGGAGGCAGGAGCTGGATAAATACTGGAGGATGGTACCTGGCAAGGTGCTGGAAGAGGGCACCAGGTAGGCATTGGATGGATGTAGTGCTCAATGCCTGCCTGCCTGCCTGCAGGACTGAGGAACTGGCTAAGGTAAAGTTGTTTGGGAACCATTGGGAATTGTTATATGGCTGCCATGCCCCTGGAGCCACCGTAGAGGAGGCAGCTGTGGCTTGGGCAAGCTGACTGCTTATTGTTTGGTGGGGGGGTTAGTTGGTGCTAGAATTAAGGTTGTTTGGAGCTAAGCCAGTGATGAGGGCAGTCTGGAGGAGGCTGGCCAGCCGGTGATCCCAAACAAAGCTGCTGGAAGAGAGGAGGCCCAGTGGGTGACTGAACCTACTGGCCTATCTCTGAGGCCGCTCTGTGGGGAAACTAGTTAGCCTAATGTAGGCATTAGGGCCCTTGGGGAGGCCTGGCAGGGAATTTGGCAGAACAGGGGTACAGAGCCATGTTAAGGAGGCTCTTAACAGTTGGACTTTAGCCAAGAAGTGTTTTCCCACCAGGAGTTGCTGCTTCTACTGTTGCCAGAACCTCTATTGTTTGCTGGAGAATTGAAAGTGGTTAGCGGGAGCTTGGCGTGTCTTGGCTGGGCTGGGTGCTTGCAGCCAGGTTGAGGAAGCATGGCGGTTATAGCGTGGCTGGGCTGTTTGCCTGCAACCAGGTGAAAGGAGCTTGGTGGTTATAGCGTGGCTGGGCTGAGTGCCTGCAGCCAGGAGAGAAGCTTGGTGATTTCTGAGAGAATCACCGGGGGGGGGGTCCTCCTACATCACATGCTAAAACCTGTTTTTTTTTGGGGGGGGGGAGCAAAAATCTGTAAAATTTACTATGTGGTACTGAAAAGTCTGGAGACCCCTGGTCTAATATGTACTATGATAGGAAAGGCAGGTTCTGCACATTTGAGTCTATTAATTTACCTCAGAGGCTCAACATTTCAGCAATGGTCCACTTGTATCCCATCCCCCGCTCTTGGCTAAAATGTGCCTATAAATATACCTTGCTGTGTCTCTCTTTGCTCACCTTTAAAATTATGGAATGAAGCAATTGCTCCAAAAGGTGAAAATGGGGTTTTGTGCAGCCCCCTAGTGGACAGTGAGTCCTTTGTCCCTTTTATCTGACACAGAATACAATCCGAACCAACATGGCAGTTCCTATGGGGTATGTGCTGCATCTTGCAGGTGGGGGACAATCACAGAGTCCTCCTCAAGGTAAGGGAATGTTGGTTCTCTTGCCTTGGAGCTGCATTGCCCTTATGTTGATGCTGGAAAGTTGGTTAGGATTGTGCCGTCAGTCATAGACAGCAAGGTTTCCTCAGAATTGGGTTCCTATTTTATGTCATCAGGCTCATGTACCCTGTGGTGTGGGGCAGGTGCGCATTGCAGTTGTCAGGAGTTTGCACAGAGATGGTGTTTGATTCGGTCATCTTCTGTCACAGTATTTCTAAGGGCACAATTCTAACCTGGAGTTAGGCTGGCTTAAGTCACTTATGCCAGCCCAGGAGTGTTGCAAAAGTACCATAAAGCGTGTTTGGACCACTCTTGGAGTCAGTAGTTCCCATTGTTCCAAAAAAGGAACTTCCAAACAAATAATACTTGCCAAAAAATGGGAAACGCCTCCTTGGAGTGCGGGAGGGAAAGACCTTTGATGTTTGCGGCAGGAATGGGACTTCTTTTTTGGAAAACCTTTTCCTTGCTGCACAGTTGAGAATAGTAAAGGCTTTAGCAAACTTCCAATGCAGATAAAATTCTTGATGGATGACTCCTGCCAATCACCCCCCCTCCCAAGGTGTGCCAGCCAGCTTCAGGAATAGGCATCAGACCTCCTTCTGCCTCTTCTTGCCTTTTCCCTCTTTTTCCGCACCCTCTCCTCTGAGTACTACAAAAAGTGGCAGCTCAACCCCTCACTGAACGGTCTTCCAGGAATCCTTCACCTGGGAAAGCAGCCTTGGCTGCTTCCATTCCTGAAACTAGCTGTGGCTACTGCCTAGCCTTTCTTAGCTTTGCTTATCATACCCCTCCCATCACTTCCTGGCAAATAGAAGGGGAAGAAATGGAAGCAGTGAAGGAGTTTATTTTCCTTGGGCTCCAAGATCACTACAGATCACCACTGCAGCCATGAAATTAAGAGGTTTACTTCTTGGGAGGAAAGCTATGGTGAGCCTAGACAACTTAATAAAAAGCCGAGACATCACCCTGCCAACAAACGTTCGCATTGTCAAAGTGATGGTTTTCCCAGTAGCAATGTATGGATGTGAGAGCTGGACCATAAGAAAGGCAGAGCGCCGAAGAATAGTTGCTTTTGAATTATTGAGAGTCTTGAGAGTCCCCTGGACTGCAAGGAGATCCAATCGGTCAATCCTCCAGGAAGTCAAGCCTGATTGCTCCCTGGAAGGACAAATACTGAAGCTGAAGCTCAAATACTTTGGCCACCTCATGAGAAGAGAGGACTCTTTAGAAAAGACCCGCATGCTGGGAAAGATTGAAGGCAAAAGGAGAAGGGGGCGGCAGAGGATGAGATAGTTAGTGTCACTGAAGCAATGAACATGGAATTGGGCGAACTCCGGAAGCTAGTGGAGGACAGGGAGGCAAATGGGTAGATTTGCCTATATAACTGGGGGGCAGGCACATGCTAATCTCCCACGCGAATTGGAAGCATTGCATGATGGTCTCTGCTCACATGTGGCTTTTTCAGACACTGACTCAGAGTTTTGAAAGTGGAGACACAAGGATTTCAAACTGAAGTCAGCAAACGTTAAGAACCAACTACAAAAAAAACTAAGGCTAAGCTCACCGTGACTTTAAAAGTTACGATTAAAGAACCCTTGGCACTGGAAATATGCTTTGAATGTATGGGGGAAAGTCTGCACTGTGGATGCTTTCCTGACCTGCAGAGCATTGATCTACCTATGGCTGGTTTTAATTGGTAGATCTGGCTCTGCTGTTGTTTCTAATGGGTAGATCTGGGCTCCCTGTAGGGAGCCCTGGTCTACCTGCGGCCATTCCCAATGGGTAGATCTGGGCTCTGGAGCCCTGGTCTACCCGTGGCCGTTTGTGATGGGTAGATCTGGGCTCTGGAGCCCTGGTCTACCTGCAGCTCTTCCCAATGGGTAGACCTGGGCTCCCGTGGGGGCACGCTTCTATTGGGTACCCCGGGTGTTGTTTTAACTAGGTCTTCCCCTGCCCCCATCATGCCTCCCCGCCACACCACACTCCAGTTCGGAGCGCTCAGAGCACAAGGGCAGGTAGGTGGGCCAAACACTGCTTGCCTTTGTGCTCACAGCAGTGCAAATGGGTGGGCGGGTAAGTGAGCAGTGGCTCTGCTGCTGCTGTGGCCCCTGTGACCTCCTGGACCCCCAGCAAGGCACGCCACTGATTAGATCCCAGTGTAATGGAACTGTGACATTGAGGTTCTAGCATCACCTTCCTTAACCCATGCACAGCAAGAACTAAAGGCCGCTTTACTTACCTATATTGTAGTAAGAAATATGACCTGGAACTATCCTTGAGGTTAAATTGTATATAACCTGGCAGTATGAAAAATGTTAGCTTCGCATTGGGTACCTGGTACCTCGTTTTTCTGGTATGGACTTGGTTTAAATGTAACCCTGCAACTGAACTGTTTGTGTGTTTCCTGTTAAAAAAATGTTGCTCCAGTGTGTTCTGTGCACAGATGTCTCACAAACATATCACGATGTGAGTTCATTATATGAAAACAAGACCGGGTCAGATAAATCAGCTGATGGTTAAGTCAATTTTAAAATGGGCAAATTGGTAGCATTGCTGATTTAATTATCTTTGCTTCTACATTTCTGCCTTGGCTACTCTGGATGTCCAAACATTTGTGAGAATGGGGAATGTAGCCAGTGATGGTCAGAAAGCACCCTTGGGCTGATTGTTCTCATTCTCATCTAAGACCCCACTCATCTGAGTGGTTCTTGCGCAGGAGACCAAACTCTTATATTGCACTTCATTGTAGAGTGAGAAAAGAGGATCCCAGATAAATATCTGACCACATGTTACTTCTGTTAGGCTGTGTATTTCATTGCACTACATAAAATCACAGAAGGAAGACAGATGTAAGAGCCTCACAGCCCAATCTTATCTCCCCACTATCTTCCGCCATGCAGCCGCACTGATGGAGTGCTCTCTGCCTGCAGTGGTGGGAGGGGGTTATCAGATGGCCAGCAAGAGGTAAGTAAGAATCCTTTTTACTTACCTCCCAGTAGGCCACCTAATTGGCTATGGGTCTCCTTGGACCCACACCAGCTATTCTTATGGTGTAAGTCGGGGGGGGGAAGGGGGGGCGAATTGAAAACTGGGAATAAAATGCAGCATGCATCATGCTTGCTGATATCCACTCTCTCCAGCCTATTCCCTGCCCCTGTAATCCCCCTCTCCACTCCACCCGCACAAACTGTTCACAAACTGTCCCCTCTACCACCTTACCCAGATCAGCAGAGTGTCTGGGTGACCCTGGTGCACGCATGGAGCCACTGGTCATTTGCACCAGCAGGACACCTTTTGCACCATTGCAGGGCCATTTGTGACAGTAGATCAATAGATCTCCTGTCATAACTGGCCCATAGGACTGAGCCATAAGTATGCTGTAGCACATTTATGTTCCAACCACATTTACCTATTATGAAAGTTATGAAATTTGTCTTCATGTGGTTTAATGGGAGGTGAATTCCATTTGAATGGGAAAGTCAAATTATATATTTCAACCCCATGGGTGAACGAAAATAATATTTTTACATGGCAAGATGTGGTAAAGAATTGTTCCTGGATGACATTTCACTAATCTTATTCTCCCAAGCAGAAACTCCGGAAATAACTTAAATTGTACTTTAGGATATAATAAATTAAATAGCAACTCTAAGCCCAGGTTTTAACAGCTTTACTCTCTGCATGGAGAGCTTCTCCACCTGCCTTGACTCCAGCAGGACACTCGGTGCTGGTAAGAGGCAGATGACCCTCACCGCATAGGTCTCAATCCTAATTAACCCCCCCTCCTGCCAGTTCATACACACCAAGGAGGCATGCACTGCACTCTATAGTCAGGGGACAGAGTAGGGGCACAGAGTTCTCCTTAATACCAGGGAACTTTCATTTCCTTACCTTGGAAAAAGCTTCCACTTACTCTATGAGTTCCTCAGTTCTGCACCAGCTACCAAGGAGGCAGAGCCAAGGAGAGTAAGGGAGAGGAGAGGGGATAGGATACGGCCGTGTGGCAAGTGCTGCTGATCTCATCCTCATTCCATCTCCACCCTGCCCCTGCCTGCCCAGAAACACCCCTGTTCCTTCCCTATCCCTCCCACTGCCTGGCCCATTGCCTGGCGCCAGTGGCTGGTGGCCTCACTTCCAGCCTGTGTATGTGGCGTCCAGCTATTCCACTGGCAGCCTCATTGCACTTGCCAGTGATACTGGTGATAGCAGTGTCATGCAACCCGTGCTCAATCCAGGCACTTCTGCCTGGATCCTGATGCTTCTGCCATGAAGAATAGATGGGAGAGGGCCGTCAGGATTCAATCCTATGACTTTGCTGGGATGAAGAGTGCAATCCTAAACTGGAGTTAGGCCGGCACAGTTAAGCCAGCAAAGTTTGGCTGGCACAAGGGACACCGTCAAGAGCATTTGGACCACTCTCGGAGTCAGGGAGGATGGCGTACGTCTGTGAGCCTGTGACTCTGAGAGTGGTCCAAAAACTTTGCTGGTCTAACTGTACGGGCCTAACTTCAAGTTAGTATTATACCCTAAGTGTCACTGAACTTAATAGGGCTAACTTCAGAGTAGACACATGGAGGCTTGAGGTGTTACAACCAGAGAACCCCCTGGAGGCTTCACTAAAGTAGAAACCTCTGAAATTGTCTTGAATTCGGGTTTTTTTTGTGGGGGAGTGGGCAACAGTAAGTCAGTTTGCATATCTATTATGGACTTTTAGGATACCTCTAGGAACCTGACATAAAGCTATCACAAGCAAATGTAAAGAAGCGTCTTAAAAGCAAAGTTTTTTTTTCTCAAGAAAGGAATAAACCCTATTGCTATTCACTATACTTTATAGATTAATGGAACAGGCTTTTCAGCAAAGAATCTTATATTGTTCTCAGCAATTAGTAATTATAAGTAGGTTATTTTCCCCCTTCTGGAAAGCAGATACGATTTTAGGGATGTGAAGAGATTGTTGGCCAAAGTGCCTTTCATTGCAGCTGGTCTCACAGCTCAGGAATCCTCACACCTTCATATTAAAGGATTCCCAGAGGCTCGATGCATATGTTTTATTCATTGATGAGGATGTATAGCTTGGATTAACTTTCAGCTGAGGACAGTCTCATTAATAATCATATGACAGGCTCCAAATATTGCTAACAACATTTTGTCAGGCGTATTTTTTTCTTCCACTCAATAATAATCTGGCTTTTTAAAAGATGCATACCCAACATTAGAATTGCAGCTGAAATAGATGCAGGGGTTGCATCGCATTATTTTTTGGGTTATGCCCTAGAAGTGCACATAGGTTAGACCAGGGGTGGCGAATTTTAGTCTCACAATCCTAACCTGGAGTTACGCCGGCACAGTTAGGCCAGCGGAATTTGGCTGGCACAAGGGCCACCATCAAGCACATTTGGACCACTCTCAAAGTCAGGGAGGATGGCGCATATCTGTGTGCTGGCCTCTCTGGCTCCGAGAGTGGTCCAAACATACTTAATGATATCCCTTGTGCTGGCCAAACGTTGCTGCCTTAGTTTATGCTGGCCTAACTCCAGGTTAGGATTGCACCCTCAATCTCAGAATATAGACAATGATACCATATTATTGTGCTGTTGAACAAGACTCTTGAGGTCTCTGTAGATTTTTTCCGTTCCACATTCTTCCTGTGATTCCATTGGGGTCCTTGACAAGCTCATGTGCATCATGGCAGTCAGTGCAGGATTCAAAATGAAATGGACATGATCCAGCTCAAGGGAGATACTCTTGCAGCACAATCCCGTTCACGTTTACTTGGAAGTCCCATTTTGTTCAGTGATGTTTGCACCTGGAAAAGGATGATCAGGATTGCAGACAGGCAGCTCGATCCTATGCTGCCTTACTGCCGGAGCTGCAGCCTTGGTGCCAGTGGCGGGTGTTGCAAATGTGCTGTTATGCATGTTTGCACCATCCACTGATGGTGGATAGTGCAAACAGCAGCACTGATTAAGCAGCAGGCACAGGAGCTTGTGCAGGGTGGGTGTGAGGGAGGCATTCTGGGATGGAGGGAGGGTGAAACACAGGTAGGGATGGGCCTGGGAGGGAGAGGAACCAGTGGAGACTTCCTCTGCCGATTCCTATACCCCTCCTGGGCTTGGAAGCATGACATGGGGCTTATTGAGTGCTTGCTGAACAGCAGGCACAGACTTGAAAAGCCCCATTGAGCAGGCTGGGAATTTACTCAGGGTACCTCTGAACGTCTGTTCAGCCTGCTTCTATTCTGCATAGGATACAGTGGCGGGCATTCAGCGCGTGCTGCTCCTGGCGGCAAGTGTTGGGCTCTTAGACACTGAGCTTGGTAGTGGGAGGCAACTTTCTCTGCATAGTAATTGGCCTGCTCTTTGCCATACTGCTGAGTTCCTGTGCAGCCTGTGTTAGAAGTACGTGCCAATTACGATGCAAAGAGTGGCAATTGGAAGCCACATGCAGTAATTTGCTCTAGCAGACTGCCTTCTTGGACCGCATGTAATGATCATTGCTAAATATGAATGATCACAGGGCTAATAGCATTGCTCGAGCTCTGCAAGCAGATCTTGCTAAAACTGCCACTCTCAAAGTGTATAAAGAGATGAGAATAATAAAGGTTTAAATATGCCTTAACATATGGTAGCATCTCCCACTTAACAAGGGGTGATTTGTTTCTTTGCTCATAGCATACATTTAAGGTTATGATTTGAATTGAAATACACAAAATTCAGGGTTTTTTTCAAGGCTGAAATGTCATCACAAGCAAAAAAGACAAAAGTTTTTTTACAAGTGTTCATATTAAAATGGGTATTCTGATTTTCCTTACCTTCATTTTGAATTATCTGTCAGGTAGAAGATACAGAAGGCAATCTCTTTCCTACGGTTTTTCAATCACAAGCCTGCATGTACTAACAAACAAAATGCTTCTTTGCAGTATGCAGGTTCACTTTAAATCTCCACATTATTTTATATACTCATTATTTTAAATTAATGTTCTCTAGACAAAATAAAGTGTTGTACTACATTGCAGCCTCACTGTTAGGAATGAAGATAGAGGGGACAATACAGGAAGGCCGACACACACAACCAAAATGGAGAGCATCCAGGTCATAGAAGAGTGGTAAGTAACTTTAAGTTACTACAAGCCATAAACTTGCAGTCATTACAGCACTCTCTCTCTGTCTCTCTGTGTGTGTCTGTGTCTGTGTGAGAGAGAGTGCATGTACTTCTGAGCTAAGTATTACTACACTGTCCTCATCTTCTACTTTTCTTACCTTTGCACTTCCGGACATTGCCATCTTGTGGACACTGCTATGTTTCTACAACTGCACATCATCTGTTTTGAAAATTGGTTTCTAAGAGTGCAATCCTAACCTGGAGTTAGGCCAGCACAGTTTGGCCGGCACAAGGGCCACCGTTAAGCATGTATGGACCACTCTGTGTCAGGGAGGATGGCACACGTATGTGTGCTGGCCTCTCTGACTCTGAGGGCGCAATCCTAACTTGGAGTTAGGCCGGCACAGTTAGGCCAGCAAAGTTTGGCTGGCACAAGGGGCATTGTAAACTATGTTTGGACCACTCTCAGAGTCAGAGAGGCCAGCACACAGGCATGCACCATCTTCCCTGACTCCGAGAGTGGTCCAAACGCTCTTTCTGGTGGTCCTTGTGCCGGCCAAACTTTGCTGACCTAACTGTGCCAGCCTAACTCCAGTTTGGATTGCACCCTAACTGTCTGTGTCCAAAGGCCAACATCTCCATATGTTGGTGCATGCACGTGTGTGTGTGTGTCCATATGTTGGGGATATGTTTTACTCATCAGCTTCGTATCCGTTTTCACCGGATGAATAGCCTAGAATGTGCTTTTTGGTCAATTCACACATATACCGCAAGTCCCAACTCAAAACATCACTGGTGAGACCTGTCCGTAAACAAAGTGCTCTCCCAGAGATCATGTAGCTGTTGTACATAAATTCTAGCTGTCCTGTCATGGTGGGGCAAGAGATTGTAAGGGCCATGCATCGAGGGGCAGCCAAACACTGTGCAATGTACATTCCAGTGGGATGCAAATTGTACAGTATTTCTCCAGCATGTATATCTGACCCCTCCTTCCCTGCTGCTGTCATGGTTTGCACAATGTTTCTGCTTATCTTTTGAATCCTAACCATTGTTTGTGTGCCTAGTCCTGTCAAATGGCTATTATATTTTTAAAAAATCACAGTATGGTATAACTCAAGATCCATGTTGTGGTGATTTAAACATACCATACCCGTGAGTTTTACCTTTGTCGCTTGTAAAACCACACATTGGATAATGACTACCTACTAAGGCTGATATGTGTACATTAATGACTGTGTATTTGCATTCTTTGGTATTATTTTTCTGATTAATTTGCAATCATTGGTGCATGTTTAAGTGTTTTGAATATTGTTCTTGCTTTTGTGTTGTTTTTTGTCAAAGCAACTGAACTCTAAACATGAATAGAACACACACACACACACACACACACACACACACACACACACACACACA
>JAJKFI010000018.1:329501-350248 GCA_029204185.1 Lerista edwardsae | reverse complement strand
CACACACACACACACACACACACACACACACACACACACACACACACTATTATTCAGTCAGTGGTGTCACAGCCCACCTGATGTTTTTTTGGTGCTTACTCATTCAAACTCTACCCATGAATAAGACCTGGTGAGATTCCGCCATATGATGTTCCATGTTTCTAGTCCTATGGCTCGTTGCAGTTGTTTAACTGTTATCTTGTTAATGCCTATATTGGCCAGATATTTCTCAAGGGCCTTGGGAATTGCACCTACAGTAGTGCACCAGTGACAATAGGGGCGGTTGTGGTTTTATTTTCCAAAAGCACTGGATTTCAGTGTCTTTGTATTTTGTGATCATTTCCAATTGTTTCTCCTCAATTCAAATATCTCCCGTGAATGGTGGCATCAATAAGCATTATTTGTTCCTTCTCAACCACAATTATATACTGCCTGTTGTGTTCTAAAATTTTATCTGTCTAGATTTTGAAATCCCACAAGATTTTGACCTGCTCATTTTCTACCACCTTTTCAGGCATGTGCTCCCACCATGTCTTTACTGATGTTATTCCATATTTCTTGCACAAGTTACAGCAGTGGAACACAGCAGCAATTTTCTTGTGGCAGTTTTTGTAAGCAGTCTGTGCAATATTGCAGTACCCACTTAAAAGTGTGATAAATGGTTTCATCTTTTTTCTTTACAGAACTGCATTTGGCAGTGTTGTTGCTGTTGATAAGAATTTATACAACACACTTGAGCAACCAGTGACAGGTAGAAACAAAGCCCAATACTGAGGACTCTATTGCTGGTGGTATGTGCATACTGCTAGCTCTAGGTGTCATAAATGTGCCTGTGCAGGGCCCAGAAACAGCTTGTCTGCCTCCCCGCAACCCAAAGTCCTTGCCGGTTCTCTTGTTATGGGAGGCAGCAGTGACTTGGCCACAAACCAAGGGCACTGTCCACCACAGATTATACAAGGCCATCCTGGTCCTCATTACTATCACCTGTGGCAAAGGCCCACTCCCCTTGGCCATGGGAACATCCTTGTTTCCACCTGCTCACAGCCTAATCATCCCCACTCCTCCATCATTTCCTGAATTCCCACCAATTAAGCACCAGTTAAGAGAGCACTTCCCCATATAACTGTGCACTACCCTAACGGTAGCCCCTGACCCTTGATACCTTCACACCACCTGGGCAGCACTGTGTAAGTTTTCTTTTGTTTGTCTTTTTGTTTCTTTTGTCTTTCAATAAACAGTCTTGCCCCCTCAGCCTTGGACTAGACTGGCTCCTTCCTCAGATCCCGAAGAACCTCCAGCCTGCTGCGACAGGCTGGAACAGTGCCGTAAAGCATGTTTACGGAACTCGAAGTATAGGGAAGACCCGCACTGGGGCTAGCACCAGTTGGCATTGCACCTCAGCGTGGGCGGAATGGCCAGCCAGTGCTCCAGCAGTGCCGGCCATAGGCAGTGGTGTCATTCAAATGATTTAGGAACAGGAACTCACTTTTGATTGGCACTTGTTGGGAACCCGGAACCAGCCACGGAGCCCGTTAGGATCTGGAACACCCGTTCTAGTCCGTTCCCCCTGAATGACATTACTGCCTTCGCCCCCCTAGGAATCTGGAGTCGCTCCCTTTAACCCTCTGAGTGTCGGCCAACCAAGAAGAAAAGCTCTTTGCAGAGGAATTGGGAGGGGGGAGGAGGGAGAGTGAAGTGGGCGGAGTCAGCCCTAATTTTAACTAGTGGAACTGAGTTCCCCCACATTCCCCCTGCATGACATCACTGGCCATAGGTAAGGCCTTTTGGGGTGGGGAGGGGCAGAACTGAGCAGGAGGAGGGAAGGAGCAGACCTGCATGGGGAGTGGCACCGGCAGTGGCTTCTACTTCCAGATCTTTTCCTCCATTTTGGGCTAGGCGGCCGACACGGGCCTCCTCAATTCTGCACCTGCTCAGCTGTGGGTGCAAAGCAATAGGTGCCGCAGTGGCATTACTTAGGGTTAAGGAGGAAACTCTCCTACCATGAGGAGACCCCAGTGGTGGCCTTAGTGGCCTCCGGATGCATGGTTGCCATTTTGGCCCTGCTGCTCTTCCAGGAGCCACTGACCTTAGAATGGGGCTGAAAATGGCAGTTGAGTATGAACACCTGTACTTAGGAGGAAGGAAGAAGCAGTTGGGAATTTATGTCGCTCACAGCTCCATGAGTGTGGAGCCCATTGGGAGTCATTACCTGACAGGCAGTGATAGGGCAGCCATACATCACAAAGCCTTCTCCAAAAGCATGCTCGGTTACAGCCCATTCCCACGTTCTTCATGACGCTGGAGCATACAAGCACCCTTAATTTGTGTCACGGATAAAAAAGCGTTGGGTTGGGTTACCTCTTGGATCTAGTTGTAGAACATTAGATGGGAAGCACAGGTTGAGGCACAAACATAAATAAATTGAAGGACAATGCTTTTGTTAAATATTTTAGCGCGCAATCCTAACCTGCAGTGGAACAGGCAGGCCTGCATTGTATCCAGCACAGGGAGGGAGGCCGCTGGGGCCTCCACGAGGCAAGGGGATGTTTTTCCCCTTACCCTGGGGTAAGCAAACAGCCACCCCTATGGGGCGGCTTGGACCCCATGTGGCTGCCCACTATTTAGTAGGCGCAAGTCCGAGTAGGCTGCAGCAGTAGGCTGGGTAGGCCGAGTAGGCCGAGTAGGCTGGGTCATAACTGCTGGACCCAGGCTCCTCCCCCTTCCCCAGCTGCCCCACCGGTGGGACTGCCCTCCCTCCCCCCATTCTGTTCTCCCCCTTCTGCCTTCCCCCTACCCAGAAAAGCCCCCATGCTGGCTTAACTCAGCTGGAGCTGGGACGGCTTACTTGTGCCTGTCTTCAGCACAGCAGGGCCAAAGCTGCTGCCCAAGTTGGCCCAGTGCCACTTGTGCTGGCACAAACGTGCCTTATGGGCCACCACAGTGCACATGTGTCTGCACTACGAGCCTCTTGGATTCTTCGTGACAGTTACGAAGAATTGGATGTTATCTTAGTACCTTGGGGACAGTGAAAACTGGAAGTAAGAACCGGAAGCAGTGTTCCTAATATAAACTGGAAACAAGCTGCTCTACCCCATCCCAGCCTCTCTTTTGTTTCCAGTTAACAGCTAGTGTTTTCCTCAAACTGCATGCTAACTGAGCATCACTCAGGCTGGTAGCCGCCTGAGAACTACTCTCTGATGGTAATAAAGAAAGGAAACATGCAAGTATCAAAAGCTTCCAATTGGCATTTTGCTGGGTCTAATTAGTATTTTTTTTGACTACCATGCAATTTCTTCCACAAGCTCTTGCTGCAGAGAACAAAAAAGGAGACATCAGAGGCCAAATGCTAGTAGCCATGCAAGATTTTATCTACACCAAGCTTGAAAGAGAATACACTGAAATCTGAGCAGCAGAGTCAGTAATTACATTCTGCGCTCTGTTGGCACTATGCAAAGTTACTGTTGTAGACCTAGTGACTAATAAATGTAAGACCCATAGAAAATAAGAAGCACTATATGACATATACATCAATCATCACCATGTCTACATTCTGAACAAGTGTTCTTATTTCCAACATTGTTTCAATATGTTCAGTGGGAAAATTGTAGTGGGGTGTACTAGGGTACAAGAGGTGGACAATCTTCAATAAAGAAATAGGTTGGCATCGTATTGTGAGTCAGATTATCTTTGTTGCTCTGATTGCAGCAGTCATTTTATCAATTCCCCATGGTTGATTTTGTATGGCAGCATTTATAGCAACATTGGCTGCCAAAGTACCACATTCTGAGCAAAATACAAACATAAATTTTAGCGGTGGAGAATACAGTAGTGAAGTGATCACAGAATACACTCTGAGCCCAGATGCTGTACTCACAACCAGGTAATGTGCGTCTCCCCACTGCAAATCTTAGTCATTTCATGATGAAAACTGTGGTTGTATGAAGCTGCTCTTCAACTGCAAACTTTCAAGGTTATTAGCCTCTAGTCCTTTAGTGATCACTATTCACTACAGATGATCAGACACGGGAGTGGAGAATAATGTCTGCCTTTTGGTTTGCCTTCTGGGCTGTGAGGATTTGGCACTTTCTGCCACAATTTTCAAAACGTATTGTTTTGAGAGAAACACTGAGGGGGGAAAAAAGAAATGCGACATTTCCAAGATTCTGAAAACCATAAGAAAATCAGATAGAATGACTTCTAGTCCATTGTTTCTCAACCAGTGGTACTTGAAGTTGCCTCCCAGCCCCCTGCCACTGCAGTGAGACCAGCAATGCAACATGACAAGCAGCAGGAGGAGGCTCTGCTCTTTGGGCGGAGCTTTAGCATGTGCTTTCTGCATGCTCAAAAAAGCCCTCCCGCCCAGTCTGAGCTCTTATTGGTGTTCGTCACGTTGCATCCGGCCTCTCAACCTGGAAGTAACTGGCAATGTCATCACAGCAAGCTACTTCCAGTGGTAATTCCAATAGGTGGACCATGCAAAGTGGTACACTGAGAAACGCTGTTCTAAATCCTATTTGGTGGCTCCAGAAAGAGGGCCAGAAAGACAGACCTAGCACGAACATACCAACCACCTGCACTTCTGTTGCAAAAGGCGCCGTAAGACACCTCAAGCGCCTGCAGGAAGCCATAACCATTGGCGCTGGGCCAGCGCCAGCACAATGCCAGCTGCCACTGCCTGGAGCAACCCTGGCAATGCAACCCTGGCAAGCGGTAAGTGTACCAGTCACAGTGTCATGCTGATTCCAGGCAGGAAGGAGTGTGTTCCTGGGCGGGGAGGGGCAGAGTGAAGGGTAGGACCAGTGGTGACTTTTGCCACCTGATCCTGACCTCTGTGTTGGGCCACACACCCTGACATGAAGGCCCTCACCTCTGCACCAGCAAAATAACCAGTGCAGAGGCGAGGAGACCCATCGCCCTGGCCTGGGGAAGAAGACAAATGTCTCCTTCCCCCGAGGAATCTCCGGCTTCTGCCCACCACTGGTAGGATGCAGGAGTAGCCACTTGGCTATCAATGCTCCTATGGGCAGCCCAGGATTGGGATGAGATTCATCAACAATATTGGAACCTAGTTGTGAATAACCTAATCCCTCCAATGGATGAATGTGTGCGTCTAGCCTTCTCTAGATGAAGCCTGGTGTGCATGACCAAAACATGTCTATGACATCAGGAAGTGCTTTCTCTCATCACGTCTGTATTCGTTTTGCAGCCAAAACCCTACTGCAGATGAAATTCTGTCCTGGGCTCAAAATTTTGACAAGATGATGAAAACGCCAGCTGGTAGGAATGTTTTCAGAGAGTTTCTTCGAACAGAGTACAGTGAGGAGAACCTCCTGTTCTGGCTGGCATGTGAAGACCTGAAGGAGGAACAGACCAAGGAAGCGATTGAAGAAAAAGCAAGGCTTATATATGAAGACTACATCTCAATACTTTCACCCAAAGAGGTAATGCTGCAAATCCTCAATTGGCAGTCATAGACACAAGGGCCGGTGAATGGTCAGAAAGCAAAGACAAAGCCTACAGGAGGAAAGTTCCTTCTGAATTGGGTGGGAAAGGATATTGTAACGGAGAAACCCTTTATTGTTGTGCCTTATTAACCAGTGACAGTAAGAATAGTCTGTGTTAGCAGGTGTAGAGTCAAGTGACAATGCTATGCTCACATTACAACAGGTAATAAAGACATGAGAAGCTTCGATGCGATGCGTGCTTTCCTTCTATCATTGGAAGCGCAATCCTAACCTGGAGTTAGGCTGGCACATTTAGGCCAGCAAGGTTTGACTGACACGAGGGACACCATTAAGTCTGTTTGGACCACTCTCAAAGTCAGAGAGGCCAGCACACAGATGTGCACCATCCTCCCTGACTCCGAGAGTGGTCCGAATGAGCTTTATGGTGTCCCTTGTGCTGGCCAAACTTTGATGGCCTCCAGGTTAGGTTTGTGCCCTCAGTGAACATCTTCTGTAGGGCTGGAAAAAAGCAGCAATATAAAATATTGAGTTGTACTCTGAACTAGCACAAGTTGAAGGAAACTCGGGGCCCAATCCTATCCTCCCCCACCTGCTGATTCAGATTCACCAAAAATGGGCTTATCCAGCAGGGAGGTATATTGGGAGGCTTCAGAGGGGAAAGGGAAATCATTTCCTCTTACCCTTCTGTATGCCTACCATTATTCTATGGGTCTCCTCGGACCTGCACCACCTCTATAGCTGGCACAAGTCTAAGAAAGGGAGTTGGGGAAGCTTGTAAAGGAGGGGATAGTATCCGGCTCCATCACTGCCAGATCCACCCCTCCCACACCCTCCCAACTCCTGTTCTTCTCCCCTCTGCACCCAGTTTTCCCCCTTCCCACTCACCCTCTGTCTTACCTGCTATCTTCCCTGCTCTGGTGGCCGTGGTGAGGTCCAGGAATGTGCTCCAGCTGACAGCTCAACCCTGCATATAACTGGGCTGCCAGAAGGATACTTTCCTCTCCCACTTCCCACCTTCTCTTTATGAAAGTTCATTTCTGAGGGTTGGGGAACCCTTTGGAACACGTTTCTCAAGTGTGTATCCCCTGCCATACCAGTTTGCATGCGCTTTCCACCCATTGGAGGTACCACTGGAAGTAACTGGCAATGATGTCATCACCAGTTGCTTATGGATTGGGAGGCCAGATTCAACGCAGCAAACACTGGTAAGAGGCTCAGGGCGCATGGGAAGCCTTTTCCAAGTGTGCACTGAGGCGAGCCTCCTACCACTGTCATGTTGCGTTGCTGGTCTCACTGCCAGGTGACCTGGAAGTCCTGCAGGTACCACGGGACACCACCAAGTACCACCAGCGGTACACTGGTTGAGGAACGCTGACATATGGTAGATGGAAATTGCAGGGGAAAGAGGTAATTTGCTGGATTCAGATGATGGCACCTTCCACTCATGCAAGGTGCCTCTGCCAGATTGATGTCAATGGGAGCTCGTTTGGCAGGTCAAATAGTTTGCACCAGAGTCGTGATTCAGATTGGGGCCCTGCCGGCTAATTTACACAGAAGAAATGGCCACATATCTGCATGCATGTTTGTGTTTGATATAGGCAAGTACTTCAGCAGGTCAGGCAAATGAAATAGGTTCAAACATTTTTGCTTTTAGCTTGCAATGATTTGAGTAATAACAGTTTGTTTCATATCAGTCAAAAAAACTCATTAAGTATTAGGGGGCTAATGAACAGCCTTCTTTGTAGGCAGGTTCCCACTGAGTTCAGTGGGACTTACTCCCAAGTAAGTGTGATAGGACTGCAGCCTTAAAGTAATATGGATTCGTTCATATGCTTTTCACATGTTCATGTTTAATCACAACCTTTTCATCTTCTTGTTAGGTTAGTTTGGACTCACGTGTGCGAGAAGTCATCAATAGAAATTTATTGGACCCTAACCCTCATATGTATGAAGATGCGCAACTTCAAATCTACACATTAATGCACAGAGACTCTTTCCCGAGGTTTTTGAACTCCCAAATTTATAAGTCTCTTATTGAAAGTTCTACGGGCTCGACTTCTGAAACTTAGATCTAATTTTTTTTTTTGGTGGGGGGAGGGTTGAAACCATGACTTAGCTTTTTAGGGTGGGGGAGGACTATTAGGATGAAGACAGACGTAACATTTTGATCGCAGTGTGGCTGCTCAGGAAGCACACTCACTGCACTCAGTCCAAATGTACCGTTCCTCTCCAGGGTTCTCAACCCTTCAAGTAGAAGCAGGCTTATTCTGGTGCTGATTGGCTGGCCCTCCTATGATGTCACCAAGAAACCTCCTATGAAATAGCTGGAACGGTTTTGCACTTGGGGGGAAAAAAGTTTCCTTTTCAAATGAATAAGGCAAACACATGGATATCCATGCAGCACTTTTAAAATTAAAAAAAAGGAGCAGTCCCTCTGAAGTGTGTGGAGGTGGGGGGGAGGCAAGACTGATAGCGAGCACTTGGTTTACTGTTAGCATATCCGTCATTTCCGTTGTGAGGCTGAGAGGAAGCCTGGTTCACCCTATAGCTGAGGGGTGTGCTCCAAGCTCTCTCTTTTTTTTACATCTGTTTTCACCCTAGTAGTTTAATAACATCTACAACCGAGTTCCTGGAGAACTACAGGTTAATACTACTCAAGCTACTGTGACGAAAAGAAAATACACATGATGGTCTTTGTCTACATTTACCAAGGTCCTTCATGCTTGAGTTTGGAAATGTGGGGGAGGGGGGAAACGGATTTGCCAAATCACATTTGTTGCACACACGTTTCACAACTGTGGTCAAGACTGCAACAACGCACTTGTCATTTTTGGAAGAATTTCCTTGTGTATCTTCAAACTGCATGTGCAAAGCAAAACTGCTTCACTTACCATTTTGTTGTTGCAATATTTAATACAACAACATAAATTATCTCTCTATTTAAGCACATTTTGTGCGTTGTGGTCTTACCGTACACGGAAATCATGGGCATGAAGCAGAGAGAAACTTGTATTTTTCAAAATGCGCCAACTCTGGAGGAAGCTAGTCCAAAGGTCTAACAGCCAGCTATGGAGAGAAATCCATTGTTATGTAGGACAGCCAGCCTTTCTCTGTAAGAGGGAGGGAGAGAGAAGGAGTTATTTATCACCATTTATTTAACATTCAAAGCAGGGGATTTCTCTGGTTATTGACTGCCAAAACTGTGGCATTTTTGTTGCAGCATTTGGAAATGTCAACAAACAACAAAAAGCACAATCCACATGAAGGGATTCCATGTTGGGGTGACACAAGCCTACTCGCTGATATTGTTTTTAATTGTTATAAGAACAGATCATCAATGTAACATTTCAAATGTCAGATACTGTAAGAGATTTATTAAAGACTGGCTATCCAGTTATCTAACACTGTTGTGTAATTTCATGTAATTCAGCAAAATAAAAACAACCAACCAAAACAAGAGAAACAGAAACAATACCCATGTATACACATAAACAAGGCTGATAATTTAATCTTTTAATTAAAAAAAAGGATTTTAATAAAAATGCCAATATGTAGCATTTCAGTCCATGTTGAGGACTAGCATCTGCCTGTAAGATAATTTTTCTTAAAAGTGCTATTGTCAGAGATGGAAAGTTTGTGTTTTTCCCCACAAACTGAAACAAAATTGTGGTGTTTTGTTTTTTTTAAGGGAAGGCTCAAGAAGATCAAATATATTCTGGCCCTCTGAATTTTGAAGGATTCCTTTTAAGGTGAAAAGGAAATTGTAAAGATGTAGTTAATGTCAATTTCAGTCCTAACAGAATAATGCCAATGGGTGGTCTCTTTTTCTCTCTTTTGAAACAATAGCATACTTCTTTCAAAGCCCTAGAATAAAGAAGGGAGCACAGTACTCAAACCACCTTGTGCTCAGTTCGCAAGGGGCATCATTTTCACAAGCCATCCTGGAATGAATGCGCGTTTGTGCAGGAGCAGTTGTGCTCTGGTGTCATTCCCATTCCCTGCAAATGTGCAATGGAAACATTCTGACGGGATGCACCCTTTGCTGCTAGTTTAGTTTGACTAGGTCACTGCTTCACCTTCTTTCCTGATGTTGAGATGCGCTTTGTCCTTAAAAAGAAACATGTCATTCACAAAACAAAAACGTTCTCCCTTTTTCACATTTCTAAATGCAACCTCTCCTTTAAGCAGCTTTTAAAAACAGGTCAGATAAATGTCAAAGGAGGTGTTCAGCCTAATGTTTGGAGGGACAATATAGACCTGATTCTTCACCCTTATATTGACCAGTTAATGTGAGTGGTCCTGATTTTATTGACTTTAAAAAAAAAAATGACTGCGGTGTTAACAGAGTAGGATTTGGTTCCCAAATATTTGCAAGTTATTCCTCTAGGGCCAACCTACATGGAACCCTCTAGGGTTCACTACTACATGGGTGTAATCCACTAAGCATGCTGGTGTGTAAGCCCCATACATTTAAGGGGTATTTGTGGTGGAGCAGCCATATCTTGCCCTCCAGAACTCTGTTGCAGTGGCTAAAAGTACTCTCTACCAGCATTGTGATTTGTTTGTAGAGAATAACTTACAGTCTAGATCTTCCCACCCTAACCCTAAACTTCTGTGCCAGAGATCTCTTTTCAGTGCCAGCAGCATAACATAAGGGGAGGGGTCTCTGCATACCCCATCTCAAGTTCTTAAGTACTTCTTAGCTGGTGATTAGGCCGTTGATTTGTGGGGGGGGGCAGTTTTTTCCCTTCTTTTTTTTACTACCTCTTCGTTTTTAATTTATTGAAGATGTGTGAAAGGGCAGACATGGGGAAATTTTACTTATTATTTTACTTGAAATCTGTATGCTTGTTGATGGGGAGGGAGGGAAACGTGGACAATTTCGCTAACTTTCTTAAGCTCATTTGGTTTTGTAATTTATAGAGAATTCAGGAGATATGACTTAAAAGGGCTATTCTTTATTCCCTATGCAACTCTTTTAACTGTTGTAGTGTTTGACAAAATAGTGTTTAAAAAAGAAATATATATATATATATGAGAGACAATTCTGCAAAGCAGAAAACATAAATAGTCTGTTTACACTGGCGTTGCTGACTATCCTACCATACTCAGCACTTTTAAATATTGTTGTTTATGAAATTGTAGTTTAAAATGCAACACACATTATTTATAAAGGACATTCTTTTAATAAATACCTGTCTGTCTGAAACGTTATTGTGTTATGATATACTTTATTCATGTTGGTTCGTTATTTACCATTATGAATAAATTTTAAAGAGGTATTGATAAAATAATATCTTTGAGGATGTTTACAAAAAAAAAAAAAAGATTTTTTTCCTAAAGGAGGAGGAAGGGGGAAAAAATCAGCAAAGAATCGCCTCCTCCTACTGTGAAATTCTCACGATGAAATAAATTTAAGATACTTTTTTTCCTAACTAGAATTGAATTAACTGTGGTATTATGTAGCTATAGCACTGCAGTTAAGGTCATATTTACTATGGTACTTTGCATATATAGTACCCTGTCTGTATATATTTATATGGTGTGAATTCAGGTTTGTTACAGTGTTTGAGACACAATTATCTCTGGTGCACACAACTAGGTACTATGTAATTAGACAATATCGCATGTTGACAACTTTCACTATTTAGACTTCATATTTTTGATGTTACTATTTGATGGTGACCTGTTAATCAGAAGCTATCTTTATAAGATACTTTTACTATGGTAGGCGAGTTGTCAGTTTGACAGAATATCTTTTGTGAGGAAATGTAATAAAAAGCTAAAATTTAAGGGCCTAACAAAACCATCATGAATTCTAGCGGACTTCCTTTTATTTGTATTTGGGGAAAAAATTACAGCATTTGAACCAATGTTTCAGAAATTGGATTAGTGTGTAATTGCAATGAGATTGTGTTGATCATTTCAGTCCAAACCCTTATTTGGAAGGGATTTGTAGATTGACCATATTGACACTCCATATTTGATATGTTCTTCCTAGGAGTGAATGTATATTTTAAATCTGTCGAATATGCCTTTTTTTTTTTTACATAACACAAGTTGTTTGTGTCAAAATTCTATGACTACCAGAACAGTCAGATACGTTTCATGCCAGTTTGCATACCTCAAACAAATCTGTTTTCTGAAATGAATATTGGCAGTGTTTTAGACCATAACATAATCTCATTGCTCTCAGTATATTTGCAAAATGTGAGCAACCAATGATTCAATTTCTAAAAAGATGATTGTGCATGCGCTATAAGAATGTTTTTTTAAAAAAATAAAAAAAGTCTAATTATACTTATTACTTATAGGCAGAAATAGATGAAAAAATGTATTTACTTTGCGTTTTTGGACTTTCATGAGACCACACATATACAAAATAAATATAATTTTTTTGATTAAAAAAACAATGTGAATAAATTATTTCTACAATCTGGATTATTTCTACATGCAAATGCCCATACATGTCTCTTATTCATCAAAGCAATTCGTGTTTCTAAGTTCCATTCATTTTTTATTTTTTTTTACTGAATGAAATGCATTCCACAGCAAGTGCTTCAAAGATAAGGTTGCCAATCCTTTATAACTGGCCTGGTGGAGGCTCCAGGAACCAGCATAACCTCCAGCATAAATATCTAGGAGACTACTAAAAGCAATCCTAGAAATTTTAGCAGCACTTTCTTGGCTTAATGATGGCAGTGCAATCCTACACATGTCTATTCAAAAGTAAGTCCCTCTGTATCAACTAGAACTTACTCCCACGTGAGGATTGCAGTTTAACAGTCCAATCCAGAGCTGCCTGGCTACCAGAGGAGCAGTGGTACCAAAATGGCTACCATGGCATCCTGTGGGAGCTGCGGCAGCCATGGGAGACTCCTTCGGGAAGGAGGCTTTGCCCCCTTCCCCTGGGGAAAGCCCCGGCCCCCACAATTGGCCTACTCAAGTCTCCTCTGGCTATTTTGCCCGACAAAGGGCTTTAAAATGCAGCAGCTAGTGCCACTGCCACTGCCACCTCCTCCTGGGGCTACTCCTCCCCTTCCCCCACCTAGTTACGCCCTCTCCCTGCCCCAAAAGCTGCACCGCCAGCCTGCGTCAGGGCCTTCAGCAGTGCCGCAAACGCGCTTTACAGCATGTTTGCAGCACCAGGGCCAGCAGTAATGGCTTAATACCAGCTTCAGGATTCGGCCCTAAAATCATGTTTAAGGGAAAGTATTCATGGCTTCAATCAGATTACGTAAATCTTTCTGTGGCTTATGACAGTAAGTTCATCATCCCTGTTCACTTATGATCACAGACATGGATTCAAACACGCCCATGCATGAGTGAAGGCACTTCTGCTCACACAAAGAAAGGCCCCTGATTTTTACTGCTTCCCCCCTCTCTACTACAATTTCCTATGCTTCAGCTCATGACATTCTGCAGGGTCTCCAACTTAACAAAGAACTAGAGAGAGAGAGAGAGAGAGAGAGAGAGAGAGAGAGAGAGAGAGATCCTCATTCCACAAATGGAACTCCACTCACAGAGATTAGGATTCAAGCCATCAGTTTTGCCCTCACCAATGTGACTTTATTTCATATTTCATTCCTTTCTAAGAACATAACCACAGCCCTGCTGGATCAGGCAAAAGGCCTGCTGGATACACTTTCTGTATCACACAGTGGCCCACCAGATGCCCCAGGAGCACACAAGACAACAAGATATGTGCCTTCTGTGGCCACTCCCTTGCACCAAGAAGTTGCACATACTTATCACAGCTTGTAACCTAACAGATAAATCAGTGGTTCTCAACCCTTTTAGCACAAAGACCCACATTTGAGAATGACAATCTGTCAGGACCCGCCACAAGGGATGTTATTAACCTGGAAGTGATGTCATGACTAGAAGTGACATCCTGGAAAAAAAATTTTCAACCACCCTCCCCTTGCAACAAAATCAAGTAAATTAAAAGTTTACAGTAAGTACAGGTTGAGCCTACTTATTAGCGGCTTTTACCCACGCACTCTCAAAGAAGACAACAGACTTGCTTGGATGTAAATAGGGCCACTTTATTGAATACATACAGGGATTAGCGAGCAAGGACTGCCTAACTATGACAAGGTCAAAGGGGGTGGGGTTACCACCCCCTTTTCAGGTGCGGGCAGTGGTGTCATCTACTCTCTTGCAGACGGAACACTGGGCGGGACTTAGAGTGATCGACAGCCTGTCGACTCACTTCTATTCCGCTTTCTTCGCGCGCCCCGCGCGGCTTTCCCTCGCCTTGGAGGGGGCGCCTGCTTGCCCAGGCACCCGGCGCGCCCCCCACCCATCCCACCCGCAGCGAGATTGTGGTCCGCTGTCCCAGGTCGTTTTCACCTAGATGGATCAGTATGACCGGAGGAGGTGGCTGCCTGGTTTGCTGTTCGAGGATGAGAGGCAGTAGCTGACCCCAACGCATGCCTCTACGCACAGCCCATGATACTATTGCCAAGGAGCCAAGTCCCAGTTGGGAACCGAAACCGGTGGCTAGGGCCCTCTTCCTGGCCCAGAATACGAATAGAGTGGCCGCAGATAATAATCCAGACAGGGCCTGGCCAGGGCGGACCTGTTGAAACAAAGGAACACAGTAAGTGTGCAACCCGCACTTGAACAAATTAACCCGTAACTCACAGGCCCTGCAGGAACCTGAATTCAACCAGGGCACACTGACCCTCCGAAAGGCCTAAGCATCAGGCAACCCCGCAGGGAAGCCAACTGCAGGTCTTCCCTGCTGCCACATAACATCTGAAGGCTCCTGATTTCCATCGGCCCATCCTCTTGATACCCGTGTCAGGGAGCCCCATGCTAGCTGCAGCAGATGCTGCCCCAATTCTAAGAGAGTGCAGCCCAAACGCTTCGGCTGGCAGTCCGAGCTGCCTGAGCACTCTTTTAAATATTGTCCGAAAACAGCGTAAAGTGAGGGGGACTGCGTCTATATGCCAAAACAAGGGCCCCTCCCCTTTTGGTGCCAACTGTACAAGCTGATGCATGGCCTGGACGAGGCAGATGTCAGCATCACCTGCCCGACGCAGGCGAACCCATTGCTCTGCCCCCTTTTGGTCAGTTTTAGACTTACGCAGATACAGGTACAGGGAATCTGTACAAAGCCTGTGACACCCCCCCCCACTGTAGCACTCTTTCCCAGCAGCGCTTGGACCTGGCCAGGATCTCTGAGGGGCGGAATGCTCCAAAAAAGACCAAACAAACTGCCGCATCTGTACCCTTCGCCGTCCGGGACCACACTGGCCGGTGCAGCACGAGCTAGCCTCATGCCGCATGTAACGGCCTGCCTCCAGCAGCCACTTCAGCCTATGGCTGGTCAGCACCAGCCTGCAGATCTCCCAGGAGCCGGGGCAATGGGGACCATTAGCGCGCAAAGGCGCTAATGGCTTTTCTATTCACGGATCTGGCTCAACCTGAACCCACCGTGGCCCTTTTAAAGGCATAAAAATACCACTTCCAATTTCCCTCTGAAAACCAGCTTTATTGTCTTTACAAGGCATTCTGAAGCCCGCAAAGGCTGCAGAAGGATGCGTGCAGCCTCTGCAAAATTTAGAAAGTCTCTGGAGGTGACCCTGGAGGGTTTAGGAACCCCAAACTGCAAGTTGCTCATCTGTTTAGTTTTTGTAAAAAAAATTTTCAAACATCCCAAAGGCTGTAATCCTATCCACACTTAACTGGGAGTAGCCTGTTAAAAGTACAGATCTGTAACATTTGCCCAAATGCAGCCACATACCATCATAGCATCAAGTCTAAAACATTAAATAAAATACACTTTGAAATGAATAGATACCTACCTGAAATTGGCTCATCATGACCCACCTAGTGGGTCCAACCCACAATTTTGAGAAACGTTGACTCAAATGGTTCAGTAACTATCAGTTTGGATGCTTAACAGGGCCAGGCAAAAATAAGGTCATAGTTTTGACATACTCAGAGGACTGATATACAGCATTATATAAATTTGTGCATTGAGAGAAATGTTCTCAATGACAGACCATGGGCACATGGGCTCTGTGCATGAACTTTAAAAACCAAGAGTTGCTGATATTATGTTGTTGTTGTTGTTGTTCAGTCGCTAAGTCGTGTCCGACTCTTCATAACCCCATGGACCACAGCACGCCAGGCCTCCCTGTCCTCCACTAGCTTCCAGAGTTTGCCCAATTTCATGTTCATTGCTTCGGTGACACTATCTAACCATCTCATCCTCTGCCGCCCCCTTCTCACTCAGCTAGCTGCTTCTTTCAACAGGCAGGTGAGGTAGAAAAGGAGGCAACAGCAGTGGTGCATACACATACTCACACATGCACAAGCAAAAGGGGGAATTGCTTGAGGAGGGGTGCAAATTGGTGGGGGCAGTAGATTGGCAGTGTTTCAGAGAGGAGATTTCTTCAATGGATTCCTATACTTCTTAAGAAGCATTACACATGTGCTATTCATGATTGACAAGAAGCACGGCCGGCCTTAAGCTAATGTGACATTGGGCCCCCGCACTTTGGGGGGGGGCACACCAGGGCAGAGAGCGTATTGGCTCTTCTACAGCTGGGATCTCTATGAACTGTAAGTCAGTGAGGCAAGTAGAGCAGCTCTACCTTGGGCCCTCCCACCTGCTCCTGCCTCTAAACTGCCCAAAATGGGCCTCCTGGAAGCAGTTGGTGGTGATGTCATCATATCACCACCAACTACTTCCAAGTGCCAGGCACAACACCACAAGGCTTTTCTTGGTGAATGGGGACCCCGCAAGGTGGTCAAGGCTTGACTGTTGACTGGATTCTGTCTTGAGGGTATATAACTTCAAATTATAGCTATAGTTTGGAATTTGTCAGTGCATTTATGAAACTAGGCACTTTTGCAAAGCTTGGAAAGCATGCCATTGAAAAACAGGCCATGTATCCTGTTTCCCACTTCCTTGCATCTGACATTCAGAGATAGGTTACCTCTAAACTTTGGATTGGACCCAATCCTAAAGGTGCCTAGCACTGCTGGACCAAAGGAGACCACTTTGATTAATGCCACAGTAATGAATCCAAAAAAGGCAGTGAGTGAACCTTTTAATAGACAGGCTCAGGCCAGGCCAGGCAATGAAAAGTGGCACACATACGCTATATTTAAAGCCCTACAGGAACATCAGTCCATTCTCCCATCAAAAACGACAGGCGTCGCTCTTCGACACGCGCATCGTTTGTCATCGTTTCCCATCCGAGCCGAAGCGAAACTCTCGCTGTCTCTTTCAGAATTCTGCACACAGAATTGCCGAGCCACGCGCGGGGTCGACGGCTCGGGATCAGTTCTGTGGCTATTTTCGGAAGATTTTTAAATCTTCCATTTAAAAAGTGGAAGTGCTCTGAAGTTGTGATGGCAGCCCACAGAACCACAGACTGCCCACAGTGCCGATTGGGGCTCCAAAACGTGAGTACACGAAAGCCCGTGCAAAGAAGACAAAATAAAAGGTGTCTGTGGACAGGGCTCTTTAGAGACCCGGTAATAAAGCGGTTCTCCCTTTTTGTGCGTTAAGCTTCTGCTCACCCTCCATAGAGCAGCGTGGAGCGGGAGCCAGGAAGTGAAGGGCGCGCTGCTCTCGTCATCTTTTTTTACCTCTACAAGAACGTGCGGAAGTCCCGTAGGCTAGCTTCTTTTCCGGAAGCGGAAGTTGCCTGGGACGGTTCTTGTTGACATGCGGGGCTGCTTTGTGCTGCGGTCCCTGTGGCCGCGCAGGCTAAGCGGCTCTTCTTGCTCCGTCCTCGCGCGGCGGCTGGGCCGGGTACAGAAGCAAGTGCTGACCCGGCGCTTGCTCTGCTCCCGCCCGCGCCTGCACGAACTGTTCGCGGCGCCCGCTCTGCAGCGCTTCCTGGACCGGCAGCAGGAGCCGCTGCAAGCGCAGGAGCATCGCGGCAGCTCCCGGCCGGACTTGGCGGCGCGGATTCGCCTCTTACGGAGCAAGGAGCAAGAGCTGCGCGACACGGAGCGCCTGGCGCGAGAAGGTGGGGCGTCGCTAGCGCCGGTAGCTTACCTGACAGGCGCTGTCTGACTCCTGCAGTTACTGGGGATGTAGCCAGATCTCTGTGCCAGGCAGGCAGGAATTCTGCAGGTGGCGCTTTATTCTCTGGCTGCCACTCTACCCGGGGAAGTCCCTGCCTGCTGAATTTCTGGCAGAGAGTAACGCGATAGAGATTCCCATCACTTAAAAGCTTCTTTGCTTATTATCATGTGCTATGTAGAGTGCAATCCTAAGCATGTTTACTTAGTTTATCCCAAGGAGCTCAGGACAGTGTAGATAGCAGCTCACACCATCACAACTCTGTTGGGTAGGTTAGGTGGAGAGAGTGACTAAACCCAATGTCAGCGGATAGACTTAATGGCTGAGCAAGAATTTGAACTTGGATCTTCCTGGTCCAAGGCCGACAAAGTCCTACATAGTAAAGCAGAAGGTGATGAATTAGAAACTTGCCATTACATTTCATTCAGTCCTAGGATAAAGTGTTTTCTAATCTAAAAGAGAGAAGTGGCTTTTAAAACACATTTTTATAAAGGAGTAAGTAGGAAGAAATAGTTCAGGGTTGTATACCAAGGACTTTTTGTTTGCACAAGGGAGGAGGGTGATTTTCACTTTTCTTCCTTTTTTATCCCTAAATTCTATTCTTAAATGTTGTAGGATATTTGAGAACAAGCTGCTGCCAAGGTAAGGGGAGTCTGATGAAAATCATCCTTACCGCCTTCATGCAAACAAAACGTCTTCCATGAATGGCATCAGCATTTCAGGAATGGAACCTTCCATCTTGGAGGCCTTGAATACAGTGTTCACTTTGATGAGGCACATAAGAGGGGACCATAGAGAATCTTTCATTCCAGATGTGCTTTTGGGGGGAAATAATGTGGGTATTATATGTTATATTGTTCCAGATGAAAATGAAGATTTGCGGAAGCTTGCAGAAAAGGAAGTTGTTTCCTGTCAGGAAGAGATAGCAGAATTAAAACGCCAGGTACATCACTTTGAACATAACTGTCTATTAATCAGTGTTGAACCTCTGCTTGAGCCCAGTGCTGCTCTCCAATTTGGGGCTATTTCCCCTACCCCTGCATCTCGTCCGACACCATTCCTCCAAATTCCCTAATTCCTAGGAAAGGGTTTTGCTGGAAGCAGGCAGCCACTGTGTGGTGTGAGGAAGAGAGGGAAATCTGGGAATTTCCTTCCACTTGCCATAATGAAAATTGTTTTATTTCAGCTATTGCTGAAATAGCAATTTGCAGGTTTATCCTGCAGGTATTTGTCTCAGAGCGCAATCCTATATCCCTGTTGCGCCAGCGCTAAGCCCTTGCGCCGGCCGAATGCTGTCCCAAATGTGCTGTCAAGCGCATCAGCATCGGCGGCATGATGCTGGACCAGGGCAAGCAGCAGCACCAACGCTCAGGCGCTGCCGCAACCGCCAGCAGTGTTGGCCTTGTGCCGGTCGAGTGTCAGTGGCGCGCAGTCGGCGCTGGGCCTCGCTGAGGACATTCCAGAGGCCTGCCAGGGGCGTAACATGTGGCGCAGTGGGTGGAAATGGGGGTTGTGACGCAGGATGGCCGTGATGCTAAATCCTAACCCGTCCCCAGCCTCGGTGGCCCCGATTCAGGCTGCTTCTGCGCATGTGCACCTGTACAACAGCAGGAACAGAACCAAGCAGGCCCATAGGCTTATGGGGCTTATGCGGGTGCAATGGGAAAACCTCCCCTTGTCCTGCGTGTTGCTGCTGCTGTTCCTAATGGGCTTTAGGATACAGCCCTGTTATGTCAGCCTTTCTTAGGATTGGGCTGTCATTCTTGTTAAAGATGTGATAATCGTTACAACTTGTGATACTGAACACAGTAAAGTACTATACTGTAATATAGTACTAATTATATTACATATTATATTACTGATTACTAATTATATAGTACTAATTATAGTGTCAATTATGCTCCTTGCTTTTGACAGTCCTAAAGCTGTTGCCAGATACGTTTCTCTGGGTGATCCCAAGATCTGTTACAAGAGGAAAATTCTACAGTTTTTGTATGAGTCATAAGCTAGGTGCATCTTTCAAAGATGCTTTCCACTATTATGTTTACAAAGAACTTTTTTTTTGTTTACGTATGTACTTGAGACTTAATAAGGTACCAGTTAAGTCAAAAGGTTAAGGGCTGGACTGGTAGTCAAGATACTTGGATATCATCGCTTTTGCTGCAGTGGGCCAGCTATTTTTCTGCTCTCTCCAAAAGGTGAATGATGGTATTTTTGATAAAATGTGTGGCTGTAAACACTAGAATGTATATGGAGACATGGAGATGAGCAGAAGGAAAAATCACTAGCTTATTTAGCTCTAGAAATAAATAACAGATATATGAAGTATTGAGGAACAACTGCTCCCTCTGAAGGAGCAGGTCCGCAGCTTGGGGGTTCTCCTGGATCCACAGCTGCACCTGGAGGCCCAGGTGGTGGCGGTGGCCAGGGGAGCCTTTGCTCATCTTCGGCTGATTCGCCAGCTGCGACCATACCTGAGCTGCGCGGACCTAGCCACGCCCTAGTGACATCTAGATTAGATTATTCCAATGCGCTTTACGTGGGGCTGCCTTTGAAGATGGTCAGGAAATTACAACTAATTCAGAACGCGGCGGCTTGGGTGGTTGCTGGGGCACATCGGTTTGACTCTGTTGAGCCTTTGCTTCTGCGACTACACTGGCTGCCGGTTCTGTTCCGGGCCCAATTCAAGGTGCTAGTTTTGACGTTTAAAGCCCTTTACGGCTCAGGTCCAGGGTATTTGAGGGACCGCCTCTTCCCATATAATCCTGCCCGTGCTCTCAGATCATCTGGGGGGGGCCCTTTTGACTGTGCCGCCACCAGGAGAGGTAAGAGGGACGGCGGCCAGGAATAGGGCCTTCTCAGTGGTGGCCCCCGAACTTTGGAATACCCTCCCCTTAGAATTAAGAACTGCTCCCTCTTTGGCAACATTCCGGCGGGGGCTGAAGACCTTTTTATTTCGAAAAGCTTTTAATTGTTGACAGGCTGGCTGGTCTTTGATATTCTTGCTTATATTTTACGATCCATGGGGCTTACTGTTGTTTTTTAAATTTTAATTGATTTAATGTTGTTTTTAAATTATTGTTTTTAATGTGAAATTGTAATTTTTATTGTATTTTATTGCCATTGTTGTAAGCTGCCTTGCGTGCCTATGGGCAGAAAGGTGGGGTATAAATTGAATACATAATAATAATAATAATAATAATAATAATAATAATAATAATAATAAT
>JAJKFI010000018.1:292050-329491 GCA_029204185.1 Lerista edwardsae | reverse complement strand
ATAATAATAATAATAATAATAATAATAATAATAATAATAATAATAATATGCAAAATAATTTTTTTATGCTATCCTAGAAAGACTAATAATAAGAGTGAATTCAGGTGAAGGGAATTTTGTAGGGGTAAAAGGGCATATTGTGTTTGTGTTGCAGATAGTATTGCTTTTGATTCCTTTAGAAGAAACAGACAAGAGTGATCTCGTCATGGAAGTGACTGCTGGAGTTGGGGGACAGGAAGCCATGCTCTTCACTGCAGAGATGTTCAATATGTATCAACAATATGCTGCATTCAAAAACTGGAATTTTGAAATTCTTGAATATGCTCCAAGTGATATAGGTTAGTAACCCACACATCTCTTTGCAAGGTATGGGAAAGGTGCTAAAAAGTTTGAGAACCACTGTACGAGACAGTAAAGCAAGCTGGGTATTATTTTTATAACTGAAGTTTGTTTTGTTGGTTCTGTTTAATATCCAGTTGTGTGATCGCTCCCAGACCTCCACTTTATCAGGGGCCAGGTTTCTAGTACTGTGTATTGTGGCAATGGGTGATGAGTAAAGGAAAAGAAAGGGGGAAGGATTTTGTTGGTGTCTCTCCCGTTACCATTAAAAAGGAATTTTCCAACATGTGATTAGAGCAAGTAGGACTTTTTAGATACTCTCTTAGTATTGTTTTAAAGAACTATGTGAAGAATTAACAGGCAGAGGTGATGGTGAGTTCTTCCTGATGCCTTCCTTAACCCATTGTCACAGTAGCATCATCTAATGCTGCTGAATTAGCGTGACAGCCTGGGTTGAGCGCTTGCTCTCTACACTTAAATCTAATGACAGCATAAATTATGAACTCCTTTAGTTGAATTATTGTGTGCAATTACATTACATATGCGTATTTTTTTAAAAATTTAAGGTGGTTTGAGACATGCGTCTGCCACTATCACTGGATTTGAAGCATATAAGCTGATGAAGTTTGAAGGTGGAGTACATCGTGTACAGAGAGTACCTAAGACGGAGAAGCAAAGCCGCATTCACACCAGCACAATGACCGTAGCAATATTACCCCAACCAAATGAGGTATAATGTGGTCACTAGAAGTAGTTCATCAGACGTTTTGATCTTGTGCTGTCAGGATAGCCCATTGAACTTACTTTTGTTAGGTATTTTCATTGTATTAAGAAGAGGAATGTTGACTTTTTTTGTAGAAAGGGAAAGTTGGATAGTGAATCTTTTACTGAAAACGTATTATGCAATTTTTTTGGAAATTAAAAAAAAACTGTCATTCGTTTACAAAAGGTAAACAGGGTTGTTTATCTGTCTTTTCATTACAGATAAATCTCATAATTAATCCTAAAGAGTTACGTATTGAAACTAAAAGAGCCAGTGGAGCTGGTGGTCAACATGTAAATACCACAGATAGTGCTGTACGAATCGTCCACATTCCCACTGGTAAATTACTGACTTCTTTTTATTGCGATAGAATCCATTCTTGTGTGGACCCTTGCAAACCTCTTCTCACAGCTTATCCCTAAAAGTGGTGCACATGCTTTACATGCAGAAGATCCCCAATGCTCCTGACCATTTTAAAAAGGACTTTGTGGTTAGTAGAGCTGGGAAAATTCTCTGCTGAGAACCTGGAGAGTTGCTGCCAGTCAGAAGAGGCCAAGGCAGCAATTAACATTGGGTGATTTCACAAGGTTCTGGCAGCAAATCTGGATTTGCCATCAGATGTACAGTAGACAAGTTGCTTCTGGCAATCCAGGCTTTCTGAGACCTATATATATGTTTGCAAGCATGTATTTGTTAGACTTACATTTTTAGGTACTAAAAACTCAGACAAAATGGCTGTATGTGAGTGAATAACAAAGCACTAGTTATATAGTTGGGTATATAGTCTACAACAGGGGTCTTCAACCTTTTTTATGCCACGACCCCAATGTATATGAGACTGGGAACCTCACTGTCAATCCCACCCCCTCCCAGGACCCTATCTACCCACCACACTCTGTCACCACCCTGCTCCCAGAATTCACTCACTCCCATTCTTATTAGAGAGAACAGAAAAAGTTTCCATAAAGCCTGGAACTAGTGAAAGCTATCTTAGCACAGTTTCTAAGAACCTGAGCAGGACTGGGACACCATCTCCTGGTAACTTAAGGGATACGTTATATGCCCCCCTTTACCTGCTAGTACTCTAGTCCAACCTTTTTCATTCCCATAAGTTGCCACGACCCCACAACTGAAGCTTCATGACCTACTGAGATCCCATCCTCAAGGCTGAACACTGGTCTACAATTTTGGGGGCAATTTCCACCTCCCTATTTCAGACAGAAATATAAATTCATTTGAATTCCTACAAATGTTGTTAAAATAGAACTGAAAGAGGTTTGTATACTTGACCTTTCCTTTCTTTTACCTTATAACATTGTGGATTTTTTTCTTCTGTAGTTAAGTACAGCCAGAAAGACGCTTTACATTCATACAAATCTGTTTCATTTGTAGTTCTTTCCATCCTTCTCTTTTCTGTTCCCCAACCTTCAAAACTGCTTAGGAAAGTCTGAGAAAGCATAGAGTTCTCACTGAATGTATATGTCCCATGCTTTATTTCGGGGGCTTAATTAAAAAGAATAATTGTATCACTTTAAATTTTTGGTTTTTTATGGTATATTGATATGCTTATTAGATCACAAGTTTCTTGAATTTTAGTTTTCTCTCTATCTATACTCATTTTATTTCTGCCTTGAATCTATGTTTCTTATATTGTAGGTGTGGTTTCTGAATGTCAGCAAGAAAGATCTCAAATCAAAAATAAAGAAAAAGCTATGCAGGTGCTTCGTGCCAGACTGTACAGTATCCAACTTGAAGAACAATCAAGAAAGAGAGAAATGGCTAGAAAGATTCAGGTAATGTTTATTTTGACAAGGAATAAAGTAATGTCTGGAGGCTGAGATCGAGTTATAGTGTGAAAAGTGTCTGCAGCAAATGTGATGTGATTGTGTATTTGGGAAGGAGAGGTGGGACATAAAGAAGAGATACACAATTTGAATTCTTTGGGGGCTGTGCAGGTCAGATCAAAACCAAAAGCAAAGTTCTTACATTACATCTTACTGTATGTGCAAGCAAAACCAAACTGGGATTAATGTTTGTTTCACTTTCAGCAAACATACAGTCTTCCCTCCTTCCCCCCTTTTGATGGGGAAGTTGGAGGCATTTAACATACAATATGTATTTTTTTAGTCCTTTAAAGTAGTCTCAATGTCTAATCAGAGCAAAAAAAAAACACCACTAGATGGCATGATTATACAGAAGATATTGCACAAAGGAAGACATTGAGTGGACAACCATGTTCACAGCATGACACAGAATTCTTTGGAGGTGCTAAAACTAGTTTGTCAACAGCTTTCATTGCTGTTGGATTGCTTTCGGTTGAAAGAGTATAAGGGAAGTACTTGCCATATTGTCTTTAAATTTTTACAAATTATTAAAATAAAAGAGACACCAAATATTTGGCTTGTGTCTTACTTACAAAGTGTTACTTCCTAAGTAGCAAGAATACAAGGGTGTTAGCACCAGCTGTGTTACTCCAGTCCCGTCCCGCCCCCCCCCCCCCAATCCTTAGGAACATTGTAGGATGCAGTGTGGGGAACTGCTGTGGGAGGGGGAAATCCCCAACAATGGTTCAAGTGTCATTCTGTTAGTTAGGCAAGAGACAAAATGGGTAGTCTTAGGATTCAACCCAATAATTTGTAGCAACTGACCTACCTGCATATCAGCTTGTTTGGACCTACCCAATTTAGGAATAAATGCCCATAAAAGTTTACCTTTATGCCCTTAAAATATAATTATCAAATGCCTCTCATACTACTGCACTATGCTTCCCTTCCTTTGTTTTCGTCTGCACTGGTACACTTTCGATTGCAAGATGGCTTGGTTTTGAATTTTTTCTTTGTCATGTATACAGTGGTGAGGCTAGATTTAACACCATATTCATGAAAAATATATATGTTTTCTTGAGGGAAGGACAATACCTAAATATTCTACTTAAGGGTGTATAAAATGTTAACTAATCGTGATTTTTCTTCTCCTTACCAGACGGGCACCAAAGGTAGGTCTGAAAAGATCAGGACCTACAACTTTCTGCAAGATCGAGTTACTGACCACAGAATAAACAGATCAGTGCATAACATTGAAAGGTTCATGTTGGGGGAAGAACTGCTACATGAAATGATACAGTCCCTAAGAGAATATGCAGACTATGAGATTCTCATGGAAGTAATTTCAGAAAGTGACCCAACCAGACTGAGGTGATCTTCATGTGCTATCATCACAGGTATGGAAAAGCAACCAAACTCTCTGCCCACAAAAAGTGCTAAATTAGGAATTAGGCAAAACAGCTCCTTGAAGCAAAATACTTTTGTAATGTCCATTGTTGTCTCATGTGGAGGATTTTAAGTAAGCTTGCTCTTAGGGTGAGCCTAGAATGCACAATTCTTTCAAGAGCAGAGAGGAACATTGAGAACCATCTGCTTTCAGCTCTTGTGATTCTGAATCAAAACTGTTTTCAGTGCAATAATAAAACTTAATGTTATTACAGTATTAACGGAAGTAAATTCTGTTGCTTTGCATTAGGATTTCAGTCTGGATCTGTGCTCTGTCATTAAAACATTATTATGGCTATGATCCTGACAACAGGCACCACATTTACTCTCACTGGCTGCCTCTGTGCTCTGCCAAAGGAAGCATCGTCCAAAATCTGAGCATATATGAGCAGAATTTCTTTTATTTTATATTGTGTATGCTGACTTTGAACCCAAAGAAGGTAGCTCAAAATTTTAAAGAGAACCATCACAAAACAGCATGCAGACAAAGCCATAAAACAGCAAACCACAGCAATCTAGAAGCCCAGATTTCATCCCATAGGGCTGGTCAACGTACATCAAAGACAGTGGTCATCTTAATCAGCCTCTTGAAGACAGGAAGAGACATGGCCTGTTGTGTTTCCTAGAGTAGGGCATTGTACAGCCACTGAGAAGGCCCGATCCTGAATACATATCAACCACCTCAAGAGTTGTGGGTCTTGAACCAGGGCCTCCCCTGAATACCTCCATGTGTGAAAGCAGATTCATTTGGAGATGGGCAGTCCTTCAGGTTATGCACATACTAGAGTTAAGCACCTACCTTCAACTGATGAGCAAGGAAAACAATGTCACACTATGTAATGCTGCTCTTGTCCAAGCTGCTGATGCCCTTTATGTTTCAACCACGCATTGAGACTGAGAATCACCTTAGCAACTTCAGGGTCTGGGCCAATCCTGTTCTCAGCCTCAGTTCTTACCAGAGACTGAGCGTAGGGCTCATTGTTTCTCTACTATCCTTAAAGCAGATTGTCCATGCATTCCCTTGTTTAAAACAGGGGCATGCAATTTAAGTTACACTCTGGTCTCCTTTCAACTAAAAAGCTAGAGAGAGTCGTATAGTTCATAAGCTATTCACAGGCCTAGCATAGAATAAAAATTACTAAAATGAGAACCTTTATACCAACAGAATTAGGTTTGTTGGTACTAGACATTCTAATTTAAAAGCCAATTCAATATCTTGTAGTACAGAATGCTGGTGATGGCTGAGAAGGATGTAGATCAAGGATTCCTAATTGTGAGTCTTGACCTGACTTGTGGAGGCTCATGAAACTGACTAGCTGACAAGGAAAAAGTATTGAGCCCTATAAAGGAGCAGTATGTACATGTTTACTCATGAGTAGCTAAATGTGCCTTAGTCCACTTTAAAGGTCAGGCTGAGGGGATGCAATGCCACCAGAATGGTTTTGTCCTGAAAGCCAGAATGGTTTTGTTCTGAAATGGTTTTGTTCTCTTTGAAAGCAGACTTTCAAAAAAGGAAATTGCCTCCTCTCAGATAAAAAGGAAAATGTGCCTTATGGAAAACAAACCTGAACTACACATGCACATTTACTCAGGGGCAGGCAAATGTGCCTCAGCTCATCAAAAACAATGCGGAGGGGAAAGAAAGGTCATTGAATTGGTCCCACTCAATTCCAGAATGCCTCCCCATAGTAAAAAGGCTGAAAATGGAGGCTTGAACAGCTGATAAACTTTTGTTTTAGTCTCCTAAAGCCAGGTGGGTCCTGATAGAATTGTTTTTAAAAGTGGGTCCCAATGCTAAAAAGTTTGGGAACCATTGATGTACACAAATCTAACATTTACCCATTTTCACAGGACACTAAGATCAGTGTATTTGTTTTGAGTACGAGTGTTATATAAGATGAGCTCTGGCAATAAATATATGAAGGCTTTTTCTGAACAAATCTACACTGTTCTTTATAAAATTCTACTCTGGTGGCCTTATTCAGATGACTGCTCTTTTTCTCAGTAGCCTTTCCCTATTGTAGCAGTGTTCATTTTTCCCCGTTTAACAGGGCCTGTTCTAAGTTATCTTCTCAACTTCTTTAGGAAAACATACCTTGGAGGCAACTCTGAAATTTGTATTTCAGCCTATAAGCCTGTATCTACCTGTTGAATCACTATAGCCAAAAAAGAGCCTCATTACTTCAAAGAAAGAAGCACCCATTTAAAATTGTCAGAAAGCATTCTAAAACAGTGATTCTCAAACTTTTTAGCACCAGGACCCACTTTTTAGAATGACAATCTGTCCAGGATCCACCAGAAGTGCTGTCATAGCTGGAAGTGCTGTTATTGTGACGCCCAAGCTTGCTGCTTTCTTGAGAATGCAGCAATAAGTTGGATTATTTCTCAACCATTTTCCAATAGCAAAGTGAATCAAAAGAAAAAAGCCTATTTACACCCTTGTCACAAACAAAACAACCTCACAGCCCTTCCCCTTTCAAGCATCCCATACATTCAATAAGGGTGCTCTAGGTGCTTCATGACCCACCTGAAATTGGTTCACAACCCACTGGTTGGGAACCACTATTCTAAAACTTAGACTATTAGGAGATGATGGGTATAAGATGGTTTTGCTTCATAATAGACTGTAACAAACTGATGCGTATAAGGCAGACTGACTTCGGTAAGACAAAATTGAGATGGTGGTGAAAATTACTGTAGTTTATTACAATGCTTTTATCTGTACCAAAAGCTGAAGCAATGCAAAGCACTTTCCTCCTGTACTACAGCAGTACTACTAGCACAGTATGCATATATTCATTATTGTGCTCCACTTCTTAACTAAAGTCTGCTTCCAAAGTAGATTAATAACCGGTGGTTTGGGGAAAAGCCCTAGGCAAACGTCACATATGCGAAATGACCCTGCCGTTTGTCGAAACAAAGCTCTCGTTTAAAAATGGGGTTGTGTTTTAGCAGTAGCCTGCTGCAACTGTTATATGAAATTGGGGAGGGAGGAGAGACCGCCGTAATTCCTATTTGGGAGTAGGTTCAAGCAGCTGTACAGCTCCCATACACCAGGTGGAGCGGCCAAAAACGAGAGCGCACGCGTTGGTTTACCCGGCACTATTAACTCTGGAACTCGTAGAATCTGCGGAGGGCGCGAGACAAGAAAGGCCCTGTCCAATAGAACGGTCTGGGGCAAAAAGCGCGAGCTCTTGAACTCAGCCTCCCGCTCTGCGACCCGCATCCTTCTGAGCAGGAGCGGCGCGCGCAGCCAGCCTGTTTCTCGCCACCCTCTCCAGCTCGCGCTTTTAACCTTCAAGCCTCTTGGCTGACGAAAGCGAGCCTGAGAGGTGGGAAAAGCCGGCACGCCTTCAACGGCAGCTCCTCCTCTCGCAAGCCAGCATTGGCCGCCGCCTCCCGCTTCCACCGCATTGGCGGCCGGGCCTGTTGCCTCCCTCTCATTGGCTCCTCTGGTTTTGGATACCAGATTCAAAGTTTTTAAAAGTACCCGGCAAAGAAATTCCGCCTAGACTAGGCAGGGACTGGCCGTGGCTGACAAGCACAGCCAGAGAGGGCCACGCGAGAGAGGCGCAGGGAGAAGACACAGGGTCGTGCCTGCGGTCCAGCCAGTGAGCCGCTCGCTCCAGGTACCGATGCTTAGTCGGGGAAAATAGAGTCGGGGAAAATTGCCCCGCTCTCCATCCCTCGGCGACAAAGGGAGTTGCGGTGCATCGTTCCCTTGGCAGAAACAGGCGGGCTGGGGGCTTAATTCTCCCGGGGGAAGCGTGGATGGGCTCAAGGAGTGGCGGGAGGAGGTCTGGTTCCGGCAATACGGGGGGATCCTGAAAACTCAGCAGCGGGGAACTTATGCTGGGAGGGAGTCCCGCCGCGGGCGGGAGACGTAGAAGTCTCCCGCGTAGTGACCAGGCTAGCCGGGAAGCGTGCAGAAGCGGGTGGCTCCCTCCAGTTCTCTCTCGCTTCTTGCATTTCCCAACCAGGAGCAGTGAGGGGGCTACATCCCCCTTTTCTGGTTTGCAGTAAGAATTTTTTTGCGGGGGCGCCCCTATGGTTACTATATCGTTCTCTTTCGGCCTCCTCGCCATAAAACCCTGGAGGAGCTCCTCTCCACCTCCCCTCCCCTCCCCAAGCCTTCTCTCGGGGAACGTGTGCGCACGGATGGCGGGGAAACTCGTGTTCAAGGGGGAGTAGCGCCCCTCCCCCACGGCCCTCCCTGCGAGGCTCTTGTGCAATTGCTGAGAGGAGGGGAAACTGCCCGCCTGAAGGCGTCTGCTCGTTTCCGAAGGGCGCGGGGCCCGTGCACGTCGCCCTGCCTCTGGGGCGCGCCACATGGGGCAGCGGAGAGAAGGGGCGCGCTTTTGTGGCCTTTAAACCCGAGCTGGGGGGGGGTCGACCTCAGCCTTGGGGAGGGGAAGGGGGTCCGCCTCATAGCCCTCCACTTCGTGAAATAAAACTGTGGGGCCTCCCGGGCACTCCTAATCTCCCGCGCTCTCTGAAAGGGTCACCTTCTTTTCTGTCAAGCAAGGGGGCGGGAGGGAGGCGGCCACCGCGCCCTTGGCCCTAAAACAGCCGTCTTATCTGTGTAAAGGCGCCATAAGCGCGTAGTGAAAGGACCTGCTCTTACATTAAAAATACTAAGGCAGATTGGCGGTAGTTGTGAAAGGATGCAATCAATTTGAAAAGACATCAGCTAGCTAAAAGTGGTTGGCGGCATTCGAGGAAAAAAGGCAAAACGGAAAGACCACTTTAACAAGAGGGGTTAAACGGCGTCTGGCACGGGAAGGTCACCATCCATCTGAAGGGGGGGTGACTAATCTTATCATCAAGCACTACCATTCCTCTTGTGCCTACAATCCCACATCAGCCATGCCTTGCCAGGTAAAATCCCCTCTGTAGTGCTCCAAGCTATGTTCAAATTCTGACTGCTCACTTACTCACCCGCAGTGTTTAATTAAGGAAAAAAGCTACGATATCTCCACATAACTCAAGAGAAATCAAGTGGGTTCTTTTTCGTGACTCCTAGGCGGCATTGCTGTTCTCCCTTGAAAGCTTCACTCTCAGCCAGTGTTCTTTAACCTTGGAGTCAGGACCCCCAATGGGGTAGTGAAGCCTCAGTTGTGGGGGTGCAGCAATGTACAGGAATGAAAAAGGTTGAAGACCACTGGACTAGAGCACCACCAGATAAAGGGGGAGACATCTGGTCTGTCCCTTCAGGTACTAGGGATTGTGTCCCAGTCCTGCTCAGGTTCTTGGCAATTGTGCTAAAAAAGCTTTCACAACACTAAACTGCATGATGACTTTCTGCTCTAACACAAATGCTTGGCTACAGTGAACCACTGTTCATTGGAAGTCTATGATGGGGATGGGGTGGGCAGGTAGGGGAAGGGTGCAGGATCAGTGGTGGGGTCCCCAGTCTCATTATTTCTTTATAATTGGAGTCATGGCATGAAAAAGATTGATGACTTTTTCACTGCTCTAAGCTTTTCTAGTCCCATTTTGGGGTGAAGGAAAGCCATCCCACAACCTTTGGGGAACAGAACTCAAATTGCCTTAGATTCTTTCCACAGACTGCAACTGGGAAAGGCAGAAGGAAGCTAATGGCCCCTTAGTTTGATTGAGGGGAGTGGTCAGCAGAGTTTTTATGAGCTCATTCAGTTCCGAGTCATTTAACCAAATAACTTAAATATGCCATACAGGTGTGCCCCCCACCCCATCCATGGTTTCAGTTATCCACAGATACCATGGATACTGCCTATTAAAAAGATAAGGGAACATTAAATCTTTTTTTTACCTTGATGTTCCTCTATCTTTAAAAAGGCGTCCCCAGTATCCACAGAGTGGGGGTCAGGAACAGAACTCCAGCAGATACTCAGGCATGCCTGTATCCTGTTGAAACTTTCCAAGTTGATCATAAGAAGCTATCTTATACAAGTCAGACTTAGTCTGTGTAACTCAAAATTGGCAATGGTGTCGGCAGCAGCTTTTCATGGTTTCAGGCAGGAATTGATTGCTGTCCTACTTGGAGAGGCCAAACTCTGATACCTTATGTAAGCAAAGTATATGTTCTGACTACCAAGCTTCAACCTTGCTTCACTTTATTGAGAACTAAATCTGCCTTTGTAAATATTCTGTTATAGCTTATGTCTTTGCACAATAAAACATTTTTCATTATCTGAAAGTAAATGCAATTCATTTTTTACAATATACAGTTCATATACAATTCATGTTTTTACTCTCACTTTAAATGCAGGTGAATTGTCTTCCGCAAACTGTGCTGATATGATTATTTTTTGTTTTAGGAAACTAATCAGAAAAATACTGACGCAATCCTTCATCACTGAAAAATGAAACGTGATTTTAATTGTTACCAAGTTCACTGTGGGCTTTCACCATTAAAACCAGTTGTAGCAGAGACAAAATCAGAAGACTCCCATTTTGGCCATTATGATGAGTTCTGTAAAAACTGTTCTAAAGAGTATCAGAGGCTATTGTACAGTAACCTGCACCATGGAAGTCCCAAGAATATAACTGTCAAAAGTGAAGAGAAACCTGTACATAACAAAGAAAACCAGCAGGTGTTGTGGAAGTATACTGGAGGTGCCAATGAAACGGACAATCAGAATGAAGACAGTGGATATTCTTCTATTTTAGGCAATCAGTCAAATGAATCCATTGAACATAATGACAGTATCCCGTTGACAGGAAACCTCGTTGATACTCCAAATAGCAGTTCCAGTCAGAAAAAGAATTTGCTTCCAGTTCTGCATTTTGAGAAACTTGTCTGTTCCACTTTGAAAAAAAATAGTAAAAGAAATCCAAAGTCATGGGCTATTTTGATAGACAAGATGGTTTCCAGGGAAAACATGGAATTTACGAATCTAATTGGCAGAAAAATGGGAATCGATAAGTTGGATATTCTTGGTGAGCTGTTCCATAAGGGGTTCCGGCATCTATTAGCGAACATCTTAAGACACCTCAGCGATACAGACTTGATAAAGTGAGTTCAGCTTAGTTTGTTGTAACATAAGTTTTCAACATGTATTCCTTGTAAGTTTTGGTCACGGTCCAGAGATCCTCTTCCCTGTGCAGAGCACAAGAATGGTGGATGAGGAAAATTAAACTATATTTGGAGGGCCTGTTTCATAAATGGAATTATGTAAGCATTGTTCGTGCAAGGGCTTGTGTACCCATGTACAGAACTGCACATGCATTCACTTTTCTTCTGTTCACTGTTCTTTGGCAACAGCTATATGGTCGTGATGCTGAGACTGAAGAGAAATTCAACCCTCACTAATATAGCTGGCCCTCATTATCTCGGGGGTTCTGGCCCCAAAACCCCTATGGATAAGAAAAACCGTGGATGTTCAAATCCATGGTTTTTAGGGAGGCTCCACCCTCTGAGACCAACTGGAGCTGTGCTCCAGACATTCTGGTTTGGAGGGTGGCAGAGTCTGGTTTGGCACCTGTGGATAATGAAATCCGCAGATGCCAAATCTGAAGATAACACGTGTCCCCTGCATATCAGAATATTCAACCCTAACTAATATATCAGAACAACCTTCATTAGATTTGTGAATGTGTGAAGACATTGATAACAAAGCAAATTATGTTTCCACATATTGACCCCTTTTATCCTCTTTTCTGTTTAATTATTTAAACTGAAGCAATTACAGGATACAATAATAATCTGTCCAACTTCTTCCGTATTGTGTTGAGCATAACAAATTACATTTTCCTGGTCTCTATTGAGACAAGATGTATTGATGAGAAGAATACAAGTAGGAGGGCTGAGAGAGTGCATGTATGCACATGCTTACCTTATATTGATAGCTTATTGCTTGTGTTATAACAGTGTAATTTAGAATTGTATTTCATTAATAGATAATATCTGGTGTTTTGAAAAATAGTCACTGTCTACAGCTGAAGGTATTTGTTTTCGTAACAGCGTGGCTAAAGTGAGCACAACATGGAAGAAAATTCTGCACAGCGACAAGTGGGCTTTTCAGATGTATAACAAAGCACTAAAATTAACTTCTGTAAGTTTTGTAACTTTTCCTCTTCATGTATCAGCTATATCCATCCTCGAGCAATTAAATCCTATTTAGAATATTGAAGAATCTGTGATGATCTCAAATACTAGGGTTAAAAACTAGCTATAGTTTGTTCTTAAAGTTTCTGATTTATTAGAACTATAAAAATGACCACTTCATCGGGGGGGTTTTGCATGTTGCAAGGAAATAACAGGAAGGGGACTGGGTCTGGTTTAACTTTGTGTGGGACTTTTACAGAAGGCAGAAGCTGCTCAAGTCTCCTGCTTTTGCAATTGATGAAGAATTGGGGGTTGGCTGGGGAGGATGAGTGGTTGCTATGGCTTTTCAGATTCTCAAGTTTTTGGATCCTTCCTAAAATAGTCACTGTCTACAGCTGAACCATCTATACATCTGCTTCTTCAGTTTACTTCTATCCTGGCCTTTGCCTAGAACATCCTTCCATAGCATACATCCTATCACCTTGCAATGTTTTGTTTTTTAAAAAAATAATTTTTGTGGTAAATCCTTGGGTATATAATTGCATTGTTCACCATTTTAATTCATAACTCTGTGCCTTTTCCTTCCCTATCTACCTTTCTTACTGGAAATGTCTCTGGTTCTTGCATCAAGTCTTATTAATGAAGTGTGCCATTTGTTGCTGAATTGAAATGTTGGACTTTTAAAATTCCAAATTAGACTTTCTTAATGAGAATCTCTCCTCTCAGCAGAATAACAACTTGAAGTTCTGCAAACAAGCTGATACAAGAGTATATGCTCTTCACCGAGAAGCATTAACTCATATTCAGAAAGTTGGAACTGCACAATACTCAACTTCTGAAAGTGTATCCAGAATCAAGACAACTAACCAAAATAATCAGAGTGCTCCCTCAAACAGCCGGCACACACAGTTTTCTCAGGTAACATACATTTTAAAGTGGCAGTTGTGTTGAGATTCTGCAACACTATTTCTGATAACTTCAAGTATCATGCTCTGATTAGCATTTGCTGTGAAATTCTACTTGGACAAATCTACGTTGAAGTATGTGAAGTAAATGAGGGAGCAGTATAAGAAACATTACCAAGGTACACTAGCACTTGAAATAGAGAAGGCCTTGTATTTTCTTTAGATGGATTGGAAAATCAGGGTATATAAAGCACTGTGGCTCAGAGCACATTCCTAAAGCCCCTTGGCCAACATAAGTTGCTTTTGTTGGTCCAGGGGTATTACAAACATGCTGTAAGGCATGCTCATGCCAGCCCAGGACACGCTGAGTTGGCACGAGGACTTGTGCCAACCCATTTGTGTGACAGCTGAAGGTAAGCTGCCCCTGTGCTGGCTGAGTTCTGCCAGTGCAAGTCTTTTGGGGGCAGGGGAAAGGTGGACAGAGCAGAGGGAGGGCGGCCCTTCAGGTAGGGCGACCCAGAATTGGGGGGGGAGAGAGCCAGGCATCCCCTCCATCCTCAGGCCATGTGGCCCCAATCTGGGCCTCTCAGACTTGTGCCTGCTATTTAGCAGGTGCAGGTCCAAGCAGCCCCATCAGGCTGCCTGGGGCTTATCCTGGGGTAAGAGGACAAATGCCCCCTTGTCCCTCAGTGAGCGCCAACTGCCTCCTACCCCGGATAGGATGCAGCACAGGCCAGCTGACTTGCCTGCTCCGGTCCAAGTTAGGATTGCACGTCAGAGTTGAGATTTAATCCTGGTGGTGTTTGAACTGGGCTGGCATGTTTCTATGTTTTTGTTTCTATTCAGGGAAAGAAAAAAAAAGATGTTTCAATGTACTTTTCTCCACAGGTTGCCAAAACCTTGAAAAACACTGAGAGTCTGAAAGTTTGTCATCGGTGTGGCTCTCCTTCAAAATACGATTCCCATCTACAAAGAGCAGTATGCGTCCGTGAAAGCTGTGGTTTTGACTTTTGCACAAAATGCTTATGCAGTTACCACGTTGCCAAAGACTGTGTTACTGGAAAGTCTGTGAAACCAACCTCTAAACTAGGAGCACTTCCTGGAACCAAAAAAAGCAAACAGAATTTACGGAGATTATAACTCGCATAGTTATAAAGCTAGTGCAACATATATGTTGATTTGAAAGCCCAGAAGAAGAGTGACTAAGAGTACTGTTCTGTACAACAGATTTAAAAAAGAAAGAAAATAGAATGTATCTTGGAGCATTTCTGTAGTTTTAAAAAAGTTTTTTAATTTTTAAAAGAATCTCATGAATTCCTTATCTTCTTTATATATTATTATTTTTTTAAAAAAGAGAAATTTTAAACAATATCCATGCGTTGGAGAATGAGAAAGCTGGCTGACTGGTCAGTATGGCAAGTAGCCAGACAATGGATTTTTTAGTATGTGCAGGAAATTGAAGGTAAAATAAAACTATATTAAGTAACTGGGTTTTTAACATTCCCTAATGTTTGCTTCCTTAAAGTTTTTAAGATAACGTTGCCTACAAACGTTATCTGCAATGAAGATTGATATAAAATCCTTTAACAGAGCATTTTCATTGCATTATATTTTACTGGATCTTTTAACCATTCCTTTCGTATCTGGTGAAACAAGCAAGCATTGAACTGTTGTCATGTTCTACTTCATCCCATAAATATATAAAGCCTAGTATAAATACGGCCTCAATATCCTGATAGCAGGTCTTCCTTTACTTTCCCCAAATCCTACATGTTAATTCTGTATATATATTTGTAAATACTTAAATATTGTCTGTCTTTTTTTCCTGAAAAAAATAAATTTCTCTTTATAAATAAATGCTATCACTTTTGTTTCTTTAATATCTTATACATTTGAAGGGGGAAGAAGTTGGACTGCTGCAATGGGACTGTCTTTGAAAAGCATTTGAAAACTGCAGTTGGTGTACAATGCAAAAGGCAATATGAAATTTTTAAATAAATTGCTTAAGATAATTATTTTAAACCTGGGCTTGGTTAAGGAAAGAGAAGACTTGGAAGAAGAACATTGACCTCTGATCAAAGGACCATGCACTGTGCTTTTTACTGGCAGGAGAAGGAATATGGCAACCCCTGAACTAATCCCTTCCTGTCTATGAAGGTGTCCCCACATAAGGGTGGGAACAAAGTATCCAAAAACTTTACAATGATGCTTCAAGCATAGTATGCTTTAGGCCAGGCGTGTCAACTCATTTCATACAGTGGGCTGAATAGCATTCATGATGCCTGCTGAGTGCCGAATGTGATGTCATTAAGCAGGTCCTGACCAGAAATAAGCATTTTTTTTCTAACTTAGGAACTCAGTGGCAAATAAAAGAAGCAAACCTTGATTTTCAAGGTATGGGAGAGCTCATGCAGGCTGCCTTTTCAACAACTAGTACCGGGAGATCATGGGCCAGATAAAGAGCTTCAGTGGACTCATCTGACTCCCAGTCTTACATTTGACATCCCTGTTCTAGGTAATATTACATAGTGTAGATATGTAGACATCTGAACACAGAGACACACTGAGCTGAGAAAGGAGGTAGACAATGTATTACCTAACATGTCAAATAGCTATCTAGTGGTTACCTATGTATATCTACAGTATATGTATAATTTTGAAGTACTACAGAATTAGCAGCTAATAGTGGAACCAAAAAGGATCGTGTGTATCCAGGGGCATTTGAGCCACTAAATACACCATAAGGCCTAGTTTGGATGCTTGGTTCAGATGCCCTGCCTGTGGAAGTATGCCAAGCCACTAGTGAGTTGAGCCACTAGTGAGTTCAGCCTTGCAAGATCTCATGGAGGTGGAGACTGAATGACTAGACAAGGCATATCAACATTTTATGTCATTGTAGAAATCCACATTGCACAGATTTTTTGCACAGGTGTAAGTTCATATAAACATGTCTACAGTGGTCCCTATGAAAGTTATGCCTTCCCAGTCCCAACAGTGATTGTGGAGCAGTCTTCCCTGTGAGCTACACAGCTCTGATCACAAGCCCATACAGCTTCCCTTTCAGCACTCCAGAGTTTGATGTTGACATCAATGACCACAACCACTGCAGGGCTCCCTGCACTCCAGGAAGGAATTAGAGGCAGCATTGGTGTAGGGGAGCCATTTCAACCACTAGCGGCTCGGGGGTGTGTGTGCAAGGGGTGCAAATGCCCCAGGCTGTGCGGGGAGGGAGGTGGTGATGATGCCAGCTGCCCCCTGCCACTTGAGTAGGAGCCCGAAACACTTCAGAAAGTGGCTTCTGTGGCTACTGCTGGCTGCAGAAGCTGCTTCTGGGAGCAGCTTTGTGTGACTGCCAAGTGCCGCCCGCCCCTTCTGGGTGGCACTTGGTAGCTACACTGTGTCACTCCCCAAAATGGCTTCTGCCACAGAAGCCACTTCCCAGAGTGGTGGCGCGCGTTTACCAAGAGCCACCCAACCCTCTGAGAAGGGGCTGGCTGCACTTGGTGGTGCTCCTTGGAGGGGTGGGTGACACTTGAAAGCCGTGTGAGGCCAGTGGAGCAGGGGTGGCATCTCCATGTGGGGGGCACACCCCTGGAAGTGTGCCCCTGGGCGCTGACCTCCCCAGGGTCACCACTGTTTTAAATCTTTTCCATTTCACGGCACACTGACATGATGCTAAAATTGTTAAGGCAAACCATTAGTCTTTTGATAATTGACAAGGCACATCATGCAGCTGGTGTGGGGATTGCATCCCTCAATAGTCCTATTAATAAATAATGTTTTAAAATAAATAAATGAAACTGAAACTCTTATGGCACACCTGTGGACCATTTGCAGCACACCAAAGTGCTGTGGCACACTGGCTGAAAATAGTTGTTGTAGAGCCACAGCACTTTACGACAGTAAAAGTATAAGCTGGGTCATTCTGTTGTCAAATCATCACACTTAAGGACATTTTTCTACCTCACGTTCTTAGATTTTGACAAAACTTGTCATACTTAAAAATCCTATATAGTTATTAAAGAAATGCATATTTTAAAAAAATTTAACTCGGAGAAAAAAATAGATTTAAGTCTAAAGTTTCAAAATTTTATCAAAAAATGGCATGCTAGTGAGCCTTTAACTAGTTCTGCCTACAAAAAGTTACAGCACCTAAAAATAAATGGGTCACAACAGAACAGACTGAAAAAAATAATACACAAGGAAACAACCTTCATAAATACTGTACAAGAATTATATTGTACATATAAATCAAGTTCAACTTGAAATTTCTATTTTCTCTTGATCACACATATGTTATCTCTCATGATCCCATCATCACCCCCCCCAAAAAAATGTTTGGGTATAGTTAGACACAAGTATGATCTTATTTTGAGATTTTTTTTTTGAAATTTTAAAAATGTCTGTTTTTGAGAAAATTGATTTTAAAAATTTTAATTGATTTTTTTAACTAAAAAAAAATTATTAAACCCATTGTGTTGTTTATCACATGAAAGCCCATGGAAAAAGCTTTAAAACAAGACCCCTCCCAACATATCTCAGCTGGTGTCCGAGGTATAAATAGTTAAAGGATCAGCAGCATGTCATTTTTGGATAAAATTTTGAAAGTTTACTTTAACATAATAAATATAGGCTGCTAAAAATTGGTATTTTTGCATTATGCCATAGGACAAGTAAGTATCTCAAATTCCATAAAAATCTAAGGAGGTCAATCAGAAACGGTGTGATTTGACACGAAATGACCCATCCTCAGCTTCCTGACAAACATTTTCTCTTTCAACTTTTGGACCAGACTTGGCTCATTTGGGGGATCAACAAACTCGAATTCCTGTACTCATATGGTGAATACAATGGCTCTGCACTGCTTTATTTTAGTCAGAACAGTATACAAAATTCCAAGTTCTGTACTCTAAGGTTTGCAGGCTGGCATGAAGCAGAAAGAGCAAGTGACACAGAATTAATTCCCTAAATGTACTGTATCTAGCTAGAAATATAGCCCCTGTTGCCAGCTGTTTTGTCCCAGTAATGCTGGTCTTCTGCACTGACTAATGTAGGCAAGGTAAGTTGGTGTGCCTTTCACAAACCAGCAGCAAGTTCCAATGTCAAACCTTCCCCAAGGATCTCTGTGCTTGATGTTAAGAAATCTCGGTTTGATGATGTCATGGGATTACCTGATTGGATAAGGGGAAGCTACTGGCCACTCCATTCCACCCTTTTACGAAGGTAGGTGGGCATATGCCCAAGTGACACCAAAGTGACCAATTGGGCATATGCCAATCTCAGCAGGAGGTTAGGAGCTGTTGCCTTTAGTGAGAGCCAGACAGCGCAATATACAGGTTGTCTACAAAGTCTCTTTACAATGTCAAGAAATCACAAAAAATGCAAATGATGAGATATGTTAATGATATCACGCCCCTAGATTTCTTTCTGTGGGGCTACGTTAAAGATATCATGTACAGAACCTGAAGCAAAGGATCACTGATGCCGTTGCCACCATTGATGAGACTCTGCCACAGCGAACATGGCAGGAAATCAATTATCGCCTTGATGTGCTGCGTGCAACCAATGGTGCACATATAGAGGTTTATTAATTGATGCAAAATGAACTTCAATATATACTCCTAATATTGTATACTTTCCATACATGTATCTCTTCATTTGTTTTTGTAATACAAGTTTGAAATTGTAATATAAAGAGACTTTGTGGACACCCTGTACATTCTGCACATGTGGCTTTGGGGGGAATGATTTTTTTTTTTAAACAAACTTCTGAGAAGCATCCTAAAGTAATGATTGATGAATCTAGGATGCTAAGCAGTTTCTTTGAGAGGCTAAATCATCCCAAAATGCTCTGGGGTTAAACCAAAAAAAAAAAAATGCAGACAAAAATAGGCAAAAAAATTGGGGAGAAAACAGGGCATTCAAGACACATACCCAGTTAATCATGTTTAGTTTTATTTGCTGCTTTCCTTTTAACTTCCATGTCAACCTTTCCGGTGCACTTACCCAGTGGTGCAATTCAAATGAATTAACAACCGGTTCTATGACGTCATAGCCAGAGCAAAAAAAAACCCCCCCGAAGCCAGCCGAGGTAAGTGAGGTAGCCAGCTAGACACCTGGCCATTTAACAACCGGTTCTACAGAACCTGGGCAAACCCCCTGAATTTCACTACTGCACTTACCCCATCCTTGTCCTTTGTCTTTTATCAGTATCGTGGGTTTGCTTTCCAGTTTTTTCTTTCACAGCCTGCAGACCTATTTCATAGTGAGTAACACATGCGCTGATGAGAGGAAGCCACATGGTGGTGCTGTTGACACATTGCACAAACGAGCCAAGCAAGCAAACTATCCCAATATTTGTTGGTGAATTATGTGTATAGATATAAGGCCAACCCACAAATTTTCTTCTGGCCCCACTATCTCACCCTGGTAAACTACAGTCATTCTCTATACTGGTTGGCTTCTGAAACCTCACAGTCTTGCTGTCCTCAAAACATTTAAATCAATCGTATTATTTAAGATTCTTTTTACACACACATTCAGGGCTTGATCCTATCGGGCATAGTGTCGGGGGTCCCTATGGATGACCTTGAGAGGTACCCTGGCTGAGAGTCCCCTGCTCGGCATGCAACTTGGAGAGAAAGACCCCATGGAAAATTCCTAGCTGAAAGACGGCTAAAACATCACAACCTTAAGATAACAAAAACCAGCACTGGATTTGATGTTACTGAAGCTTCAAAAATATGGACTTTAATATTAAAAGACACAAGCAGCAAAAAGCACAACCCCGAGGGACTGGCTTGTGTAAAGATCTTACATTTGGTATTGCATTTTATAGGTTTTTAACAATGTAATCTGTTGTTATCAAACCTTCCTCCCAAGGAGGAAGGGGATTACAGAGGCACCATTTCATGTTACAAGAAGTCTACAGAAATGCAAAAAGAGCAAACACTTAATTTCATCAAGCAATACAGATACAATGGGGTGTAGCAGGGTGTGTGTCGCTTCAGATTCAGGGTGGGAGGCTTCTTAACAGAGTCTGAAAAGAATTGTCCAGGTGAGCCTAGCTCCTGGTCAGATACATGATTTAATTTCAGGCAGGACTTGTCATTGTATACACCTTTTGTCAGAGACCAGATTTGCATTTCAAGGAGACTTACAGATGTCTCTGGCACCAATTCTTAACAGCTTTAACTCTCAGGATGAGACCAAAAATGGAGTCAGGTCTGTACAAGTGTTTGGGAAAGGGAGGGTGTCCACAACCTTCCCCCCTTGATGGGGTCCTATGACATCCTGGTCTGACCTTCCCCTCCAAGTCCTGCATTATGTGCATCTGACCATTGACCATCTGACCACTGAGCATAGCAATGCAAGTGTTTCCTAGAGGGCCAAAATAACCACAATGGGGTACAGAGCCACATTTGAGAGGCTGCCAACAGTTGGACTCCAGCCAAGAAGTGTTTCCCACCAAGAATTACTGCTGGCCGCTTACTAGACACTTGAACACCCTTTACAACAGTATGAGTGTACAGCCCACAGAAGTGTCACAAATGTGCCATAAAGCACATTTGCTCTTCCTCATGGAGTTATTAGTAACAGGAGACGACACGCCTTAAGAATTAATGCAGGCTAAGTGAAGCCAGGGGGCGGGCTTAGCAGCCATGTTGGTTGACTCAAAACAATCCTCATTCCAAGCATTTCAGATTGCTTTGCTCGTACTGTTTAGGACTGAATAGTTTATTCCTTAAATAAAAACTTACGAAAATAAAAACATGTGATCGTGTAGAAACATTATTGGTAACCTTATTATGATTTAATATGCAATTACAAGGTTAAATTCCTCATAATTATATTACTGAACATACCTGACGAAATGCTACTTGCTGTCTATTTAAACTCAGATTGCACTATTTTGACAGACTTATTTTTTGAAATCTACACATGTAAAAATAAAACAGTCATGCCCCCATAAGAAAAATTTATGTTAATGTTCAGAATTTCGAGAATATTACAGTAGAAAATGGAAGGTGGGGGAAAACGGGAAGGGGGAAAAAGGGGGGGAATTTTTTTCCCCTTCTATCTAGACCATTAACAGTGGGTGTCAGAAAATGGTGAATAAGACTGCTAGGAACAACAAGAAATTACACAGCTTCAAAAATAATGCACTCACTGTTTCAGTGAACTGTAGTTTTATTGAACCGATGAAATGTGAATACATGAATCTTTCCGTGGAAATTGAATCCCATTTTTCGTACAGCGATTCGCACACCCGTATGCAAAACACGCAGGCATGATTAAAGACGTTGAGATTAACTTTTACACACGTGCAGGGTGATTTTAATTCCTGAATTCGCGGCAATCCTTCTTGGCGGGAATGATCCACGTCAACCATATTGGTTGACCCATGTGGCTTCAAGAAAATGACATCGTGTCGTCTCCTGTTACTAATAACTCCATGCTCTTCCTTTAGAGCTGACGGAGGCAGCACACGGACGTACGGTGGTTCACAGAGGCCAAATCCAGCCTCCACAACGCCTAAACCTGGTAAGTGTGCACCAGCCAAGGGTGGCTGGCACTGGAGGTTGGAGAGGGTGGTGGGAGGGTGGATCAGGGACATTTTGGACGGCAGGGAAGGACAGACTGGTGGAGGGGGGTGGGACCAGCCTGAGCAACTTAGGCCAGATCCTAATCCTTCCAGATCTGCATCAGTGATTCTGCTGGTGCAGATCTGCATAGCCCCATAGGGGTGGCTGCCATGTGACATGGGGTAAGGGGAAATATATCCCCTTACTCCAAGTTGTGCAGCAGCCGCCTCCTAACCTGTGCTGGATATAGCGAGGCCAGTTGGCCTGCCTCTTCCAGTGCAAGACAGGACTGGCCTGCCCATCATGCCCAGGATCTGACTGGGCACCATAGAGGTAGAATCACTGGAGTCCGCATCTCTGTCGGATTAATAGGAACGGAGTGAAGCCAGGGGGCGGGCTTAGCGGCCATGTTTTGGATCTCAAAACAATGCTGACTCCAAGCATTTCAGATTGGTTTGCGCGTACTGTTTAGGATTTAATAGTTTACTCCTGAAATAAAAACTTACGAAAATAAAAACGTGTGATCGTGTAGAAACATCACTGGTAACCTTATTATGAGTTAATATGCAATTACAAGGTTTAATTCTGCGTAATTATATTACTGAACATACCGGACGAAATGCTACTTGCTGTCTATTTAAACTCAGATTGCACTGCTTTGAAAGACTTAATTTAAATCTACACAAGCAAAAATAAAGTGTGAACGGAAAGGAAAGAAAAAAAGGGGAGGGTGGGCAAAAATTGGATAAATATGTAGGAAAATTACATTAAAATCTCTTCACAACACAAGTAGTTGTCAATATGAGAGGAATTCTTTTTTACTTCTAGACTATTAAGAGTTTTGTTTAAACTTCTTGTTTAAACTTCTTGTTTAAAGTTCCGCTTTTATTTCTTCATACCAACTTCAGTTTGTGATGCAGGGATAATGTTAACATGGAAAATAAGTATTTTCTGGATTTTCATTTGTGAAATGTGCAAGTGTTTTTCTTTCCTAAAATATGGTAATTTAAAGAGGGTTGCATACTTTAGAACATAATATTTTCCATTACCAATGAATCACAATGATTTTAATTACTTGTGCAAAGTAATCCCATTTTTCCGACAGCGATTAGCAAACCCGTATGCAGAACACGCAGGCATGCTTGAAGACGTTGAGATTCACTTTTACACACGTGCAGAGAGATTTATATTCGTGAGTTCGCGGCACTCTTTGTCCTTGGTGGGAAAGTTCTGAGTCAGCCATATTGTGGGACCTGGAAGCTTCAAGAAAATGACATCATGCGGACTCCAGTGATTCTACCTCCATGCTGGGCACCAGATTTGGTGCAGAGAAGGAATGTTCTTCCAAGCCAGACCAGAGCAAACGACCTCTGAGTGCAGCATATTTCAATGTAGCCAAACAAACCTGCAGCTCCACTCCTGGCCACTTGCAGGTTTAGCATGCAGTTTTGCACATCTGGAGAAACTTATTGTATGAATTCTGTTGCTCTTGCCCTCTGACAGTGTGATCCACTGAGGTCTGGATTCGGTGGATTGATCAGGAGAGGATTAGACGGATTCTCAAGGTGATCCCGCCATGAGAGAGGCAGGAGGAAGTGGTCTTGGATGTGAGGGTCTTTTAGTGCCTCCAGGCCTCCTCCTACTCCTCCTACTGCTGCTGCCGCTGCCACGTCACTTGTGTGGATGCTGCTGTACACAGAATGAAAAGATTCTCAAAAGAGACAAGAGGTGATGTTTGGTGATATGAAGCATTAGGACAGCTCCATACTATCGGAAATGCCATGCCAGAGGAACAAGTGTTCCCCCAGTGGAAGCATACAGGCAGGCAGTACCTGGATTCAGCATATGTTGTGCAATGCTGACACTGGCAGTGAGCAAAACAAGGCCCACCAGCACCAGTCACTGGTGGCTGCACACACACACGGGTGGGCTGTGGGAGGGGTGGGGAGGGAGAGAGAAAAATGGGGGTGTCACTGGGCAGGATTGAGCATTTGGCCATATTCAAACCTCTTTGTCTTTGATCAGTATCATGTGTTTATCCTTTCTCCATTTCCTGTGTAAATTTCCTTGCCTTGAGTAGCTGCAGCAGCAGCAGCAGCAGCAGCAGCAACAAAAAATCACAATTATTCTAGTAAATCCCAATCTCCCCAATTCCATCTCTCTCACACTCCTTAGTTCTGTGCCAGCAAAATAGTTCTAGTGCAGAACCGAAGAGACGCATGGGGAAAGTGGAGGTTCCCCCCCCCAGGGAGTCTTGTGTGACAGCCCCACCACTACCATGCACGTCATCGGCATGTATTAATGGGGGGGGGAGATTTGGGTGCGGTTGGGGGCTTATTCTTCTTTTATTCTTATATATTGTATTATCTGATTTGGTATGATAAAAACAATCACACACAATAAGGATAATGAGAGAAGAAGGAGGAGGGGGAGGGAAATGAAGCCACGGCAGGGGAAACGGGAAGAATATGTGATTATGTGATCTATATGTACTTGGGCTTAGTGACTGTGGGGTTCTCTTGTAATCATTTGGATTTTTGTGCTTGTTCCCTTCCTTGTCACTAGAGGGCACCCTGCATCTTTTAGAGTTTATGAAACAATCTGAGAGTAGTGAGTAATAAGGATCATTTTACTAGCATTTAACAAAGCATGAATCATAAAGTGAACACCAACTTGTTTGATACAAGTCTTATGCGTAATAGCATTATTCTGTGAGGTTTGCTTCTGTTTAGTTGCAAACCTGTCTTAGCCTGACTGGAGGAAAAAGTCAGTGGCAATTCACTTGTAAGCACTTTTTAAACATTTATGTATACACATTTATACCCCATGTTTCCTTTTTACAATAAAATTTGTTTGTATCCAAGTCCTCTTAAGGTTTTGTTTCTTCTGTTTGTTGTTACTTATCTTGTATATGCCTTTAGGTCTAATAAATAAATAAATAAATAAAAAAGACACAAGCTAGTTGACAACAACATAAAATACAATAAAATCTATAAACTACAAAATTAAACAGACGTGTGCCATCCTCCCTGACTCCAAGATCATCCCAAACACGCTTTTCGGTGTCCCTTGTGCAGCCAAACTTTGCTGGCCTAACTGTGACGGCCTAACTCCTGGTTAGGATTGCGCTCTGAATTGCACCCAGAAACACATTGACACCCAATGCAGTCAAAGGAGTAGCAGCATGATTGGGACCACACACGGATCATCATGTTCTGCACTAACTGGAGTTTCTGAATGGTCTTCGTGGGCAGGCCAATACAGCACACGGAAGTAACTGAATCTTAGAGCGCAATCCTATACCCCCTTTCCGCTGGCACTGCGCTCTTGTGCCGGCCGAATGCTGTAGCAAACATTCCATAAAGCGCGTCCGCGGAGGCGCTATGGCGCTGGACCGGCACATGCAGCAGTACCAGCGCTTGGGCGCTGCCACGACCATCTGCAGTGCCAACAGTGCACCAGTCAAGCATTGGTGGTGCTCGGTCGGCGCAGGACCTCCACAAGGGTGTTCCAGAGGCGTTCAGAGGGCGTAACAGGGTGTCGCAGCGGGCGGAGATAGCAGTTATGATGCAGGTGTGACACAGGCCGACTGACTGTAATGCCATATTCTAAACCCCGTCCCTGGCCAGGGCGGCCCCAATTCAGGCCGCTCCTGACCACGTTCCTCTGTGCCTGCTATTTTGCCAGTGCAGATCCGAGCAGGCCCATAGGGGTGACTGGGGCTTATGCGGGTGCAAGGGGAGAACCTCCCCTTGTCCTGCACATTGCTGCTGCTGCCTCTTATTGGGCCTTTGGATATGGCCAGCGATGGGATCTGCAAATTGAGAAAGGGAATGCTGGACGGGACTTACGCGGGACTTCCACGTGATTGGCTGCCCGTCCACAGCGTTCCACAGCTGCCCTGGCCTCGGGGGGGGGCTGCCCCCAGTTGGTGCGCCCCACCGCTACTCGCCCAGGCACCCGGCGTGCCCCCCACCCGTCCTCCGCGGTGAGCAGGAGCCCCCCCCCAAGGCCAGGGCAGCCGCGGAACACTGCAGACGGGCTGCCAATCATGTGTAAGTCCCATCTAAGTCCCGCCCAGCATTCCCCTTCTCAATTTGCAGATCCCATCGCTGGATATGGCCCTGCTATGTCGGCCTTACTAGGCCGGCATAGTATAGGATAGCACTGCCCATGTCACCAATGCATGGACCATGTTGGCCAGATAAGATCAATTCACATATGGTTGCAGATGGTCCACCAGCCTAAGTGAGGCAAAGGTCCTCCCGGCCACTGCCACCACCTGGCTATCTAGGTATAACAAGGAATCTGGGGGAGGGGGAACCCCAAAATTCCAAACCTGCTCCTGCAGAAGGAGTGCCACTCCATTCTGAATAACCCATTCTGAATAGGTTGCTGGTCTAATACATACATTGTAAGTCTCTGGATCAGGAGGGCTTCTGTTTTGTCAGGATTTAATTTCAACTTGATCCACCTAAACTACAGCTCCCATTGAGAGCCAATGAGGATATGTTTCCTATTTAAAAGACAACACTGAACCCACAATAGGAATCAGAACCACAGCAGGGACAAAATACTAAGGTCCCACTATAACATCTAGTTTGATCCTCAGTTATCTCAAGGCAGGTGTAAAGGAGCTTTAGGCTACAATCCTACACACTCTTTCCTGGGAGAAAACCCAGTGGAACTTTTGAGTAGATATACACAGAACTATGCTGCAGGAGAAGAGAAGGCTGAGAGGGGATATGGTAGCACTCTTCATAAGGCTGTCATAAGGAAGAAGAGACAAATTTGTTCTCATCTGCCTTTGACAAAAGAACTAGGTCCAATGGGTACAAACTGCAAGAGATGAGATTCTGGCTGGTAAGGGTGATTCGACTGTGGAATAGATTGCTAAGGAAGGTGGTAGATTCTCCCTCAGTGGAGACCTTCAAGTAGAGGTTTGACAGGTACCTGCTGGAGATGCTCTAGGAGGATTTCCTGCTACAGACAGGGGATTGGACTAGATGACCTTGTAGGTCCCTTCCGACTAGGGTTCTGGGGTTCTAAAAGCTGTCTTAGGGTCACGTCCAGAGGCGTCATCCAGGCGGAACAGCCCGGTACTCCGTTCCGCTAGTTCCGCGGAGGGTCCGGGCCGCGCTGCCTCTCCGGAGGACGGGCGAGCTGCTGCTGGGCCCACCCGCCCTCCCTTGCGTCCAGAATCACTCTAAAATGGAGCGATTCCGGCGCAGTGAGGCTTCGGGAGGCGTGGCAGCCCTCCGCCATAGGGGCGGAGGGCTGTCAATCATCTGAGCATTCCGGTACTTCGCACGCTCGGATGATGTCACTGGTCACGTCCCTCAATGCATAGGCAGTCCTTGAACCTGGTGAAGATCTGGTGATATTATCTCCCCCAGCATTCATAATGCTTAAACTGGCATTTTGCTAATGCTTCCGTTTCATGTTATCTGTTTCTGTATGACATCATGCCTTACTGTGCTCCTGGCCTATGGTTTCAGAAAGACTACTACACTGCCTGTTATTCCAGTCGTAACAGTTTTTCTTGCAGATTTGCCCTGGATGCCTCAACCACATCACCTGGATGTCAATTTTTTTTTCCAGCCATGCACAACCTATGATTTAAGAATTTTTGGGCCCTACCCTATCTAACTTTCCAGTGATCTTGCAGCTGTGCCAACAGGGTGTGCGCTGCATCCTGCAGTGGAGGAAACGGTCACAGAAGCCTCCTCAAGGAAAGGGAATGTTTCTTCCCTTATCTCAGAGCTGCATCAGTGCTGGAAATTTGGATAGGGTTGGGCTCTTTGTCAAAGGGCATCAAATTGTGTACTCTGGAAATCCACTTATACTGATTGGGGATTCAGTGCATGTAGCAAAGGAACAGATAACTATGACATGCATGGGTAAGACACACATGCATGCAAAGGTGCATGAATACCTGATCCGTGAGATCTTTCCACCACCTCAAATAGGGTGTTCCTACTTTATGCTCTTCTGATGCACGGGGTGGTGCAGAATCACTAGTTGAGAAGGGCATTGACCAACCAGGAACATTTTCAGTTTGCATCATACACAGGGTTACCAGATACAAACTGGGACAGAGTATCTAGACCTTTACCCATTGTATAGAAGAGGGAATTTGGGCAGGTGCAGCTTTTGAAACCCTTCCATGATGAGCTGCACAATTCCCTCTTCTATACAATGGCTAAAGGTCTAGATACTCTGTCCCAGTTTGTATCTGGTAACCCTAATCATACATACCTTTAAGGGGAAATGACCATTGTAGCACAACTGTATTTAATTAACACTCCAGTAAGTGACAACACCTTCTTAATCCAAAATAAAATGTGAAAGCAGGAACAATCACATGGTTGGTGGTACAGATGCAGAGTTTAGCTCACAGTCTGGAGTAGAAGATGCTTCAACGTCCTGTCCCTTTCTGCTTTGTAGGCCCCATTCAATATTGAAATTGAGTTTAGGGCTGTGTTTAACTGAAATGCACCTTTGAATCCCATTTTATTCCCATCATGCTGCTGATGTGGTAGACTTACACTCCTAGAGACTTTCCTGAGCTTTCAAGCTAAGACTCCCTGAATCAGCAGACTTGACCTCTGGAAAGGTCCTCTTACTCACAGCAGTCACAAGGGGTTGAGTTCAAAAGAGAAAGCGTGACTTCAAACAGATTGCTCTAACCCCACCTCTTCTCCTGGGTATCCATCTCCCTGGTTTCCAAGATGAAACAGAACAGAAAGGTGCCCTCCGCCCCATATTGGGCCAGTGCATTCATTCCTATGAATTCCTGCGAAGGGCACCCCTGATCTGCATTAGTGATTCACAGGCAGTGCATGCGCAATACAAAAGGGAATTTGAAAGGTTATTTAAAATAACTAAAATGGAAAATGTAAATTTGAACTTAATTATGCGGAGCTGAATTAAGATAACACACATTGCTTTAACACTACTGAGAGATAGCACAATGCTAATTGAAAAATACTTCAGCATAAAAGGTTATCCTTTTATCTTTATGGCTTCATTCAGCCTCTCCTTAGGCAGGCATGAGCAGTCACTTGGCACTTGGCACATGGCAAGTGCGTGGACAGTGGATGCTGCTGGCAGAAACTATTGCCAACCCATCTCTGGGCAGAGAAGTGGGATACAGAAACCAATACATTTCACTCACAAGGGCCACAGCCAACTATCAGGGATGTTTTTGGCTGTTCATCTTTCTAGAAGGGCGGGAGGTATGGTCTGGCGGTTGAATTGTCACCTTGCCTGAAAAAGCTAAGCAGAATCCGTTTCATGGTTGGGAGACTGAGGCTGCCCTGCTGGCATATCTGTGTGGAGGAGTGAAGTGGCAAAACAACAACGCAGTTGTAGCATCCTTGAGACGCCAGCTTGAAGCTTGGTTGCAGCTTCCTGCAAGAGCGTAGAAAGTGCAAGTGCTAACAGCCAAGATGACAACCGCACGATGAAAGGACACAGCTAGAGAAATGGAGGTTCCATGTGATTGACTCATGCAATAATACTTGTAAAACCTCCATTCAAACTGGCTTGTCGTCCCCTCAGGCCAATGGAGAAGGCCTGTGAGTGTCACTGTTTGATAGTATGTGGGAGCAGGTGGATGACTGCTCAGACAAATTAATGAGGCCTTCCTCATAGCCTCAATAGCCTTCAATAAAGCCACTGAAAATATTCGTTCTCATAAGACGTACCTGAAGTAGTTAAATATGCTGTAAGGCCATGACCTGGCATTGTATAAGGCTGCAATCCTATTAAAACATACCTAGAAGTAAGTCCCAGCAAAGCTTACTTCTGAGTAGGCACAATTGCACTTCAAGACATGTGCATGCATGCGTACAGCTGGAACTATACATTTCCTCTTTATCATCATCATCATCATCAAACAGTATAATAATAATAATAATAATAATAATAATAATAATAATAATAGGTATTTATATACTGCCTTTCTTGGTCATCAGATTGCTCCTTTGACTTTAATTCAAGGTGGTTTACATAGGCAGGCATTTTCTAAACCACAAGGGTGTTTTATTTACAAATCACAAAGTTCTAATCTTTCAAGAACAACTACATGCAGATGACACTTTCATCGTCCAGTCCTTCTTTCTTGCCGCACGATTGCTTCCACCGGCTGATAATCTGCTTCTTTGCTCTCACCAAAGAACAGCTGGCCGTCCAGCACAACTCCCCCTCTCACAGGCAGCTGAGACAGCTCAGATCTAATCAGCTGCAGTCTCGAGGTCTGCCACACATGGAAGATTCTGGTGGTCTCAAACTAGCAACCTTCGGATCTTATCTTGGGGCAATTACTGCGGCTTTAACCCTCTCGACCAGACCTTCTGCCCTGCTTTTATGTCCTGCTTTTCAACACAAAGTTCACAAAGCGGTTTACAGGCAAATAATAATTAAGTTAAATGACACCCTGTCCCAAAAGGGCTCACAATCTAAAACAACAACAACGCAGAACACCACCAGCAACAACCACTAGAAAGACACTGTGCTGGGGTGAAGAGGGACAATTACTCTCCCGCTGCCAAATATAAAAGGAACACCACTTAAAAGAGGAACACCACTTCTTTATCAACACATTGTGTCACTCTGCACATTACTTTGAGGTCTGGGATGCAGAGAAAGCAAATAGCAAAACCAGGGTACTTAAATGGGAGCTGAAGTACGATGCTTGCAGTCATAAGGACCATGGTTGAATTCTGCATTTAAGCCTGGCCGATTATGTCAAATTCAGCACATACAATTCTGATAAAGCTCACAATAGCAGATTTTTGGGGCGAATCAAAATGTGCATGACATCTTGCTTTTGGTATGTTCCTGCTAATTTGATGTCTGTGCAGAGCCAAATATTAGTGGCTCAGATATTAATGAATAGCACTTGGGTCTTGAGAACTTTATTGAAAGTGACAGGCTTTTCCAGGCAGAAAGAAAAAATGTGAGAGAATGAATGTAATTTTGTATGTAATATTCTCAGGCAGTATCTCCTTGAATAATTCAGCAGAGAACTGCGAAAGAGCATAGCGAGGCTAACTTATAATGAGTCCTATTATGCTGGCATGTTCTTGCAAAATAAATTTTAACACAGGGCGCAATCCTAAACTGAGTTAGGCCTGCATAAATTAAGCCAGCAAAGTTTGGCCAGCACAAGGGACACCGTAAAGTATGTCTGAACCATTCGTGGAGTCAGAGAGGCCAGCCAGCACACAGACATGAGCCATCCTCCCTGACTCTGAGAGTAGTCCAAACACGCTTTATGGTGGCCTTTGTGCTGGCCAAACTTTGCTGGCTTAGATTATGCCGGCCTAACTCCAGTTTAAGATTGTGCGCACAATATTAAACTGTTAATAATGTTGGTACCACTCTGTGTGTGCAAGGAGAGGAGTGGGTATTGGTTGGAGGGAAAAAAAAAACCCCTGGAGACAATGGTCTGTTTACTATACTATCACAATTAAAAAAAAAAAAGGTTTCTGTACACTCAGGTGAAAATGGAGAAATTGTAAAGAACAGATTTGCACCAAGTTCCTATTTTGGGGGAAGTTCGTGCAGCAATTAGTTAAACTGTATCCTTGCTTCTTCCAAGGAGGTCACAGTGGCATTTTCACCTCACAACAATCTTAGGATGTTTGCTAAGCAGAGAGATCTTCATGGATGGAGATGATCAGATGGAACGTTCCAATGGTAGACCCAGCCGAGGCTCCAGCCCAGGCTGGATCGATGATCGCTAGCTCCCCGCCCCCTTCCAGAGCTCTTTTAGAGCAGTGGCGGGCGGGTGGGTGTGCCACGCTACTCCCCTCCACCGGCAGCGGCTTGGGCAGGCAGGCGAGCGGCTGCAACTCCACTGCCACTCCGGCCCCTGTGACCAGCTGGACCCCCCACTAGGCCTGCCACTGGAACATTCAGACGTTTGTGCTGATGTTGGAGTGTTGCTGGGTGATAGTGAACCAGGACTGAAGTGGGGACTGGAAATGCCATCGTACAGAAAGGAGTTCAGAAACAACCCAGTTCAGGTAAACAACTTGAATCACTCTATACCAGCAGCTCCCAAACTCTGGATCCCATCAGTGGGTCATGACCCAGTTTTTGGTGGGTTGTGAAACTGACGAGGCAGATTAGGCTGTGTGCATCAAGGGCTAAATCACCTGTCATTGGCGATTGGGCAGGTGACATTGGTGACGGTTGCCCAATCACCATTATAGCCACAGAGGCTTGAAAAGCTGGTAAAGTGAAACTTTTTTTTTTTTTTTTAAAGGCTGGTCCTGAAGCTAAGATGTTTGGGAACCGCTGCTCTATGCATTTAACCCTCTCTTCCCCTGCCTCTGGTACTGGCATTCAATGTAGTTTGCAGAGCAATTATATTTGCAGGCAATGTTACATAACTCGGGATTCTCAGCGCTCATAAAGAAGTGACAGCAGGAACCTCTGCAGCTGTTACATAACTCCTCTCCCACAGCGTTAGGGTTGTATCACATCGGAAATAGATTCTACAGGCAACATGTATTGCAGCCATACCAGTCATACATTTTTGGAAAATCAGCATTCAAAGGCTTCAGTTCTAGATATAGGTTTTAACTATCTGATTGCCAAATTCTATCCCCTGCCATTAATGCCAATGCAGCCACACTGCCAGAGCGTGCTCTGCATTCAATGGTGGTTGGGGGTGCAATCGGACAGCCAGTGGGAAGTAAGTAAAAATAGAGGTTGTGCCTCATTATCCACTTAGATTCCATCCTGGAACCCCCAGTGAAAAACAAAATCCATTGATACTGACACCAATGGAAAAATAGCTTGAAAGACGCACTTCCAAAAAAGATTTGCACCAAGTTATTATTTCTGGGGAGGTTCACACAACAATTATTTAATCTGTATCTGTCCGATATAGTAAGCTGCCCGCAACACCTTTGGATGTCCTCAGAACTATGCCAGTCATTTTGCTGGCATCAGTGTGAGGAGAAAAAAGAGGCAGGTGGTCTGGGAAAGAAGAGATGGGATCTAGTGCACACTGGTGCCACTGAGGGCAGAAGACAGGCATTGGTGGGCACTGCCATGCTGTGGGACTCCAGCCACTACCCAAAGATGTCTCATCCTAGCGGTAAACCTTGGTGGGGAGTGAGGCAGACTGCCAATTGTGCCACCATCATCCAGAGTTGTCCTCCTGCTCCTTGCTGTACACATTTCCAGAAGGTCCCACAATTGTATTCCTGAGAGTACAAGGAGCTGCACCAGGAAGGAGGCGGGCAGGAAAAAAGTGATGTTTTTACACACAGTCCTTTGGATCACAGGCTCACAGAGAACAAATAAGGTACAGTATGAGTCACATCTCATTTCCCTGTCTCAGAGCTAATACTGGAACTCTTATTCAGTTGTGTAAGTGTCATCAAATTGGCCACTGGGTTTTTGTTTCGTGGTCTATACTGTTATATATTGAAATAAATCAATAAAATTAATGGGGATTACATTGCTAGTGATGCCACTCTGTGTATAATATTGTCATTTAGGGCCATATCCTATCCATATTGTCATTTAGGGCCATATCCTATCCAACAGGGCATGCACTGCATCTTGCAGTGGAGCTGAAATCACAGAAGCCTCCTCAAGATAAGGGAATGTTTGTTCCCTTACCTTGGGGTTGCATTGCAGCTGCATCTATACGGGAAAGTTAGATAGGATTGGGCCCTTATTCTGTATGGTCAGTTATGGAGTAGGTCCATCATGGGGGTAACTTAATGAGCTCTCGCACCGGGTGTTGCAAACCCTAGTGATGTCACTGCTCATAGTCAACACTCCCCCTTTACTGGGGCTACAAGAAGAAGGATACAGTGCCTGCCATTTCTGAAGTTCTGTGTCTTTCTAAAATTCAGCTCTTTGTCAGGAGCGTTCCGAGCACAGCTTGGTAATGTCAAGCGTCTTTGATTTGATTTGTGCAGGACCAGATGTCAACAAATTGGAATTTAATGTTGTTGAAGAAGATGACAATGTAGGAAATACAGAAGGTCTTCATTGCCAGTAACAATCAGAAGAAAACATTTACATCTTGTTGACCGAATATTGTCTGTAATGCAGCTCCAACAGAAGAATATCAGAAAAGCAATCAACACAATTTTTTATTTCTTCCCAATGAGTATCAAGTCTATCATCGACCATTATAGGGTAGTACATTTGCCTGCTATTCTCAAATGGCCTTAAGAACACTATTTGTGGAGATGGAGAAAAAAAATGCCATCACTCTGGTGCTGCGCAAATCCAGAGGGCACATTCCTAACTCTGGTCATGAAACAGGTACCCAGGCTTCCGAGAACAAAAATATCCATTTTTCCTGTGTAGATGACTGCCAAAAGGTGCTGCCTCCATCTGTTCAGCAATCATTGAACAAACACAAGGGGCATCCTTCAAAGCCCTGGTTATTTGCCTTGACTGTTTGAAAACCTGGGCTTGTTGGCTCCAGATTACAGAGTTGCTCTGTGAAAGGATAAATGTATATCCACCCGTGGTTTGAAAATCCAAGTACCAAGTCATCACTGGGAACTAAAAACTGACAGCAACATTCTGACAGCGACTGACAGGTCCCTGTGTAGATGATACAGGCAGGAAGCAGGTTTTTCCTATTCTCATTTGTGCTACTAAATAACACCTGGTACCCTGGCATGCTCCGAGACTCATCCTGCATCCACACATACTTGGATAGCAGGCTGCACATGTAGACCCCAACTTGTATAGGCCTGAAATGCTCAGTTCATATACTTTCAGGCGTCACCATGGGTGCCTGATTTACTTGGTTCCTGCTGGGGTATGGGGTTTGGGCCGGGGGCTGCCTGCCCGCCCAGCCCTCCGAGCTCCGCTGCCGTTGCCAAGGGCCATCGCAGGACTGCCAGAGCTGCCTGCCAGCGAGGCACCACCCCATGCAGTGTGCACTGCACCCCAACCCCAGCACAGCTGATGATGTGGCCCCGGCAACGTCCGCTCAGAGGACCCCAAGTGCGCGTGCAGCTCCAGGGCTGTCTTGGCCGCTGCTGGATCTGACACCCCTGGAGCAGTGATAGGAGCAGCCAATCGGGCTGCAGGGGGCGATCCAGGCCCAGCAGGGAGCAGCCAGGGGGGACCCGGACCGGACCCCGAATCCCAGCCGGGCCAATACCGCCCCAGCACCCTGATCCCCAGTGGTGGGATTCAAATAAATTAACAACCAGTTCTATGTCCTTCAGGGCGGCCTTCAGGGCGGCCGCTGCCTTTCTTCCCTCTCCCAACCTTCAGAACTGGTGAGAACTGGCTGAATTTCACCACTGCTGATCCCCGGGAACGTACCCTGCCCCTAGACAGGGCTGACCTCCACCTGACCTGGCGCAGGCTTAAGCTTTGATGGGTCTGTCACCCCGGAGAGGCGTGACAGCCCCGAGGTGGGGGTGGGACCCGGAGGGGCGAGGCCCCAGGAGGGGGCAGAGGCAAGCCCTGTAAAGGGCAAGCAGGCCCATGATGAGGGCCAGTCTGGACTCGGGCACTGGTTGCGAGGGGCTCTTGGCTGGCCAGCTGTCAAGGTCAGGGTGGAGCAACCCCTGACCTCCAATGACGAGTTGGAGCCTCTGAAGCCCAGCTTGACCTGAGAGGAGCGCCTTGGACTCCTACGTTGGGGCCATCATGCTGAGATCTCGTTGGGGTGGCGGGCGTGCCAGGCATGCCCTGGACATATACTACAACATCAGGGAATACAGGGTACATCTGCAGCCTGCGCACATATAATACGGCTTGGCCCTTGCTGGACCCTATGCAAGCCTAATGTTTGCCGTTGGGTAGAGTAGGTGAACTGCATGGAGTCTGGATGAGCTGACATGATTTCTCTCCCTCACCAATGCGTAAAAGAATTACCATTAGATAGTTAATGGCTAGTTAATTATACCATAGGTCATGTGATGCTGATTGCACCTCACCCATAAGCACTAGATATGCTTGAGCATATAGAGTCAGTTCTCTTTCTGTGCAAATTTGCTATCTGGGAATTTGCTTATCTGAGAGGGGTAGAATTGTTACCTATCTCTCATCATCTGTGCCTCTGTCCTTATCCACTTTGACCTTCCAAAGACTCGGAATGGCACCTTGACCAGTGCAGACCCCTTTAAAATGGCTGGTGGATGCTTTTGTTGGCCATTTTAAGAGGTCTGTGCTGGCCACAGATGCCATTCTGAAGGTCCCTACCGTATCTGGAAAGTTTCTGCAGCATTCAGAGATCTTTTGGTACTTCCTGTTGTACTGTGCTGGTTTCCTGAGGGATTCGGCTGGGTTCTTCTGATGGCAGCAGCAGCAGCAGCAGTGACACACCTGAGCTGGTGTTTTGTTTCCCTCATAATCTGCATGATCTTTGCTCTTCCTGCAAGGTAGACTCGCCTTGTCCCAAAAGCTACCCCAGGCCCTGGACAGGGCAGGTAGACAGCAGCAGTGGGGGGAAATGTCAGAATTCCATCCCTTTAAGCGACTAACCTAAAAGAGGATCTCTATAAGATGAGTGGTATAGATGGTATCTAGCCCCAGACAGACTAGCCAAAATGTATCCAGGGTGTTCAAATAAGTGTTGGACATGTAAAGACAAAGAGGGGACCTTCTATCATATTTGGTGGGCGTGTGCAAAAGCAGGGAAATTTTGGGAGATGATACAAAATGTTCTGTGGGGAATTTTAGATTTTGACAAAACAGATTTTAGACCAGAATTATTTCTGTTAAATATGACGAGCAGTATACAAGATAAGGGGACGGAGTATATTATAACACATGTTAATACTGCAGCAAGATTATTGTATGCTCAAACCTGGAAAAATGAAGAGATTCTTAATGTAGATCAGTTAACAGAGAAAATACTGTATATGATATTGTTGAGATGGATGTATTGACTGAAAGACTGAAGGATGGCGATGTAACCAAGATACAAGAATATTGGATTTTTTTTAAATAACTGGATAGATACAAAATGGAAAATTTAAGACTTATAAAGAGACATATACCCTGGTAGTAGATATTATATAAAAGAGACCGAAGAGTTAGAAATATTAAGTTTTGTATGCATAGCTGTTTGAAAATTTGAGAGTATGATTTAGATTGTATACAAATAGTAACAAATAAGAGGATGATGTAATAGCCGCAATCAATGTGTACCTTTTGTGTGTCCCTATGTATCCCTTACTTTATGTTTGTTTCCCTTTTTTCCTATACCCATATCTATAATATAAATAAATAAATAAATAAATAAATAAATAAATAAATAAATAAATAAATTCCATCCCTTTCACTGTGCCGCCCAGGACCATGTGAGCTCCTAGACTCTGGACAATAGTGAGCCAGGGTGAATCAATGACAACACACAAATGAACTAGATGACTCAGCATAAGAAAGCCTAATTTGTTTCGCATCTCTGTTTCATGAATACGTTCTTTTCCTTTTAATCCCATAATAGACAACTGATTCTCTGCACATTTGACATCTCTCTCTCTCTCTCTCTCTCTCTCTCTCTCTCTCTCACACACACACACACACACACACACACA
>JAJKFI010000018.1:238633-265504 GCA_029204185.1 Lerista edwardsae | reverse complement strand
GTTACAGACCTCCGTCCAAAGTTCTTCAGGCACTCTGTCTACCAAATATTTGCAGGCACAATAGTGCAAAAATGAGGGAACTCATTCCTACTGGCTGCGTTCTACCCAGGGTAAGGAAGCAAATGCTCCCTTACCCAGGGGAGACCCTGGCAACTATCTCAGCACCCATAGGATACAGTGGTTGCCATTTTGGTGCTGCTATTCCTCTGGGAGCTGAGGCACCATAGGATTGGGCTGCTCACTAAGCTTCTTTGTGTCCACTTCTAAGGGGAAATTAAAAAAATTTCAGGTCATGTCATGGCAAGGTTGGCTTTGTCTCAGTGATGGGATTTGGCCTGAGGTCCCTTAAAATCAGAAAGGCCCAGTTCAGAAGTAATGATGCTGGGATGGTTACTCATAGTTCATTTATTTTCCCCTGACTCCATACACAAAAATTTTATGGAAAACTGGAACATTTGGGATCATTTCAATTGAAAGCTGAGCAGAGGCATCCCTGATATGGGGTCCAGGGGACCATGTGGTCGTGGGTGCCAGAGTGGCAGGGGCGGCATTTCAAGCATCCCTGCCACCACCGCCACCACCAGCCCTACCAAGGACCAAGCAGGTTGCATGTGACATCCTCTGGCCCTCTGAAACCCTTCTGAAAGCTCCAGAGGGCCAATTAACATTACTTCCGGTTTTCCATTGAAAACTGGAAATAATTTTGAAGGCCTTCTGAAGGGTGCAGAACACCTTTGGAAGGCTCAGGAGTGTCACTCCAGGTGAGTGGGGGGTAGTCTTGGGGGGAATGGCAGCCTGCGGTCCTGGCCCCCAAGTGGGCCCGGGATGCAACTGGAGCTGAGACTGGCCACTTATGCTCTCTAGCCATGATGTCCATCTACCCTACCTATTTCTTTTATTTTAAATAGAGACATTTGAGACAGAAATTCCTGAAGATTTTACAGATCAATGGGGTGCTATGGTGGAAATTAAATATTATGATACACCGTGCAATAATTGATATGCGATAAACTAATATTCCTGAATATACCTTCATGATAATAAACATCATCAGCAACAAACAGGAACATTGCCACTGCTCTGCTGAAAGTCTACATTGATTTTTCCCTAACATTTCATTAAAAAACGCTCCAACGTGCTTATGAGTCACAGCTTATGATTCACAATCTCCTAGGCCATTTCGTAAAGGACATCGAGTTAATGCTAGATTAATTGGGGGGGGGGAGAGGGAAGGAAAGTGGATAGAATTTAGTGCCACTTTATGAATACTGCTTCTAGATTCCCCCTTTCAAAGTTCCTCTTACCTGTAGTCTGCTTCCTATTTGAATAATATGGCCTCCTCTACTCTCAACTAAAATACCTGTTAAATCCAGCTTTCAGTCTTGGGTGACAGAAAGATGCTTATGGTTGAAATTAAAAGGTGAAATTTGACAGGCTGATTTGCACAAGTATTGTCCCCTCTGTGTGAACAGTCCCACACAAACAGGTGTTATATGTGTATAGGTATTGAACTATCAGCCAGTACAGGTTGATTATCCCTTATCTGGACTGTTTTGGATGGGAGTTTGAATTTTTCTGGATTTTGGAATAATTACATACAATTTCTACTTCTGAATAAATATGTTAGCACAGTGGTTCTCAAACCTTTTAGACTGGGACCCACTTTTTAGAATGTTACTCAAATCAGGACCCACCGAAAGTGATGTCATTAACCTGGAAGTGATATCATGGCAGGAAGTGACATCAACAAAAAGGAAGTGCTGTCTTTGTAACATAATAAAATGACACTCTTGAAAAGCAAATTGGCATTATTGGATTGCAGCAATTATATTAAGGTGACCAACGGTCCTCCTTTAGGGAGGACAGTCCTCCTTTTGTAAGTTCTGTCCTCCCTTGAAAAGTGTCCTCCTTCATGTCCTCCTTTTTGATATTTGAAGACTAATCTGTAAATAGTCGATCGGTGCTGATCCGATCCATTGCGTGAGATGTGACATATTTGTATTTGACATGACGATTCGTCAAGGCTCAGTGTAATATTCAATCATACACAGGTAAGCACAATTCACGTTTTAGTAATTCATTATCTATGTAATAATTTCCAAATATGTATAATTTTTATTTACAAGTTTATACAACCCTGTTGGCATGTAAGCATAATTACATCTAAAATGTCACACATGTTTTTATTATGCATTTATCATATTATAGTGTATTATTATTGCAATGAATACAATGTTTCTTTTATTTATGATATTTTTTTCTTCAATGTATTTGTGTCCTCCTTTTCATTTTAAAAAAGTTGGTCACCTTAATTATATGCAAAAAACCACAAAACATCCCTGACAGGAAGGAGGATTAGGACAAAATATGATGTAAAAGCACTGAAATGAAACAATTAAAAAAAAAAAACCCCGCACTTGAAAATTCAAACTGTCAACCCTCACAAAAGGAATATATCAAGAGCAAGGTCTGCAGCTTCCAAGATGGCTGCTCCCAGCTTTCCGCAACCCACCCAACATCATGTCGCGACCTACCAAGGTTCCAGCCTCTCCTGAGCAGCACAGGATGTGGCGCTGGCTCGTCGGCCTCAGCCGCCCCGCGCTGCTCAGGATTGCGTTCTGAGAGTGGTCCAAACATACTTTCCGTTGTCCCTTGTACCAGCCAAACTTACCTGGCCTGACTGTGCCGGCCTAACTCCAGGTTAGGATTGTGCCTGAGGCTAATAAAATGAAAACAGAAACCTACTAAGCAGGCATATTGCAAAGAAAAAAACGATCAGTCCTTGCTGATGTCAGGCTAAACAAGGCTTTGTCCATCTCATGGACTTCAGAACTCTCTGTTCACTGTTTCCTCTGACTCACTGGTTGGTGATTTTATTTGGTATCGAACACGAGTTCACAAATTCACTTGTAGTTCATTCCATCTCCCTAAAGAGGAATTTTAGGGAACTGTGAGTAGAGGGTTCCATATGTGTAAGCTACAATAGCAGGTTAAAGTGATTTCTATTGAAAAGTGAGTTGATTTACTTGAGCTGGAATTCAGGCTAGAATATGTTTTTCTTCTGTTTTGGTCTATTAAATTGTCTTCATTATATTTCTGCACCCAGCACAGATGTCTGTTATGACTGTGCTTATCCAGCTATTATTAATTCTGCACTTGGACATATGAACAGACTATGATAAACATTTAAAATCAGGGCAATTTTATATTATATACATGTTTGCACTTTAAACCATAACAGAAATGTGTTCTTCAGTGGAGGGACAGGAGGGGGAAAAAAAGAGCTGTATTTATAGTTTGTTGGAAAAGATTGTAAGCCCTTTTTGCAAATAGCACGGAAATTATTATGGTGCATTCAAGTGGTCATGTGGTGAACATGGCAATCTCAATTATCACCCAATCCTTAGGTGATTGGTCGCTTCTGGCATATCCTTGCCTTGCCACTTGAGAACCTCTTCAAATGCTCTTAGCCACACGACCCCCTCGAGCCTATTGAATATAAACTGGAGTCTTCCTCCCACTCACCCCAGTTCTGGACACATGGCAAAGTGAGCATGTATTTGCTTTGAACTGCACATATTCCCACACAGAGACACGCATGCACCCACATACACATTTTCTCCTCACCATATTGCCATATTTTTATTTTTAATTATATTACTAAATTTACCTTGAGAAGCTTTGTGGAGTGATAAATCTGGGTCTGAATATGTACTAAAGCAGCCACATGACAACATGTGCAGGTATGTTTGGGTGTTTAAGCCCTGGTCAGGCAGAGGTTTCCTAGTGCCTGTTTCTGTGTGCTTTGCAGATTCTCTAATCCACTGCTCCAACCATCATTGCTACTTCTGCTTAACAAAACAGAGATTTTCCAGATGATTGTGGAAATACATAATTGTGGGATACAAACACAGTTTAGACCAGAACGATCAGTTAACTTCTGGTGAATGTATTCATTATAATTAATGTGTAAAGAAATGATAGTGTTGGGGGAAGGGGCGTTAGGGGAAGAAGGGCGTAAGCTTTCTCTGTCCCTAGTCCCTTCCCACATTTGCAGTTCCTATCCCATTCAGCACCCTAAAATTCTTTGCCACCCATTCAGCACCCTTACCTGCTAATGTCCCATCTCACTTCTGACACCCTACTACCACCACTACTACAACGTATAGCAAACCCGCCCTTACTCGGCAATCATTACTCTGCAATGAGCCACAATTCTTGGTTGCATACCTATGCAGTGAGACATATGGACATTTCAGTATATTTTATTTATTTGTGATGGAAAGGTGGTGCTCATTTTCCATCTTCTATTCCTGGTGCTAGACGGGGAAAGGAACCCCTCTAGTTGTGATGCGGCATTCCACTTTTGCAAGCCTGTAGATACCTCTGGTGGAAGTCTATTCACTGATGGGAAGAGCAGGAGGAAATGGCAACAGAGCCACTTGGCTGAACACATCACTGATATTGACATCTCTTCCAGGAGCCCTCTCCATGGGCAAATGGGCCTCCATGAAAGGCCTTTTCTGCATCATCTCATTGGGATGGACAGGAGAAAACAGCAATAGCATCATAGTCAAGACTTGTGGCTGCTGCACAAATGTTGGCCCTAGACAGGGCCTCAGAGAGGTCAGCCATAAGCCCTCCAATAAGTACCTGAAGATGCTTAACCTATCTCTGTCACTGGGCATATGAGAACCCATCAAGTGCTGCATCTGCAGTTCTGAGGCTGTCGATATTAACACAAGTGTTTAATAACATTTAATTAAAATATTTTCAATCATTTCCATTGAATTTTTAAGATGGATATTTTATTATTAATATCCAATATTGAACTTAATCAAGACGTTTTTAATTCAGTTAGGCTGCAACCTTTGTTCTTTAAATCTACATCTACCATAGCAGCGTTTGGTGTACTAGTCCTGTTTGGGAGAAAATACACTTGTTAGAAGGAAAGTAATTTCAAAGTGTATATGTGTAATAAGAATATAAAGTAATGTGCTCTAATTTTAATATTACAACCTATACAAGTTGTAAATCAATCGATGATCCTAGTGTTCAAATAGGGGACAATGGAGCTCTGTGATCTGCAGTTTTCCATCAAATGTCAACTTGCAGCTGCCTAATTTGTATTAGGAATTAATCCTCTTTGACTACTCTTTCATTGCTTGGATGCAGAATATAATTGAAATGACTTATCCAATCCAGGTAAGCATCTAAACTAATAATATGCACCCTACCAACAGAAGTCTCATTTCTGAGGCGGATTATACTGACTTGCATTATTACCCAAACTTGCAGCATGAGCTAGTCGTGGGGGAATAACAAGGTGGACCCCAATAGCTGAGATTCAACTGGCCGGAACTTTATTAAAATAACATGGCAAAATATGTGGGGACCAATGTGGGGGAGGGTGCAACATGCACCCCTCCAAAAGAGTTGTCCAGGAAGACTGATATGGACCACCAGCTGAAATACACCCCAGCACAGCTTAAATCATCCTTAAATGTCCACCTTATGAATTGTAACCCATTTGCAGCGAGATGCAAGTATGAGCTAGCTCTCCATTGGAGCTGCCCACACCCGTATTGGTTGGTTGGGTCCACTTAGGGGGAGAGAAGGCAGGATAAAAAGTTGTTAATAGAATAAATAAAATTCCTTCGCTACCATAATACCCCTGCTAACTGGGCAAAGAGAAACCTCGTAAAGTAGGGTCCTCTTATTTTTAGTGGGGAGAGAACAACTGTCCTTCCCTCCAGACGGCTTCTTTTCCACTGGCTGTTGCTGGTGTCTTCCCAAACACCCACAAGGAAGGAGGAGGAAGAAGAAGAGAGAATGGAGGAGAGTATGCATCAGGGAGGCGGGTGCTGGAAGGCTGGAAGTACTCCTTCCAGTTAGGCTTCAGAGTTCTGGGGAGAAGGGGCCTGATTCCTCCTCCAGCAGGCTGGGATCCTTCCCAGGACTCTGTTGCTGGTTCTTCTTCTCAAGGAGACCAGGAGATGTGAACCTTCAGCTCCCATACCTGGCCAACCACATCACTCTCCAACAGGTCTTTTAAAGCATGCTGCCTAATGTGTAAAGCGGTTCTTCCCTCACCCCCACCATGTCTGGTTTCAGTATTCCAGCCACCGTGGCAACAGAGTTGCTATTCACAGTTATGGGGAGCCACATGAGATTCACCTTCATGGCTCCCTTTGTCTTATGTGATGGAAAGGCCAAGTGGGGCTTTAATCAGCCTGAGCCAGAGATGGGACTGATCCACTTTGCTTCTGGCAGCAAGGCCATCCTGGGACAGTCAGTGGTGTTGCTAGAGGGTGCAGAGCGGTGCGGCCCTCACAAAAGGCACAATCCTAATCCAGAGTTAGGCCAGCAAAATTTGTCCGACACAAGGGCCAGCATAAAGGGTGTTTGGACTACTCTTGGAGTCAGGGAGGATGGCGCATGTCTGTGTACTGGCCTCTGATTCCGAGAGTGTCCAGATATATTTTACGGTGGCCCTTGTGCCAGCCAAACATTGCTGGCCTAACTGTGCCAGCCTAACTCCAGGCTAGGATTGCACCCTCAGTGATGCCCCTGGGGGGGGGGGGATTGAAACACTACTCACCAAAATTGTAAAATCTTGGTAGTTTTGGATAATACCATTGTGATATATACCATACAATGTGAAATTTCATGCAGAATGCATTGAAATAAACTGTGTTGAAAAAAATATCTATTCTCTCAAAAGTTATAGCCAAATAACAAGAAAAGGAAAACACATTTGCCTTATGTCACAAAAAGTGGATCTCCTTAACTCAAAACTGACCAATGAGACTGATTTTTCTGAGGGCCAATCAAATGAGGTTTTATTATGACACCAATGTGTCATAAACAGGGAACCAATGAGGCGTTAATACGAGTCAGTTCTCATTTCCATGTATCAGAGCTATTACTAGAACTCTGTTGCAGTTGTATGAGCGTCATCAAGTTAGCCACTGATTTTTTGTTGGTTACTGATTTGTTGGGTGGCCTGTACTGTTCTATATGAAAATAAATAAAGTTAATGGTGTGACACCAACTCTAGTGATGCCACTGCATTTAGGCTGCGCAGATGACACTGTAATTTATTCTGCATGGTCTGGTATGGGAGGGGGTAACACAATGAATTCTCGCATCAGGTGATGCAGACCCTAGTGATGCCTTTGGGGACAGTATCTAATTCTGGAAAAAAAAGCAGATCGGGAGTTCAATGGAATGTGCTGCAGAGCTGCCAAAATGTTTCAAAATACAGCATATGATTGCATGTAGAGCATGTTCCACTTTAGAAGAAAATGGGGACCCTCCTGGAGCATTGGGGAACTTGGGTGTTCTTTTCCTTCAGAGGGTGGACTGTTCCCCCAGTGCATGCAGTGTATACTGGGAAGGGAGGGGTAAGTGGAGGGCTTTGCTTCATGGCCCCCTACTACTGGTGCTCTCTATAACCAATGGCTCTCTTGGTTTTCAGATGGGGATCTTTCCCAGTCCTACCTGGCGATGGCAGGGAATGAACCAAGGACCTGCATTGTCTATCATTGAACTCTGTACCTGTCCACCTGTCCAGCCACTCCCATTTGAAAGTATCTGGATTTCCTGATTCATGGAATCCACAAGTCAAAAAAAAAGAACTCCTAACATCCTGAAGAAGGCACTTCAGATGAATGAACCTGGGGGAGACACATCCTAATTAGCGGAATTACTAGGATTCTATGCTGACATTATAAGGTGAGGGAGGGAAAGCATCGTTCTCAAAGATATAAATTATTTAACTCTTCGATATGAGTCGGATCTCTAGGGAGTCCAATATTTTTAGTTACTGCCTTTTTATATTCAACAGCAACTGACAGCATACAGATGCTGTAATTAACGAAAGTATTAAATATTCATTTTTCAGCAAAATAGTAGAACAGACAAGATAAATTGATGATGATTTAATGGTGGGGGGGGGGAGGGCAAGAGATTCCCAAGGAGTTCAAGGGCTACCCCTCTGCTCAAAAATTTTCCTTTCTATTCAGCATCTTCGTACGCAATGGAGAGGTGTGAAAGCGCCAAAGATTAAAATGTTTCCTTTCTTATAATTATAGTAGACAAAAGAGGATAGAAGATAAAATTCAAATTGGGAATAGAGGGGAAGGAGATGAAGCCTGAGATTTTTTTTGTAAATGTTCTTAAAACCATAGCACTTTGAAAGTACAGTCAGGGAGAGATAATTACAAGACTCTGGTGCCTGCAATTTTAGAAAGCTTTTATTTCATAGTGAGGACTTTTTTTTTTAAAAGCTATAGACCCTGATCCAGCCAGAAGCAGGCATCTGCATGCAAACACATAGTTCAGTGTGAACCACTTTGGGCATTTGCTTTGGCATGGGATACAAATCTTTTAGGGTGCAATCCCTAAATCCCTAATTTTGCTGCTGCCTACACATGCAGTCTCTGTTCCTGGATTAGTTATCAATATTTTATTTAATACAGGGCATAACCCTAACCTGGAGTTAGGCAGGCATACTTAGGCCAGCAAAGTTTGGCCGTCACAAGGGCCACCGTAAAGTGTGTTCGTGCCACTCTTGAGTCAGGGAGGATGGCGCACGTCTGTGGTCCAAACACGTTTATGGTGGCTCTTATGCCGGCCAAACTTTGCTGGCCTACCTGTGCTGGCCTAACTCCAGATGAGGATTACACTCTAATTCTCTGCTGTGTGAAGAATCATCTGCTTTTGTCCATCCTACATCTCCTGCCAGCGGGTTTTATTGACTAGTACCTGATTCTAGGGTTGTGAAAGAGCGAGAAAAACCTCTGTCTGTTTCAGCTGACTCAACATCACGCCAATCCAGCATACTTTAGGATTGTGGTCTGAGTGTGGATTTGAACCTGGATCTTCAGATCTAAGTTTCATTTTGTTTCACTTTTTCCTTTTCAGGGGATGAAAAGCTGACAAAGAGGGGGCCAGACTGGCCTCAAAGGGAAGACATTTCTGCAAACATGGTTGCTGTGACAGAAAAGTCCTGTTGTGTCACCCCTAAACAAACTTCAGAGACAGGGAGGAAACAGCACAAGGGTTTCTGATGCTGAATGTAGTAGAAAGGCAGAGTGATGTGGTGAGAAAAAGGCCCTTAGTCCTGGGTTGTTAGGAGCTTTTAACATCATTAACAGCTTCTTGAATTTGAGCCAGAAACATATTGGTAGCCAATGAAGTTGGTACAAGATGGAAGTTCTATGTTCCCAAGCATGAGTACCCATAAGAATCTGTTCAGTCACATTCTTACCAGCAGAAGTTTCCAGACACTCCTCAGAGGGGCTGTGCAATAATCCAGTTTCTGTGTGACTAGGACATGTATCCAATGTATTAAACATCTTCACAATTTAATGGTTAAGATCCTTGTTAAAATGGCTTTCTATGTACTGTGAGACTCACTTGTGCAAAACAGCCTGCATGAAACAGGTTGCACTATTCACCCTGTAATACACATATGGGACTCAGGAATTCCCCAGTATAAAAACTTTTGACCGTGTCAAAGTGCAGCAGTGACGTATAGCTTAATTATGGTGCAGTATGAAATCTTTATGGTTTTAATAACTGGAGATGCCTTCAGAGTCCAACACTAACTTAATATATGAGTGGAGGTGGGATTGTATGTGGAAAGTACGGAAAAGATTAAAAGGCAAAGGGGAGGTTCCATGCCAAACTGTCTTATTCATTGGTGTTCCATAAGAGATAGTTGCCTCTGAATACCTTCGCTAGGAAGAAAATCAGGAGAAGGGCTTTTGGCTTCATTCCTGCCTATGTGCTTCCTGAAGGCATCGGGCTATCTTTTTGGAAACAGGATGCTGAACTAGATAGATCTTTGGCCTGATCCAGCTGGGCAGTTCTGAACATTCTAAATCAGCAGTTCCCAAATTGCGGGTCACAACCCAATTTTTGGTGGGTCATGAAACAGCCTAGTCTGCTTTGTATATGTGCATCAAGGGTTAAGCAACCTGCCACTTGGGGGGTGGGGTGGGGAATATTGCTGCCCAATCACATTATAGCCTCAGAGGCTTGTTGTTGTTCAGTCGCTAAGTCGTGTCCGACTCTTCGTGACCCCATGGACCACAGCACGCCAGGCCTCCCTGTCCTCCACTAGCTTCTGGAGTTTGTCCAATTTCATGTTCATTGCTTCGGTGACACTATCTAACATCTCATCCTCTGCCGCCCCCTCCTCCTTTTGCCTTCAATCTTTCCCAGCATGAGGGTCTTTTCTAAAGAGTCCTCTCTTCTCTGGAGGCGGCCAAAATATTTGAGCTTCAGCTTCAGGATTTGTCCTTCCAGGGAGCAATCAGGCTTGACTTCCTAGAGGATTGACCAATTTGATCTCCTTGCAGTCCAGGGGACTCAAGAGTCTTCTCCAACACCATAATTCAAAAGCATCCATTCTTCAGCGCTCCGCCTTCCTTATGGTCCAGCTCTCACAGCCATACATGACTACTGGGAAAACCATAGCTTTGACTAGGCGAACCTTTGTTGGCAGGGTGATGTCTCGGCTTTTTATTGTCTAGGTTTGCCATAGCTTTCCTCCCAAGAAGTAAACGTCTTTTAATTTCATGGCTGCAATCACCGTCTGCGGTGATCTTAGAGCCCAGGAAAATAAACTCTTGACATTGCTTCCATGTCTTCCCCTTCTATTTGCCAGGAAGAGATGGGAGTGGTTGCCATGATCTTAGTTTTTTTCATGTTGCGCTTCAAGCCAATTTTGGCACTTTCCTCTTTCACCTTCATCAGAAGGTTCTTTAGGTCTTCCTCACTTTCTGGAGAGAGGTGGGGCTTGCCAACATGGACGGTCATGCTTCTTCCACTGGGGAAGAAGGGACCATATTCTTGCCTTTTATCTGAAGCCCGATGGGGCATTCAGCCTGTGGTTTTCAGGAAAGGAAACCCAGGGCATAGGCATTTTCCAGCTAAATCCTGGGAATGGCAATCTCAGGAGGAACGCTGGGAGCCTGGAGCATAAGGGTGAGAAGATCCTGCACCATTAACGTGGACTGCAGGCTAATGTTGTTTGCCTCGTTAGAAAAGATCACGGACGGCGTCGAGAATGTTTCCATCTGGATTTGTAATCAAGCCTCTGTTGCAAATCTTGGCGCAGAGAAAGCAGAGAGCAGGAGGAGGAGGAGAATGGATGATAATTTGGACAAATAAATAATAGACTGAGAGATTGGAGTCGTTTTAATTGCTTTTGGCGAGAGAGATGGCCACCAGAATCTCAGAGGGGTGAAGGAGGAAAAAGCCTGAAAAACATCAAAGACCCCAGCTGGAGTGCAAAAAGAAAGTGCAAAAGTATTTGACAAGATAAATTCAAATTAATACAAAACCAACCGACTTTCATCTATTTGTGATTTAAAAAAAGAAAAGGAAAGTATGTTATATTTTTTTTTACCCCCTTTAAAATGGAGTCTGTGGAATGCAGCTTGAAGAACAAAGCACTGGAACTCATTGCCAAAGTATTTGTATTGAATTTTCAGATGGAAGTTTTTGGCTATGAGAATTTTTTAAGAAGATAACTCCCTCTTCACAATGAACTTAAGATTATGATGAAACAATTAGAAGATCAGAAGGAAAAGAAAACTTAAAAGGTTTAAATTGGACTATTTTATATCACTGAAATTTATTTGGATTTATAATTTACAATCTCTTTGGACTAACCAGTAACTATTTGTGATGAAAAAAAGAAGAGGAAACTATTTTATTTTATTTTTACTCCCCCCCCCTTAAAGTGGAGTCTGTGGAATGCAGCTTGAAGAATACAGTATCGGACTTCACTGCCAAAAAAATTGTATTGAACTTTGAGAGGGAAGATTATGGCTGTGAGAAAATAACAATGAACTTAAGATTTATGATGAAAGAATTAGAAGACCAGAAGGAAAAGAAAACTGAAAACTTTAAATTGGACTATTTTAAATTACTGAAATGTATGTGGATTTTTAAGAAAAATGTTTAATGTGAAGGTGAGGAATCTGAATTATAGGGGTAAAACATATACTGATAAAATATAATGGACAGTTTTTAGAATAGGGGTAACAGAATTAATAGTAAGAAATTAGAATTATTGGATACTTAAGACACTATAAGAAAGTAAGATCAGATGTTTAAAATGAGGATCAGTTGGTGGAAGAGATGAAATATCAAGTAGATTAATCTTTTTTTTAGCATAAAGTTTTAATTCTTTTCAGTTTTGAGTTTTAAAGTTAGTTTAATGCTTAGTTAGAAATGTGTGCACCCTATGGAAAGCGAATGTTAGAACTTCAACTGGGACAAGATTAATTATGTAGTTTGAATGTTTGAATCGAAGAATGTTTAAAGGGGCTATTTAGATTATTTGTGAGGGGGGATGTTCTAATTACAGATAAAGTTAAGATTTATAACTAAGCGATATGTTAGGACCCCCTATGACCTTGGACTAATTTGAATGCCCAGACATACTTATAAGGCATAGGCTGATGGAATGTATGAATTTAAGATTATATAAATGTGATATTTGGATCGATTTAATGAAGGGAGGGGTGTCTTTATTCTAGATATAAAGTTAAGATTTATAACAAAGCGATATTTAAAGTACCCTTCAACTTAAATGATAAGATATTATAACCAAGTGATTGATACTAGTGATTGACTAGTGATTGATAACCCAAGGAGAAGATTCTGCATTTTTACTTATCTTTTTTTCTTTTCTCTTTTTTTCTTTGGAATGTTGAAGTTTAGAACAGGGGTGTTACACTAATAGTATGTATTAGGTTTGAAAGTAAAAGATAGATAGTAGTTTTCTCCTCTGCTGCATTTTATATCACTTATTATAATAGCAAATGCAATCCTTTCCTTCTTGTCTTGTTTTTTTTCTTTTCTCTAGTGGTAATATTTGCTATGCTTTGCCTGCTCAGTGAGAAAGAATGTACTATGATAACATTTAGTCAAAACAAGGGAGAAAAAAAAAGGGGGCCAATGAGAATCAGGAATAGCGTAAGATAAGAATTTACGTCAATAATAATATTTTTTTGCTGAAACTTTTTGGCTCCAAATAATTTTAAAGATTGAATTACACTGACAGACAATGGATTATTAAGACTACTAATATAGATTAATAAATTAATGTTGATGGATACATTTGTTTAACAATATATGAGGCTTGGCTTAACAGTATTATATTATTAATAATTGTTGAAGAAATGTATTGTAGGTAAAGTAGATTTCAATATATGCATGTAATCTCTCCATGACCTTATGTGTATACCTGTGTTACTATCCCCTCCCCTTTCGTATTAATATTTTCCTTTTCCCATTACTGTATAGTAGAAAATAAAATCATTTTGAAAAAAAAAAGGTCTTCCTCACTTTCTGCCATTAGAGTGGTATCATCTGAGGTTATTGATATTTCTCCCAGCAATCTTGATTCCAGCTTGTGAGTCATCCAGCCCTGCCTTCCTCATGATGTACTCTGCATATAAGTTAAACAAGCAGGGTGACAGTATACAGCCTTGTTGTACTCCTTTTCCAATTTGAAACCAATTCATTATTCCATGTCCGGTTCTAACTGTGGCTTCCTGACCCACATACAGGTTTCTTAGAAGACAGATAAGGTGGTCTGGTACTCCCATCTCCTCAAGAACTTGCCATAATTTGTTGTGATCCACACAATCAAAGGCTTTGGCATGGTCAACGAAGCAGAAGTAGATATTTTTCTGGAACTCTCTTGCTTTCTCCATGATCCAGCGAATGTTGGCAATTTGATCTCTAGTTCCTCTCCCTCTTCGAAAACCAGCTTGCACTTCTGGTAGTTCTTGATTCACATACTGCTGAAGCCTAGCTTGTAGAATTTTGAGCATCACCTTGCTAGCATGTGAATTGAGTGCAATTGTGCAGTAGTTCGAACAATCTTTGGCATTGCCCTTCTTTGGGATTGGAATGTAAACTGATCTTCTCCAGTCTTGTGGAGTTTTCTGAAAACTGCTGGGTTTTCCAAATTTGCTGGCATATGGAGTGCAGCACTTTGACAACATCATCTGTTAAGATTTTGAATAACTCCGCTGGAATGCTGTCACCTCCACTAGCTTTGTTGTTAGTGATGCTTTCTAAAGCCCACTTGACTTCACTCTCCAGGAGGTCAGGTTCGAGCTCAGGGACCTCGAGCTCATTGTGGTTATCAGGGACATTTAGATCGGCCTTATAGAGTTCCTCTGTGTATTCTTGCCACCTCTTCTTAATCTCATCTGCTTCTGTTAGGTCCTTGCCATTCTTGTCCTTTATCGTGCCTACCTTACCATGAAATTGTCCACAGTTAGGCCAGCAATGTTTGGCTGGCACAACGGACACTGTAAAGTATGTTTGTGCCACTCTTGGAGTCAGAGAGGCCAGCATACAGACGTACTTCATCATCCATGACTCTGAGAGTGGTCCAAACGCCCTTTACAGTGGCCCTTGTGCCAGCCAAAGTTTACTGGCTTAACTGTGCAGGTCTAACTCCAAGTTAGGATTGCACCCCCAGTCAATTGCAAAGTTCCACCACAAATTGTTCAAGGGCTAAGGAGGGTTAGAGGGCATAGTGATTTTTTTTACCTAGGAGTAAGGCAGTTGAGACATAGGAGTCAAGACTTTTATTTCAACTGCATAATAGGTTGTGTTAGTGATGGTGTCACAGGCAGGCTGGAAGTGCAGGGAGCTGCTTATGCACTTCCTGAACCCAGGGCTGGGTTAAACTACTTCAGAAACTGCAGCATCTATATATATAAAAAAGAGCGTATGTGTGTGTGTGTGTATGTATGTATGTATGTTCCACATAGGCTCCGCAACGCCTGGACCGATTCGCGCCAAACTCGGCACGTGGGTGCCTTGGTCCCCCGAGACCGTCGCTGCACGGTTTTGGAATGGATCGTGCCCCCACGGGCGCAGGTAAAAGCGAATTTGTGGTTCTCTGTGGGTGGCTATGGGCTGAGCCGCAGCATTCCGAAGCTCTGATGATGTCATGATGAGATGCAAAGTACATGCAAATGACATGCGGAATCTTCAGGCAGCAACTGAACTCTTTACAGTTGGAAGACAAACAGCAGGCAAACTGATACAGGGCCAGGGAAATGTGTCTGTGGATATGTGGGCGGTCCCTGCTTGGCAGTGGACAGTTGGCACAAGGTGCTGTGGCTGTTGCTCTTACTCTGAAAGTTTACTTTCACTGTATAATGTAAGGCAATTGGGCAGGTGCAACCAAAGGCTACAAAGATGAAACAACAGCGTACACAGGAAACACCTGAGGGGAAAAAACACGACTTGCAATGCTACGTCACAGAGCTGCTACATCTAGAGCCACAGAAACAGTACAGCAGCGTGACAAAAGACTACACGATAAGAGAGACAGAGCTGCTACATCTAGAGCAACAGAAACAGTACAGCAACGTCACAAATGACTACAGGATATGAAACAGAGGGCTGCTACATCTAGAGCAACAGAAACAGTACAGCAGCGTGGAGGGGCCAAATAAACACCCGGTCACCGCCGGGTAATTTTTAACAAAAAAAAAAAATGCCTGGGGGTGGCCGAAAACCACTAGGGGCGGTCAGGGATGGGACATATAAACACCTGGGCGCAAATAGGTTTCCCGCAGGCAAACCTATACAGGGCCATCTGTATGCCTGGTGAGTGGGGTGGGGGTGGAGGTCAGTGATGGGACATATAAACACCCGGGCGCAAATAGGTGTCCCGCAGGCAAACCAATGCAGGGCCATCTGTATGGCTGGTGACTGGGGGGGGGGTCAGTGATGGGACATATAAACACCCAGGCACACATGTGAGGGGGGGGTCAGGGATGGGACATATAAACACCCGGGCACACATGTGAGTGGGGGGGTCAGGGATGGGACATATAAACACCTGGGCACACATGTGAGTGGAGGGGTCAGGGATGGGACATATAAACACCCGGGCACACATGAGAGGGGGGGGGTCAGGGATGGGACATATAAACACCCGGGCACACATGAGAGTGGGGGGGCAGGGATGGGACATATAAACACCCGGGCACACATGAGAGTGGGGGGTTCAGGGATGGGACATATAAACACCCGGGCACACATGAGAGTGGGGGGTCAGGGATGGGACATATAAACGGGCCATCTGTATGCCTGGTGAGTGGGGGGGTCAGGGATGGCACCTATAAACACCCGGGCGAAGCCAGGTACATAAAAGCTAGTATGTTATAAAAGGCCCTGCAATGGAATGTCAGCCATCAATAAAATAGTTTTGCCCCAGGCCTCAGCAAATGGCAGATAAAACATGCTCTTGATGTATGTGCAGGTAAAAAAAAATTCTTCAGACTGTTTGTTCACAACAGCAGAGGTGCTTGCCTAGTGTGCCACTTGCCATGCACAAGCTGCACACGCCAACTACACGGACTGCCCATTGCCCCCTCAACTTCCAGCTCCCTTCCAATTCTTTCAGAACTTCTGGCTGCTGCAAAACGCTTGAGCAGCGAGCCCAACAAAGAAGCCACTGACTTGATAGAGCTCGAAGAGTAGGAGCCATCGGAGCACATCAAATTCTAAGCAAGAGAAAAGGTTGGGGGAAAGAACTAGGCAGTGCCAGGAAAGCAAAAAGTGGTCAGCTGGGCTGGAGCTGTTCCCCTCCCTCTTCCTGCCCACTTGCCTGGTGGGCCTTTGATGCACTGGGAAGCTGGTGCAGGGCCCTCGAAATTGCAGGGCCTATAGCATATGCTACTATGCCAGTGGTTCCCAAATTTGTTAGCACCAGGACCCATGTCTTAGATGAAAGTCTGTCCGGGACCCATCAGAAGTGATGTCATGGCCGGAAGTGTCATCATTGTGATGCCAGAGCCTGCTGCTTTCCTGAGAATGCAGCAAGAAGTTGGGCTATTTTTCAGCCATTATCCAATAGCAGTGTGAATCAGAAACAAAATAACCCATTTACAACCTTGGCACAAGCAAAACAACCACACAGCCTTCCCCCTTTCCAGCATTCCATCTTTTCATATTTTCAATATGGCTGCTCAAGGTGCTTTGCAATCCACCAGAATTTGGCTCGTGACTCACTGGTGTGTCCCGAACCTCAGTTTAGGAACTGCTGTACTATGTTAATCCGGCCTTGCCTCAACTGCCCTTGGAAGCATCAGAGAATGAGAGTCATCCTGACATGTCTCCCTGATTGTGGGGTGGGAGAGACTTCTCTCTTCGACACATTTGTGAGCTCTCTGTCACTCAGCTCCCAAATTGCCAGGTCATATCCATACGGGATATGGCGGTAACATTACTGCAATGGGAAATGAACTTCCCGAGGGTCTGTTGGTCCCAGGGCCGAATACACTTGTATTATATGTATAATAGCACTGTCAGCATTGAAAAAGCTTTAATCCGGGCTGGTGCGTGCTGTTTTCCTAGTTCAGTGAAGAAAAGGGCCCCACTACCAGCTTGGGTTGAGTATGTATGTTTGCTGGGTCCAGAGTGTTGATTCAGATTTGCATTTGCTTATAACTATCTGCTTATAGCTGGCAATCAGAGTTGAATCAATACACTGGAACAATTCAGTCCCTAAATGTTTGCATCCTACTGAGAGCGCAGTCTTAACATGTACTGTAGTTAGGCCGGCACAGTTAGGCTAGCAAAATTTGGTCCACACAAGGGACACCGTACAGCACATTTGGACCACTTTTGGAGTCAGGGAGGTTGGTGCACGTCTGTGTGCTGGCCTCTCTGACTCCGAGGGTGGTCCAAACATACTTTACGGGGTCCCTTGGCCTAGCCAAACTTTGCTGGCCTAACTCCAGGTTGGCCTAACTCCAGGTCAGGATTGCGCTCTGACTCCTTTAACTAAACTAAATCTGGAGTGACCATTTCATTGGCAGCTGCTCTTCTTAACCAGACAATCCTCCCAGCGAAACTGCACTTCTAGCATTTCACCAAAATAGTTGGTCGCTTGTGTTCTGCAGTCACCTTGTGTCCTTTACACAACTCATTGTGCATTTGCACAAAGGAAGAGTTCGGGACGCAGCTGCAGCTCTGACGCTTCTCAATACACACAACATATTTGTAAGCACTCGCATTTCAGCATCTCTCCTGGGCACTTCACAGGGGGCAGATTCTCATTACTTTAATAGACTGAATGGCCTATACATGTCCGCCTTAATGCAGGCTAAAGTACCTTCCAACACAGAGCTTTATTTTTCTCTCTTAAAAAAATACAAAAGAACAAAAATAACAACCCACCTCTCCCCATGTGACTAAACAGTATTCCAAATGCAAAGAGGTTGTGTTTTCTTGTGAGTTAATTGTTTTCTTTTCTACTCGGTGAAAAGACCAGATGTGCATATTGGGGTAGAAGGGAATAAGTAGACAGTGATGCTTAGTTTAGCAGACTCTTAAGCTGCTGTCACATTACTCACAACCCTGGCCCACTCCACCTTATACCCTTTCTTATTCATTTGTCCAAGGATTAGGACACTCTCTGTCTCGAAGAATGCTCCTATGCCTTCAAAAACTGTTTATCAGGGAAAGTATTGCACAACAATGGGAGGAGAATGTCTTCAGACATGGCTCCTCTGTCCAGGAAGCATCACAATGTGATTTTGCACATTGTGGGTGGTGGTGGTGGAAGGAGTGGATTTGGGGTGCATAGCAGACATAAGCTGCATCAATTCACCCCCACTCACTAACAGAAATGGGATCAACCCCTTTCTTCCCTGTGCTCCATCCTTGCATGGTTTGAAGTTTAAAGGAAATGTGTCCCTTTAAACATAAAATTGCATGCAAGAATGGAGTACAGGGAGGAGATAACACGTTTTTGCCCATTAGTGGCATCACTAAGGGGGTTCAGGGGGGTTCAGGCCACACCGCACAAGTGTGTCTGACACCACTACTGCCCAAAATGGTAAAGCCTTGGTACTTCTTAATAATACCATTATGCTATATATACTTCGATGTGGAATTTACAGCAGAATGCAATGAAACACATCTAATATAGATACAGTTAAAATATCTATATTCTATCAAAGGTTATAGCCAAAAAACTAGAAAAAGAAAACACAGCTGCCTTCTGTAACAAGAAATGGATTTCTTTAACTCAAAACTGACCAATGAAACTGATTGTTCTGAGAGCCAACGAGGTGTTGTTATGACACAGCAGGGGACCCAGAAGGTGTGAGGATGAGTCATTTCCGTGTATCCGAGCTAATACTAGGACGCTTATTTAGCTCCGTGAGGGCCATCAACTTGGCCACTGGGTTTTTGTTAGCAACTGAGTCATTGGGCAATTAACTGATTTATTGTTATGTATTAAAATAAACAAACCCTAGTGATGCCACCTCATTTGGGTTGTACATATGTTATCGGATGTTGTATGGTCTGGTACAGAAGGAGGTCCATCATGGGGGTGACATGCTGACTTCCTGCACCAGGTGATGCAAACCGTAGTGACACCGCTGTTCCCCACCAGCACTGCTGGAAGAAGAAGAAAAAAAGGCTGCCACATCACCTCCCCCCTGCCTACTTGTCATTTACCTAGAGGTGTTTAAAAACAGTGTTATCTCTTACCAGGAGTGCGGTGTGTAGTCTCCTGGCTGCTCACTGCTTCTGTTTTATATGAATGGAAGCTGGGTGGACTGAGTGGTGCAGACTGCCCCCTGTCTAATCATATCAAACAGAAGAAGTGTGGCGCAGGGGAGGCTGCATGCTGTGCAACTCTTAACTAAAGGGAAGGGTGTGGGGCATGCCTATTCATTCATTTGTGCACCAGTGATGTCATCTGGTAATGAAGAACGGGAACGCTGGGCGGGACTTATGCGTGATTGGCAGCCCATCCGTTCCGTTCCGCGGCTGCCCTGGCCTCAGGGGGCTGCCCCTGGTTGGCGCGCTCCACCGCTGCTCGCCCAGGCACCCGGCGCACCCCTCACCCGTCCCCCCCGGCGAGCAGGCGCCTCCGAGGCCAGGGCAGCCGCAGAATGGAATGGACGGGCAGCCAATCACGTGTAAGTCCTGCCCAGCGTTCCCGTTCTTCATCACCAGATGACATCACTGCTGTGCACCTACCCTCCCTCCCCCAACGTCCATGAGGGTTGCATGCAAGTGCATGCAAGGACGTACATGCAGGCAGGATTTAGGGGGATGCAGGGGCACACTGCCTCAAGCCCCAGGGAGTCCTGACCCAGCCCTGCTTTCTGAAATTCACATTTACCCACCTCCACAGAGATAGCTACCAAAGGACCAATTCACACTTCTAGAATCTCAAATGTAAAATTACCTGCCACTGGAAGCACTATTTCTGAGAACTGGCACCTCCAACAAAATGGCAGCAGTCACACAAATAATGGGAGTGGTATATACAGCCCCCCACCTAGTCCCCAGAGAAGGCACTGTTCTCACAAGTAGCGCCTTAGCAGGAGTGCTGCTCCACCGCAAACCAAACAAGGGCAGCTATGTGCTCCTGAAGTGACGTGGGGGCTGTCCTTAGTACAACCTGGCCCTTGGGAACAAGGTGGGCCTCCCACAGAGTTCCCTATTCCCCCCCTTTTAGAAGCCCATGAACAGGATTGCGTGCAGTGTCACCATTTCCAAACCCTGTTTGACCAGAGGCAACAGTATAAGCCATATGTTGCATATGAGTGCGGATACCATGGAAAATACTGCTTCTCACATTCTATGTTCAACGCTTCGGGAAAAGGGTTGCCTGTCTCCCACTTTAGACAGGTAGTTTCATCCCTCAGTCTAACATTATTCAATTTGCGGCAATCTGAACTGCAGCCCCAGTTCTGTGCTTCAATTCTATATTTCATTATGAGCGTGTCGTTTTATTGAATTCCATGTTTAAGCTCAGCCAATTTAAACCGAAATCCAGTCAAAGAATGTATTACGTACCTTTGCATTCAGCTAGGCTTTTCATATTTTCTAGGTAATGCTTTTTAAATGCTCCACACAATTCTTAAAATTCAGGGACACCATGTGCGCCTTTTGTTATTTTAACCTCTTCAAATTCCATTAGTGCTTTTATTTTATTTCCTTCATGCGGGTTTCCACAGTTCAGTCTTTTACAAGATTGTGCGCTTTGCACATGTACCTAGCACATGTGTTCTACTGCAGCGGCTCTTAAACTTTTTAGCACAGGGACCTTTTTTTTTTTTAAAAAAAATGACACTTTAGCGGGACCAACCTAACTACGAGACGGGCTGCGCAACCCTAGACTGCCCGTAGCATCGACGCAACGTTGTTGCATCGACGCTACACCATTAGCACCAACGCGGAGCACAGCACCACCCCTGCATTGGCGCTAATGCACCCAGACCAGCGCTACAGGCAGTGCTAGCCTTGGTGTACCCGCACTGCACCTCCCTTGCGCCAGCCAAAGCTGGCTAGTGCAGTGGAGGCACCATGCCAGCACGAGGGAGGGAGTCAGCGGGGGAGGATGTTACTGGGCAGGCTATGGGCGGGCTGTGGGCGGGCTGGCAGGCAGGCTGGCCCGGGAGGGGGGCGGGCTTTGGCTTGAGCCTTAGGGTTGAATCCTAAACCTATTCCCCAGACTGCGTGGCCCTGATTTGGTCTGCATAGCCTCCCCAGATCTGCGCCTGCTATTTAGCAAGTGCAGATCTGAGTAGCATATTAGAGAAGCTGGCGCCTCCCCTTGTGTAAGGGCACAAACTTGCCCTTGCGCTGGGGATGCTCCAGCCTACCCTACACTGTGCTAGATATGACGCAGGCCTGTTGGCCTCGCCATTCCAGTGCAGTATAGGATTGCACTCTTAGGGCACAATCCTAACCTGGAGTTAGGCCGGCATAGTTAGGCCAGCAAAGTTTGGCAGGCACAAGGGCCACCGTAAAGCACATTTGGACCACTCTTGGAGTCAGAGAGGATGGCACATGTCTGTGTGCTGGTCTCTCTGACTCCGAGAGTGGTCCAAACATATTTTACGGTGGCCCTTGTTCCGGTGAAACTTTGCTGGCCTAACTGTGCTGGCCTAACTCCATCAGATTGCCCCCTTATAAAAGGTGATCTAAAAAGAAATGTGTATATATTTATTTATTTATTTGCAAAGCATCTTGATTCACTTCTCATAATGAGGCAGCACTAATGGATAGCCTCAAGGCTTGAAGGGCTTAATTATGTGACTCAATCCTGTGCCTGTCATTGCTGGCGATATGCTTGCACCACCAGCTCCGAGTGTCATAAACATGCCATAAAGCACATTTATGGCACCTGGGGAGTAGGGAGCACCAGCGCTGGGCCAGCATCAGTCAGTGCTGGAGGAAGACTTGGGGAGGGCAGGAGAGGGCAGAACTAGGCAAAGGTTCGAGCTGTGCTGCCTGACGTGGGTCTCCTGGGCCCTGTGCCTGCTCAAATGTGGGCACAGCGCTGAGGAGACACATTGGCGCCACAGCACTGTTGCTGAGGAGACACCAGCTGTAGCTTTGGCAGCCTTGGGATTCAGCAGTTACCGTTTCTGCTCTACTGGAACCCTGGATGGCGCCAGGTTCAGGCCTAGGCTGCCAGCCGTCACCTGCCCCCACGATCTGTCATTGACGGACCTGGGGAAAAAAAACCCGCAGAAAAAAGATGCTCAAACATTTGTCTCCCTATATTTACACAGGTTTGCAAACTTCAGGACCTGAGGTCTGTGCAGGGCAGCTATCTAATTTTTGAATAGCCTCAGGGCTTGATGCAATTAGTTACCTGATCTTTCCATCACCTGTGTTTTTATTGGTGGGTCTGCGAGACCTACCAGAAATCGGGTCATGACCCACCAAGTGGGTCCCAAACCCCAGGCTGAGAAACACTGTTCTACTGCATTCGTTCTCTGTCTTCAAAATAATGGATTGCCTTTTGAAAAAGCTCACAGAGACTTTAAACATTGAAACAAGAACGACATTTTAAACAATGCATGTAGTTTGGCCCGTTCAGCTCTACAAATCGCTCCTTTTTCTTTCAGTGCGGTTCTCTTTCCTTCTTTGCAGCTCTTCTATATGGTGGGCAACAACGTGTAACTTTAGTCCTTGCTTCCTGGAAAAATTATAGCTGTAATCAGTGCAGTTCACCTGCTCTTTATGCGGTGTTACAGGTTAGCTTTTTATTTACTCCATCCCTTTTGAATCCATTTTCTCTTGTCATATTGTTTTACCCGTCCGCCTCCCTGCTCATCCTTGCTCCGAAGAGGACTGTAAAAGAGAGAGGGCAGCGAACCCTTGGATGGGTCTGGTCACTGTAACCTTTTGCCAGCTTTGCTGCACGTATGGGGAAAACTCATTATCAAGTTTTCTGCTGCTGAAAAGAATGTTTGGATGCGTCTGTTTTTGCTGCCGAGTCGGGGAGACGGGGATGAAACTGAAGTGGGGAAAGCGGTAAATAGAGTCTGAGTCAGAAATGCAGTGTGAGTTGGAGCAAATGACGACGGCACTCTCTTCCAGAGCTATGTAAAAGATCTCAGTTCCTTGACATTTGGACAAAGGCTATTTAACTTCGAACTTTTTCTAGACTTTCTGAACTGTGGACATTTAAAAAGCAATCCAGCAGAGAGTGAACAGATACAAACAGGAGAGACCTGGGCAGATCGGCCACCTGAATTGGGACAGATGCGGGACCCCTGCTAGTTTCCTTCATTTAAAAAAAAAAAAATCTCATACACACAGTGCACCCATGTGACCCTCTGCTGCAGATGCTGCTACCACTTCCTCAATAACTCAGCACTTAGGGAAGCAACCAGGTCCATGAGGCCAGCACTGCTTCCGCCTTCTTATTCCACCTGGCCCTGTTTGAAACAAACCGGGACGAGCAGAACATGACCCCTGGCATCTTGCAGTGTGGCATCATGGATGTAGTGCTGGACATTGATTCAATGCCTTATAAGCAGTAGTGAAATTCAGGGGGTTCGCCCAGGTTCTATAGAACCGGTTGTTAAATGGCCGGGCCCCGCCCACTCGCTTACCTCAGCTGGCTTTGGGGGTTTTTTTGGCTCCGGCTATGACATCATAGAACCGGTTGTTAATTCATTTGAATTGCACCACTGCTTATAAGGGCATTAAAAAGTCATTTTTGGTTTTTGCTGAAAACTGAAAGTGGCTTTTTGGGGGGGGGGGGTCCAAAAGGCCATTCTGAGGCCTGCAGAAGTTTCAGGCAATTGCACACAACTTTTGTACATTTTAGAAAACACTCCAGACCTGAGTGGAACTCAATTCTGATTATATTCAGAAGATCCAGGAAGGATGTTGGCATCTGCAGATTTTCAAATCCATGGATGTTGAAACTGCAGTTAATGCGGACCCACCTGTATTTTTATTCCATCAGGTTTTGAATATACAACTTTAGGCTGGTTGTTTCTCTTTTACATGTTGCTGTTTAAGTGCTGCTTAAGTGATGCCTTGTTATCCACTGGGATTTAGTTCTAGAATCCTCCAGTGAATACGAACTCAGTGGATACTGAAATCAATGGAAAAATAGCCTTAAAGACCCACTTCCAGGTTTCTTTCTCCTACCTTGTCACACTAGAATGCATTGGGATATATGCTATACCTCATTCAGCCACTAGATGGGGAATGTAGGAAGGGGGAAAATGGGATTTTGACCCTTTTTATATTGTTACAAGGGATGTAAAGGTGGACCCCAGTATCAGTGGTGTCAGATCAGTGGATACCAAGTCAGTGGATAACAAGGCACAGCTGTGTTGTGTTTTTAATAGGAAAGATGGTAGAGAATTGTTTTAAGATAAATAATAATTACAGGCACCAGCTCTTGCACACAGTTTCTATCTGGATTCTTGGCCAATTGCCAGTATCCGAACGGACTTTGTTTCCCCTGGTGGATGATCTGGACTGGGATGAGATCTGTAGCGTACAGGGTGTGTTCTTCACAACGGCTTTCCCTATGAGAGACGCGGTGGAATATGACCATTTGGTCTTGAACCTTCCAGTGGTGAGCACATGTCTCAATCCAAAAAAACCAGACCTATTTTCCTTGACTTAACAGTGGCGAGACTGGGTAAGGCATCGCTATTTCCTGTACTTCCCCAAAGTGGGCACTTCAGCGATAGCTGCATGTTCCGTATGCATCTGTTTGCTCAGTATTTTCTGGCTTCCTTTGGCCACGTCACAGGTCTTTACTCAGGTCTGGAAATGTGATTAGCACTCAATTGACCAGTTGGCTGAAATCAGAAAAGGTAAATTAAACAATGGGAATAGTGTGTAATTAGATTTTCTACCAGCTAATCAACCAGAGCACATCCAGCACTTCCACAAACGGATATCAGGAAAGAGGCTTTTTTTTTTTAGTCTCTCCAGTGAGTATGCATGTTACTGTCCTTCAACACCCCCCCATGCTGTAATTCAGTGGGACTTACTCCTGAGGAGACATGCCTAGGCTTGTGCTGCTGCTGCTAAACTATTTTCTATAGACTTACCTAAGTCATACTGTGTACTACAATTTCTCTAAATTTATATTATAAAAACAATAACGCAAAAGTAATCAGTGTATTAAGTAAATGCCAGCCTGTCCCCCTATTTTTATGGTTATGGGTTACCTGTATATACAACAATTCTAAAAAGAAATAAGTGCTCAACACCAGATAGCTGGGAATTATTGTGAAAATTTAGACAAGGCTTCATAACGAATGCCTCCATTGAAGGGCTTCAGTGGCCCCACTTGCTCCAGAGGCACTTGTGAGCGTAGTGCCAGCTGGTATACAGTTGGGGTCACCTAGAATCATTCTAGAGGACGCTCCAGAAAAAGTGATAAAGTTTCAGGGCGCAATCCTAACCTGGAGTTAGGCCAGCACAGTTAGGTCAGCAAAGTTTGGTTGGCACCAGGGCCATAGTAAAGCGCATTTGGACCACTCTCTGAGTCAGGGAGGATGGCGTGCACCTGTGTGCTGGCCCATCTGACTCCGAGCGTGGTCCAAACATCCTTTATGGTGTCCCTTGTGCCAGCCAAACTGTGCCGGCTTAACTCCCGGTTAGGATTGGGCTCACAGAACACTTACCAATTATCTCTTTCCAAGGTAAGCCTTTCTCACACATCATTACTCCTGCAAACTTTAATTCTTGGGCGTGATTTGAACTGCATCTCTGAAAACTGAGCCTTCCAGCCTTACAATCAAAGCATAGAAGGCATCTAGACAATTGTGTAACTTGCTTTCCTTCTGTGATGCCTTGGTACGACATGCGGTATTTGCATATCTCAGCCTATGATATTGCAATGCAAAACACCATCTAGGCCATCCATGGAGGCTAGAACGAAATTCTAAATGCAATGCTGCTGTGGTGGTGTTAAGACTTCTTCCCCCCAAAGGTACTTGCCTATATTTAGCATCATGTTGTAGTATCAGCAAATGTCATGGGCAGACCTTTCGTTTTTCGCTTGACCACTTCTGGCTACTTACAAGTTCAATATTTAGTTAGACACTCTTCTCCTTTATTAATCCCAAACATTCCACATCTGCTGCCAACCACATCATCTCTGCAAACTTTGTCCTGTCTTGCCATACAAACAGATTAGTTTACAGCCGTTTAATAAGTCTTTACCTGGCTCCTTCAAAGCCAAAAAGGGCACTCCATTGCTCTTTTTTTAAAAAAAAATTCCCCAGAAGATCCAGACCAAACTCAATCTTACACATGTTCTTTGGCCATCATATACTGGTCTACTCACAGTTAACTCAATTACAGCACAATCCTGTTGTGAGTCAGTTGTCCCCTTGATTTGCTTACCAAAACTTAATTGTGTGGTGGAACCTATCTACAGTTGTCAAAATGGGTTTTCAGATAACTGGGCTTGAAGAAATTCAACTCCATGGAAGTTTATTTCTTGGATAAAATGGGAGAAGGAAGGAAGGAAGGAAGGAAGGAAGGAAGGAAGGAAGGAAGGAA
>JAJKFI010000018.1:213245-238623 GCA_029204185.1 Lerista edwardsae | reverse complement strand
GAAGGAAGGAAGGAAGGAAGGAAGGAAGGAAGGAAGGAAGGAAGGAAGGAAGGAAGATGCCAACATAGGAGAACGAGAAGACAACTCCTTTACATTTTCAATACTAGATGCATTGAAAAACACATCTGGCCAAATAAACCATCTCTTTGACTCTCTTTTGATTTATGTTTAAAAAAAAAACATACACTTCATCCGTTCACTAAACTGCGATCTTATGCACACTTATCTGGAAGTAAGTTCCACTGAACTCATTGGGGCTTATTTCTGAATAAACATGCATAGGATTGTGTTGTAAGATTGTAGCCCTGTTCATGCTTTCTTGGCTATCTCATTGCATTTATCAGGAGTTGCTTTTGAGTAAATATGTTTAGTAAATAAGCCCTGCGCATTGCCTTCCCCCCAACAAAGAAGCATCTGTTTCTTGACCTGATAAATTGCAGCACTTGCAGCCCAATCCTAATGGGCCTGACTGGCAGCAGAACTCATGTTCTGCTGGCACCGTTTGCCGTAAAGCAATCAATGCCAACTGTAAAAGGCACTCTGGCAGTGCACAAAGTAGTGCGCTGCCTGGATGCTGGCAGGAAGGTTGGAGCCTTCTCGCCACCATCAGTGGATCCCCACTGCCTGCAAAGGAAGAAGCAGGGAGGGTGGAACAGGGCTGGATGAAACTGGATATGGAGGGGGAGGAACAGCACCTTCGTCCTGCCACAATGGGTATAGCGGCTTGTCACAGCCTGACATTCTGTCTCCCATCCAAAAAGAAGACCACAGCTTCTCCTGCTTAGCTTCAGGCAGTACTGGCAGCTCAACCATCAACAGAGGCAGATCTAAGGGAGGGCAGAGCTCTAAGTTTTGCAAGAAGCCTTACCTTGCATTGGAAATCACTCCTCTCCTGCACTGTTTTAGCCAATCCTCACAGGGAAAAGCAACATCTTGGCATTGCTTACTGGCTACAGCAGCAAGGGAGAGGAGGGATTTACATGACAGGGTAAGGCTTCTTGCAACACTTAGAGCTTTGCCCTCCCTGTAGATCCACCTCTGACCATCAGTCCATACCTCCTGCTCCTATAGGTTTATTGTGTTTTTATTGAGTGGTCCTTTGGATGATCTTCCCTATGGTGTATGATTCATTCTGCTCACACTCATGGCAAATGGCAGAGGTACCATTGGTATTAAAGCAGAGGAATCACCTTCATACATAATAGGATTGCTAGAGCCAACATTGAAATATACACACTAAACTTAAGTATGAAAAACACTTTTCAAACAATGGATGCTTGGAATGGCATCATTCACTGGAAAGGAATGACTTAATTCTTTTTAATTCTCTTATACCCACCAAGACCTGCTCACTCATCTCTTTCCAGATACTCAGAATTTCCTTTTGCTGGGGCATCTAAAGTTCAAATTAGTCATGATGTTCAATGCTTAAGAGTGTTTCTCCCTTTTTATAAAAGAACAGCAGGCCTACGGAGATCAGTTTTGGATGAGGACCATGGTGAATGTGGAAGAGATTTAGCCCCCTTCCCCATGCCCCAAGAAGATAGGATCTTCTGAAGCTGCATCTTCTTCTATACCAATCCTTTCTATCTTTTTGAATCCAAGAAGGAAGATGAGTGGTGGGCACAGCACATTCACCTTGCCAAGCCTCTGCCTAAGGCAACTGTTTCAGTGGGCCTCAGCAATGGGCTGGTCCTGATCACAATCTTGCTCCTTGAAAATACAGTCATTATCTGCTAGGATTGGGTTCCTGGAAAGCCTTGTAGTTAGTGAATTAGCAGATAACAAACCATTGATCCTATGGTATGAATGGCACTAGGTACAAGGGATACATTATCTGCCATCTGAAGAATCTAGCAGAGACCCTCAGGAAGCCAGTGGAGTGCAGCAGGAAGTGCCAAAAGATCTCTAAATGCTGCAGAGACCTTCCAGAGGCTGGAGGGATCTTCAGAATGGTCCCTGCAACCAGCATGGAACCCTTAAACATGACTGGCAGATGCTTTGCCAGCCATTTTAAAGGCATCAGCGCTAGTCACAGGTGCCATCCTGAAGATCCCTACAGGCTTTAGAAGGTCTTTGCACAGTGGATAATGAGGACAGAGCCACAGATAATGAGGAAAGTAGCAACTTTGTCCCCCGCAGATAAGCAAGGTCACATGTAAAGAGGATTAACTGTACATACAACATAAAACTTTAGATAATTTTATATTGGTCTGTTTTGGGGCCACACACACAAAATGTCTAAAACTAAGGTCCCCCCCCCCCCAATAAACACTGGTGGTGCAGTTATACAAGTTAGAAACATTTATAGGATGAGAACATGTGCAGCTCTATGGGCTAGAAGGGAGAACAGGTGGTCTCACCTGAGTTCAGAGCAATTTGAAGAATCAGAATTTCTATGGTGTTTTTGGCTGAATGGGAGGAAGGGCTCCCCTTTCACCTGTCTGCCAGATTCAAACTGAAACTGTGGGGCTAAAGCACATGTTCTAATTCTGACTCTGTACATTTAGAAGGCAGGGCTTGAACTGCAGACTTTTTGCCATGCACAGTCCCACTGATCCATAGCATAGTGTGACAGTGCACCCACACACAGCAAGAAAAGGCTATGATGATGATGTATGATTTAATCCCATAGTTCCCCACAGCTAACTGCACTAGTCAAGCATACACGGCAAACATTCTACTATGTGTCATGTTAGATATCATTTGAAAGCCCTTCATCTCATTAACATAATAGTGCTAAATAGGGCAAATCTAGAATGTGTGTGAAAGGAATTCAGTTACACACACACACAGATCTGCTCCCTGCAAAATTCTTTACAGTGCTTTTGTGGCAGCCAATGGCAACAGAACATCCTACAAGCACTTCCCTTCAATAGAATTCAGCCGACAGGCCACTTTGTAATGTCAAAATTTAGATTTGATTGTCATGGTGTACATTTTGCTGGAAGTAGCTTCCACCCAGCCAATATCTTCCACAGTACTCTGAGCCTGTCCGTCTTTGGAGTTTGGGTCCACAGCAGGGCCAACTCCCACGTTTGCACTTAATACAATCATGTTCAGATCAGCCCGGTATGGATGGACAGGCGCTCGCTCTTCTCAGAATTATATGCGAGTATGGAAAGATGGGGCCAGTGCCTGTGTTGCAAATTACATCTATAGCAAGGATGAAGTCATCAAGCCAGGCTTTGCTGATGTGTAAGTACTTAAGTGGTAATAAGATATAAAGGCTCCTAGAGAACTGAACTGGCTTTATTCAACTGCGTGAGTCAGTTCATTGCTCTGCTGAGTGGAGAATGTCAGGGTTATTTCATTTTCCAATTTCTTACAAGTGTACTTGTCATGCTTTCCAATCCAAAAAGCACATGGTGCTTGGGGGGGGCACTCTGAAAAGTTCACTAGTTAATTCAGCAGCCCACCGCAACCCAAAGGTTCAAATTAGTGTCGCATCTGTTGCATATGTGGGGATATGGAAAACTCCACTGAGAAGTTTTACTAGGCTTTTTGAAATTCTGTTGGACGCCCTCCCAGTTCTTCAGCTGCTCCTCCTACAGAAGGAACGCCAAACAACAACTTTCACTATTGTTGAAATGCCACTGGCAATTCTGATGGCATGACATCTAAGACAGGATTTGAGACACTCCATAGTTGTCTTTATCCTACATCAAAACCTGCAATGACATCACAGGTCAGGTGCTGGCCAAGAGAATGCCACTGATAGAGCCCACCTGGCCAAGCCAACCCCTGAACTCACAGTACTGGTGACAGTGGTGGTGCCAAAGGAGTGGGCAGGGCTGTCTTGGGGTGGGCAGTAAAAGGCTTTATCTCCTGGCGCCCAGTAACCTGGTGCCAGCACTGATCCAAACTTCAAGGGTAATAATGCAGTCAAAGGAAGAACAAGATCCAGGTTCTGAAAGACTGGTAGACGTGCCACAAAAAACATTCTCTGGGACACAAAATAATTTGCAGCATTAAAAGACATCTCATTTTATTACAGTATTTATATATTGTGCTTTGGGGCAGGAAGGCAGGATATAAAGTAAATAAATAAATTTAATAAAAAATATTGCCTTTCTCATATTCAAGGCTGTTTACATAGGCAGGTTGTTATAAACCCGTTTTTTTCCAATGGGATTTTTACAGGTATTGTTCCACAAGACTCATAGAACCCTCCATTTCTCCAGATGTTTCTCTTCATTGCACCATCATCACCCTGGCTTGTCAGCCCTTTTGCACTTCCAAGCTTTTGCAGGCAGCTGCAAATCAAACCTCAGGTGTTAGCTTGCCAGCCAACTCCTCCGCATTCCTTCACAGTCCTCCACAGAGAGCCGTCAGCAGCTTCGGTCTTCAGCTTTCGGTCTCCTGTGGGTCTCCCACAGGTGGGTGCTGCACACAACGCCAGCCTTGGAGTGCCCGCACTCAGCTCCCTTTGCTCCCGCCTAGCCCAGCTGGTGCAGAGACGTGACGAGCCAGGAGGGAGGGAGGGAGTGGCCAGAGTAGGGCGTTTCTGGGCAGGCAGTGGGCAGGCTGGCAGGTATGCCGGCAGGTATGCCGGCCTGGGAGGGAGGCAGGTCCAGGATTCAGCCATAAGGCTGAATCCTAGACCCGTTTGCAAGGCCACTCAGTCCCAGTTCGGGCCACATGGTCTGCCCAGATCTGCACCTGCTGAGGCTGGAGCCTCCCCTATGGTAAAAGCACGAATGTGCCTTTGCCATGGGGAGAGTCCAGCCTCACCTATTCTGTTCTGGATATGGCACAGGCCTGTTGGCCTCGCCATTCCAGCACAGTATAAGATTGCGCTGTGGATTTAAATTCTAGGTTGTTTGTGCTATGATGGCAGTCATTTATTTGTTTGCCCCTCAGTTGCTAAGTCATAAATAGTTTCTAACTCCATAAATAGAGCCAATTCTCCTGGGTCAACTTCTGAGTCCTTGCTCATTTCCTCAGTGGAGGTGTGGGAGAAGGACAGCAGAGCATGTGCCAAAACCAAAGCCCCAAAAGGCAAACCCATTTTTGCCTTTCTTGGGTCACTCGGAGCCCTTTGCCTGTCTGGATCATGGAAAAGTGCTTAAGAGCAGTGGTGTCATCCAAATGATTTAGGAACAGGAACTCACTTTTGATTGGCACTTGTTGGGAACCCAGAACCAGCCACGGAGCCCGTTAGGATCCGGAACGCCCGTTCTGGTCCGTTCCCCCTGAATGACATCACTGCTTAAGAGTGCAATCCTAAGCCGGGGCTGGAATAGGCCGGCCGGCATGCCTGCCCCATATCCAGCCCAGAGTTGGGACTGGCTGCCGTGCAACATGGGGAATGGGGAAAACATTCCCTTCTCCCAGGTAATGTGCAGTGGCCCAGATTGGGCTACGCAGAGCTGAGCTGCCAACATCGGTAGCTGGGCAAAAATCTATTAGGGCTGGCCAGGCCAGGGCAAGGGGTTAGGGCCGACCAAGCCCAAGTGCCGGATGCTGGCATCACCCACTCCCGAGGTGCCCTGCCCATGGGCCAGCCTGTCCTACCACGCTGTTCCGCCTCCCCACTGCCCTGTTCCGCCTTGACCCCCACCCTCCCCAATCCCCACTGTGGCAAGCAAGGCCAGAGTTACTTTGCTGCTGTTAGGCCCAGGAGGCAGCATGTGAAGGCCAGCGCACACGCACTTTACAGAGCTTTTGCGACATCACTGGGCCAACACGAGGGACTTGTGCTAGTCCATTCCAGACCTTAGATTGCATCATGATAGCCAAGGATTTGGTGGACTCTCCTTTGATCTGATCTTCTGCAAATATATTGTACAGATGCCATTATTTGTATCTAATCATCATCATCATCATCATCATCATCATCATCATCATCATCATCAATGCTTCCACACTACGATGAGAGGTTTTCCCAAATTAGCAAACACCTGGCATGAACAAAGCTCTTTTCTGCACTAATGTTCTGGGTGCACTCAGATAGGTCTGGATGGTAATCTAAACTGGAGAAAGGGCATAAGGGGAAACTGGTTCTGCATGTGCTATCTATGGCATGTTAAAGGACAAGAGAATGCAACATGTCAGGACACTATAGTGAAATAAAATCAAATTGCTCTTGGCTATATCTGTTAACTTGATCAGTGAATGTGTACGCACGGAACTCTTCAGAAATATCTCGTCTCAGCCTAGACAGATATTGACATACAACAGACAGACTTCCTAAGTTGAGTAAGCTGCCACCACATGTATCCATTTTACAAGAGTAATATTCTGCCTGCCAAGTGAATGGATGGATGGATAGAAACATTGATGGATGGCAGTTTTTTATGCCAAACCTCCAAAGCACTGTAACAGAATTTGTTTGTTCAGAACCTTTAGCTTATATGAGTGAAAGCCCTGCTGACTTAAAATGAGTCAGGAAGCCAAATGTTTACGTCAAAAAAGCTTGCAAGCCAAATCCTTGAAAGGGGTTGAAATGAATAAGGTATACTTCACGGTAGTGGTGGGAGCTTTGTTTATCAGAGCCTTAGCCTGAGCTTTAACAAGACTTGATCTTGTTATATCTGAAATTGTTCGATCTGAGACTTGTTCGATCTGAAATTAAATGCTTTTGAAGCTTCAGGGATAAACTACTGCAGTGGGCTGCCCTAGCAGCATGTTCGGAACTGTCAGCAGGTGCAGGCTGTTTCTGCTTGCCCATCTATTGACAGGGATGGGTACTCGAGTTGTCACAGCTTGTCTTGAGTAATGAAAACCTGGATTTTCGTGACTCATGTTAACTTGAGTCACGGATGTCACTGCCTTGGACCCAACTCAAGTCTCAGCGTCAGTGACTCAGAAAAGAGTCATGACTTGAATTTGACCCCTGTCCTGACTCGCTTTAGTGTTTGTATGCCTGCTTGCTCACTTTTTTTTCTATCAATTCCACGGCACCCTGAAAGACTTGTGGGTGATCCAGAAGCCATCCTTCAGATTGATGGCAACAGCCGATGTGGTGGGAGAAGGGTAGGTGGTTCCAGGAGGTGGGGCTGGGATGGAGAGGATGAGAAAGGCTTAAGATTTTTTGTGGGTTTGTTTTTTTTTACTCAAAGACTTCACTTGCTTCTCGAAATGATTTGGGACTTGCGTCAAAATGACTCAACAATTTCTGCAAGTTGAGTTGCGATGAGCATGCGCTATGACTTGCAAGTTGAGTCACGGAGCTCATGTGGAGCTTAGTGGCTTCAGCTCATCCCTGCCTAATGACAAGCTTCAGGTAGTAGGGAAAAATTTGATTTGTTCACAGTTATCCTGGCTTCTTCTGATGCAATTCAAGGTGCAGATGATGGCCCTTTTTAGTCCTTTTTATTTTATTTTTTTTGCATCCCAGAAAGAATATCTTTTTGTATATTCCATCTTGCCTCAATACACATTTGGGGAATGATGGGAACATATGATAAATGGCTCTTCCAGAATGGATTATCCTGCTCCTGCGATTCAAAAGTCAAATTGGATATGGAAGAATTGACATGCCTTCTTTTGAAGTGCATTTCTCCTGCACATCTAGAATATCATTGAGCTGACAAACTGAAATTTACTTACACAAAGTTGCTCCAATAATCCAGTCATCAGGAATATGTTCCGTTGAGTTCCGTGTGATTTATTCCATAGTACACTGGGAGTAGCCCTACCCCTTGTAGCCTTACTTTCATCATAAGAACCAAGTGGTCTTTCTTTTGAAAAGCATATAGGCAAAGAGATTAGGAACGCAATCCTAAACTGGAGTTAGGGGGCACAGTTAGGCCAGCAAAGTTTGGCTGGCACAAGGGACCTCCCTGGGGCACCTGGCGGGCCACTGTGAGATGCAGGAAGCTGGACTAGATGGGCCTTTGGCCTGATCCAGCAGGGCTCTTCTTATGTTCTTATGTTCTTAAGGGACATGGTAAAGTATGTTTGAACCACTCTCTGAGTCAGAGAGGCCAGCACACAGACGTGCCATCCTCCCTAAATCCGAGAGTGGTCAAAATTGCTTTACAGTCACCCTAGTGCCAGCTAAACCTTGCTGACCTAACTCCAGATCAGGATTGTGCCCTAGGCTAATGCTATGCCCATCTACATTAGGATAGGTTTAAAAATCAATTTGAACTTGACCAGTTCATATTGTTCTGTGAATGCTTAAATATGTGAAATGGAGAAGCAATAGCAAAATCTAGTTTTGCAGATTGCAAAATGGCGCAAGTTGACTTACAGACTGAAAATTTGGTCACTCCGGCAGCCTTGTAAAATGAGATGAATGTATGTTTGAGATGGAAGGAAGGCTAGCTTCCTTAATTCAGGATGGACTATTTTGTTTAACTGTTCACTGTAATCATTTCAGGAATCACTGCTTCATTACGGGGAAGGAAACAATTAAGGGGAAACACAAAGCTTGCCATTTGGAAAACAGGAGGTACAATATTTTAGAGATGTTAATAATTGTAAGATTATTCAAGTCAAATCCTTGGTCTATATGATCAGAATAGAATTGATTGCATTGAAGTAGTTATTTTTTTAAACATGTCTGAAGACGGTCCGGAACTTACAACTAGTACAGAACGCGGCTGCTCGGGTGGTTGCTGGGGCACTTCGGTTTGACTCTGTCGAGCAGTTGCTTTGGCGACTACACTGGCTGCTGGTTCTTTTCCGGGCCCTTCAAAGTGCAGGTTTTGACCTTTAAAGCCCTTTACAGCTCGGGCCCAGTGTATCTGAGGGACCGCCTCCTCCCATATAATCCGACCCGTGCTCTGAGGTCATCTGGGGGGCCCCCTTTTGACTGTGCTGCCACCAGGAGAGGTGAGAGGGGTGGCGGCCAGTAGGAGAGCCTTCTCGGCGGTGGCACCCCAACTTTGGAATACCCTCCCTTTAGAGTTAAGAACTGCTCCCTCTTTGGCGGTATTTCGGCGGGGGCTGAAGACCTTTTTGTTTCAGCAGGCTTTTAGTTGTTGACAGGCTGGCTGGTTTTTGCATCCTCTTTTTATACTTTTATATACTTTATGATCCACGGGGTTGGCTGTTCCAAATTTTAATTGTTTTAATACTGTTTTAACTATTGTTTCTTAACTATTGTTTTAACTATTGTTTTTTAACTCCGGGTGTCAGTGAATTTCGTTGTGTAATACAATGACAATAAATAATAATAATAATAATAATATAATGGTTTTATTGTATTTTAATTTGTTGTAATGCCGCCTTGGGTGCCTTTGGGCAGAAAAGCGGGGTATAAATTTAATAAATAAATAAATAAATAAATAAATAAATGTCTGAACAATAACCAGAAAGCAGCAAGCTGTGGTCAATGTTGATTTCACACTTGCATAATGTCAGCCTTAAGCTGAAAACACTCTCAATTCATATAAGCAAGTCTGACTAGCAGCTAGTCATAGGTGCAGAAATATTAGAATTACCTATAAATGATGTGCAGAAATGTTGGGTGAGAATTTATTGGAAGATAAATTAACTTTGACATTTTTTGAAGGTGAAATATAGTGCTTTCGCCTTAGAGGCATCAGGGCAGGTCTTACAAGCTGTAGAGCCCAATTGGAAACATTATTTTGGGCCCCAAGTTCATAGCCAATGTCTGTAGAATTTTAGAGATAGAAATAAAATTTATTATAGACTTTATAACTCTTTGGTAGCCTGGAAAGCAATCAAAATATGCATTTAAAAAGTGAATGCATGTGAATGGACCAAATTGATCTAAGCACATTTTAATATAAAATTGCATACACATAATCCTGCAAGCAAACAAACAATATGTGTAGATTACCATTGAAAAGTAAATAGTTACAAAAGCACACGTGTTGTTGTGTATACAGGCGTACCCCAGTATTACTGATTCGGTATCCATGGTTTCAGTTATCCACAAATTCTATGGATACTGGGACACCTATTAAAAAGATAAGGGAACATTAAACAAATCTCTTTTTTTAGCTTGCTGCAGCAAAACCACTAATGCTCCCCTATCTTTAAAAAGGCATCCCCAGTATCCAAGGTTTCAGGTATCCATAGTGAGGTCCAGAATGGAACCCAGGGCATGCATGTATTTGGAGACTAATTACCCTAGCACTACACCTGTCCCTTAGGTGCATGGCCCAATTGGGAACAATGACAGCTGGTCCTACCATGCAGCATATTAATTTGGCTTGGTGAAAAGATGAAAACAGAGCACAATAATGTAAAGAGGAAAAACTATATCAAGGGCACAGAAGGAAGGACAAGAAGCACAGCAGTGAAATGAAAGTAAGGCAAAACCGAGTAGGAAATCAACCTATTCTTTCTTCCTGTTTCCCTAGTCCAGTGGCTCTCATTTTGTCTGCATCTTTTGCAAGAAGGAAGGAAGGAAGGAAGGAAGGAAGGAAGGAAGGAAGGAAGGAAGGAAGGAAGGAAGGAAGGAAGATCAGAATTTAGAGAACAATCCTAAACTGGTGTTAGGCCAGCATAAGCTAAGCCAGCAAAGCTTGGCCAGCACAAGGGCCACCATAAAGTGTGTTTGGATTACCCTCGGAGTCAGGGAGGATGGCTCACGTCTGTGTGCTGGCCTCTCTGACTCCAAGTGTGGTCCAAACATACTTTACGGTGTCCCTTGTGCTGGCCAAACTTTGCTGGCTTAGTTTATGCCGGCCTAACTCAGTTTAGGATTGCGCCTTTAATCATATTTCCAGGTTCAGGACAATAAAAGTTTTACAAAACAGGACTTTGTAGGCAGGCCATTAAAAGGCCATGGTAAATATGTAAGTTTAAAAAGCCTTCTCACCGACATCTTAAGCTCAGAGTGAATGACACATCAGAGCTGCTATCTTTTTGGAAACCGCCAGGGCCATGTTCTGAGTCTAACAGGGATCAAAGACTATCACCTTTAAATCGTCTAAGCCTCAAATCAAGCAAGCCCTTGACAGCTCTTTTAGCCTCTTTGCTTGCCAAGGTCAGTGCCTCTGTCCCCTTTGGCGGGTGTCAAAAGGGAATGAAAAAGATATAACTTTATATACTGGAATGCCATTCATAAAATATTCATTCATAATAGAATCTTTTGCCTGATACTTGCCAAAGCACATCAGGTTGGGACCAAACAAAAATAGCCCTGAAAGGATTGCGTCTTTGTTATCATCCAAAGGACTTATTGAAGATTCTGTATTGAATTACACATTGCAGTAAATCTATCATTATAGAAGGACTACACGACGGAAGTTCCATCTGTATGTTGTTGTAGTTCTTGAAAGACAGAAAGATAGAACTTCTTTGTAATTTGTAAAAACCCCTTGTGGGTTTAGAGAAAGAAAGCCTGCCTATGTAAACGGCCTTGAATTAAAGTCAGAGGAGCAATCTAATGACCAAAGAAAGGCGGTATATAAATACTAGCATCATCATTATTGTTATCATCATCATCATCATCATCATCATCATCATCATCATCATCATCATCCCAATCCTAATTAAACCCCCTTCCTGGCAACACATCTATACCAAGAGAGTGTGCTCTGCATCCCGCAATTGCAGAGATCTCCTCAAGGGAATATTTATACCTTTCCCTGGATCAAGCCTCCGCTGACTGAATGAGTCTCCTCGGATCCATACCAGCCATTTTCCTGGTGCGGAACCAAAGAGAGGATCCTGGTTGCATAATGGTACAATGGACAGGGCCAGCTCCAGGAGCTGCAGGGCCCCATGCAGGGGATTTCCCCAGGACCCCCCACCTTCCCTGTGGGCCCCCTTCCCTGCAGCCTCCCACTCACCAGACAACCACAGCAACTGCAGCCATGGCAAGATTATTTCTTGTGGCGCTGAATGCCAAGCGCAGCACTCAAAAATAGTTGGCCGAGTCGTGATGATGTCATGACCAACTGCTTCCAGGAGGCCATTTTGGGCTAGTCAGCTGTAAATGCAGGCTGAAGGGCCCAACACATGGGCTCTCCACTCACCCCACCAGCCTCAAACCTATAGAGATCCCAGCTGCAACAGCGGACCAGTGCTCCTCCAATAGCAGGGCTTTATTTGAACACATCTGCCAAATCAGGTGAAGGCCGGCCCTGCCAATCCTTCCCTCCCTCATTCTGCCTCCTGACCATCCCCTCACCACCTAGACCAGTGACGGCAAACCTTTTGGGCTTGGCCTGTCAAAACTTCAGAAAATGCTTAACTTGAGTCTGCTGGCGCGTCAACCCCCCCCCCCCCACAAACAAAAGTGAAACAATTCTTGATATTCATTTATTTTAAACAAAAAATGCAGTCCAATCATGTGTGGTGCTATGCAGTATATAAAGAAACAACAAATAATTACAAAAATGAAAAATAAAAATGAGTTAAATAAACTTATTTTTTGTCAGGTATTGGTGAATGCTGGTGTGCCACCCCAAACGCTGTGGTGTGTCACCTTTGACACGCGTGTCAGAGGTTCGCCATCACTGACCTAGACCCTCCCTTGTTCTTCCTCCTCTGCTCCTCTCATTTTGGCACCCCACACTGTCTTATTTGTGCTTCTACTAGTAGTTGGCTGCAGCAGCAGATCCCCAACACTGCCATTGATTGCAGCAGCTGTTCCAAAATGGCTGCCGGTGGGTGTACACGACTGTATGGCCATTTACAACAGCAGAACGATGTTCCATTGTTGTAAAGCCCTAGTGAGATGCACTTGAAAGCAGAAGTGCGTCTTTTTTATTGAAAACAAACCCTACAAAACAAAAAAACCACAGGACCCTCAATATGGACTAAGAATGTGACATACCGATAGCAGGATTAATATTTTCTCCCTATAATGTTTTCCATGGCAACACTTGAAAGATTTGTCCCCTAATGCATGTAATTCCTAAATATTGCCACACCAGGGGACAATTTTCACTTGAGAAATGGTGCAGGGGAAAATATTAAGCTCCCCCTTGCCTGGTAACAAACAGTTTGGTCCTTTGTTTCAAATATACAATGAAAAGGTTACATCTGACATTCCCAAACTGGTAGTCTTGACCCACCAGGGGAACTGGAAGCAAGGCATTTCCCCTTAAGTGGAGTGACCAAGCAGTGGCAACACTGATGGCACCACAGCTATCACGGCACTGCCACAGTTGTGGGAGCTTCTTGAGCTTCTTATTGTACCTGGTCATAGTTTTGGCCATTTGGAGTATGAAGTGGGCTCACAGGCCCTACTGTGGGTCTCCCCAGGGGCATAGCTAATGAAAGCGTAGCCCAGTGCAGTGGGCAAAATGATGCCCCTAAAGTGACATCACAACAGGAAGTGATATCACAGTGATATTTTCATTTTCTGGTTTTTTGGTCATGGCTTTTGATAAAGACATTACACTCTGGTTTGTTTCACTGCATTCTGCATTAAATTACCTTTCCAATGATATATAGCATGATAGTATTATTGGTAATTACCAAACTTTTCACAATATTTTCCACTAGTGTCAAGCTCAGTTTGTTGCCCCTCTAAAGCTTTTTGCCCAGTGCAATTGCACCCCCCTGCACCATTGCAGCTTTGCCTCTGGGCCTCCCCATAGGTCATAAAGGCTCCTTGATCCAATCATGATCCACTTCCTGTTTGTGTTTGCAAATTTCTCTTTTTTATGTTGTTTTTCTTCATCTCCTGCAAAAGCATGCTTGTTCATTTGTATTCATGCATGGCTTGATAAAATCCAATAAATTGGTTCCACTTACCGACAAACATATTGGATACCTGTCTTTATTCATTCATCATTAAAAATTGGGCTCTCTTTTGCAATGGATGCTTAATTTCTTGATGGCCTATTATTTATTTATTTATTTATTTATTTATTTATTTATTTATTTATTTATTTATTTATTTATTTTGTATCCCACCTTTCTGCCCCGTGGGCACCCAAGGCGGCTTACAACAATAAAATACAATAAAATCACAATTTACAATTAAAAACAATAATTAAAAACAACATTAAATAATTAAAATTAAAAAAAAAACAAGCCCCGTGGATCCTAAAATATAAAGAGTCTAAAAAACCAGCCAGCCTGTCAACAATTAAAAGTCTGTTGAAATAAAAAGGTCTTCAGCCCCCGCCGAAATATTTCCAAAGAGGGAGCAGTTCTCAATTCCAAGGGGACAAGTTTGCAAGACACTTTGCAGAGAAGGTCGATCAGATTCGGCATGACTTGGACACCGCTGTGGGCATATCTGAATACTGTTATTCTGAACACTATTATTTCAAATCTCTGAATACTGAATCAAAGTAGCAGTTGAGGGCTGTTGCCACAGTCCCTATTGTGTCTTTCCCTTTATGTTATATTTAAAGGTTTGTGGCATTAAGCCAAGGAATGCACTTAATATTGGATTTCACAACTTTCAAAACCTTGGGGGTGGAGAAGGCAAACCAAAAGGAAGTGTTGTGTTGGACATCTTCCATTTAAACTAAGCTTATTGAAGTTTCAGAATCATTAAAATTTCAGCTCCTTTAAATTTGCTTAGAGACAATAACTTTGAGCATGAGCTAAACTGCTCCTCCTACTCAGTCAATTCCAGCCCCTCCTAAGCACTCAGCTGGAAGCAAGGAATGGATCTACATTTCATTATAAACGCGATCATGTTTTATTTATGTTGTCCACGAAAAGATTAAATAATAATACTTAAAAAACCCCAAATAGTATCCAATAAAAAAGCCAAAAAACAAGACTGGTCATGAACATATTTGTTGTCTGTAGAAAAGCAATTTACAACGTTAACAGAAAGACAATAGTAATGTGTCGTTTCCTTCCCATCCAAGAAAATTAAATCTTTTTCTCACTAGCATCACCAATCATTTTTTTTCTTTTCTAAAAAAGAAAAAGCTAAAGCGAGGCAATGCACATAAACATCATTAGGGGTGGGATTTTTTGGTGATATGTTTTCCAAAATTTCTTGATTAAAATAGCAAATTGTGGTGTTATGTGTTTTTAGCCAAATTTGTATTGAAAATTGTACAAACAACACAATAAACAAGGGTGAATGGCCCCACAAAGGCAAGCAAACACTGGCACACACACACCCCAGCCCGAAATAATCTGCTCAAAAATTCCCAAGGTGCACTCTGGTTGCTGAGTAAAGCATCAAGAAACTGCTGCATACTACTTTCACATTCCAGTAAAGTCACCCCAGCATGCCCTGTGACTATGAACACGCGTGTTCATAGTTTAAGCAAACTTTCTCCTGTTTCTTCCCATCTTCTTCCTGATCCCTTGCTGAAAACTATTTGTAGATTCTTCAAAACTATGTCAAAAATAAATAAAAGTGGTGCTTTTTTGTGAAATTGATCTAAATTTGTGTGAAACTGTGTCAAAAAATAAGCAAAAAGCAATGCTATTTTGCAATTTGTTCGAAATTTCATTTTATGTAGAGTTTTGAGTAGAAATTCTCATTATGTAGCATTCTGTGTTGATCACCGAAAAACCCACATCTAACTATAATACTAGCAATTTGGATAGCAAGACTTTTTATAAGTCTTAGGGCGCAATCCTAAACTGAGTTAAGATGGTATAAACTAAGCCAGCAAAGTTTGGACAGCACAAGGGACACCATGAAATATGTTTGGACTACTCTCGGAGTCAGAGAGATCAGCACACAGATGTTAGCCATTCTCCCTGACTCTGAGAGTAGTCTAAACATGCTTTACAGTGGCCCTTGTGCTGGTCAAACTTTGCTGGCTTAGCTTGTGCCAGCCTAACTCCAGTTTAGGATTGCGTCTCAGTTGAATTCTGAGCCAGGCAAGCATGGACCCAAGATTGTTGGTGTTTGTACATGTACTGATAGGTACATTTGCATGTCTATGAGAGTAGTGTTGGCAAAAATTTGGTGCTGCCTGATCTGGATAGTTCACAGAAAACTGAGATTGAGAGATTGAGAGATTGAGATGGGCAGTGCTATCCTAGCGTGCCCCTTGCATCGATGGGAAGTCATTGCGTCGATGCAAGGGGCGGAGCGCCGGAGCCGAGCAGAACTCCTGCGTCAGCCCTCCTCCATCTCTGCTCACAGTGTTGGCTTCAGAGCGCTGACGGAGAGCCTCCCTTGTGCCAACTGAAGATGGTCAGCGTAAGGGATTCTCTATCCCATATGGGGATGGGGATTGGTGGGAGCGGGGGAGGCGGGACTTGGGCGGGACATGGGTGGGCTTGGGAGGTGGCCGTACAGCCACATCCTAAGCGAGGCAGTGAGGCCCTGATTTGGGCCACGCGGTCTCCTCGGATCTGTGCCCGCTCTTTAGCAGGTGCAGATCCGAGGAGCACATAGGAGAGTCTGGAGCCTCCCTTACGGTAAGGGAGCACATGCTCCCTTGCCACGGGGAGGCTCCAGCCTGTCCTGAGCAGTGCTGGATTTGGCGCTGGCCCGTCGGCCTCACCGGTCTGGCACTGTTTGGGATTGCGCCCTGAGATTGAGATGGAAAGAGAGAGAATTAGGAGCATAGCCCTACTCATGGAGGCTTCTTCTCCTGCCCTTTCAACCAAGCATAGATCAAAGTTTCATGTTTAGGCAAAATCAGCCTATCCTGCGCTGGTGCAAGTGATAGTGCTCAAAAAGGAATGTTTTTAGCCATCCTGTTAGCTCTCAAATAAAAGAATGATTGAGTACCATTTTAATGAGGATGAGACTGAGAAAACCTGTTCAAGAGTATTTCCAGCCCACTGAAATGTAGCTTCCTTATTCAATTGAGATTATAAGCAATGTACTTACTCTTTTCTTATTAAGCTTAATTTCTTGCATCTCTTACCTTCCGACAATAGCATTGTTTTCAAATCTGGTAACTAAGCGAGACGATTCCTAATCGGAATCAACAAGGATTTATTTTTCGTGCTGCTCTTGACTGTCTTAAGAGGAAGCCGTTGCCATTTGTTCTGAGGAAGGTTCAGTTCTGTCTCCACCAGGGCTGGATCAAGACCTCCTGGGGTCTGAGGTGGCATGCCAAACGCTGCCCTCTCTTACTTGATGCTCTGCCAGTTTCTGCTCCTCCGACACTACAGCCCACTGCTCTCTTCCTCTCCACACTTCTGCTCTGTCCCCCTCTTCCTTTGCCAGTCCAGGGAGTGGGAGGAAGAGGAGGAAGAGGATCAGTGGAGGGAAGCAGGTAGACAGAAGTAGGTGCTGCCCCCAATGTTCTGCCTGAAGTGACCACTTTGGTTGGCCTCAGGAATGGGCTGGCCATCTATCTGAAAAGTTATCTTCGCAATAAGGAAGCCCATGCCAACAAACCAACCAAGACAGTGGTGTTCCTAGAAGGGGGCAAAACGCTAAGTGTAGCAGGAGCCTGAGCTCCTGTGTAATGCAGTCCATCCCCCTCACCTCCAGAGCCATTTGTGGCTTGGAGAGCTGGCTCAGAGGCTCTTCTCTGCAAGCCACTAATGGCTCAGGAGGAGGGAGGGCAAATTACACAGCAGGTCAGGCTCCTGAAAAACTTAGTGTTTTACCCCCAATAGGAACTTCACAGAAGCAAGAAGTCAGCAAACGATTGCATCCTGACAATGACAACAGTTTGAACCATTCCATTACACAGTCTAGAAGACATAGAAGACATAACCTCTCAGTCCACTTGATACTGAGGGACTGTACGTATTTACCCAGGAGTTGTTACCCCTTTTCACCATAAAATCTGCATTAGGCTGGTGCAGGAGCTATTCGGGGGGGGGGAGGTGGGGGGGAGGGCAAAACACTGTGTGTGGGGGAAGGCATTCCAGCATGCAGTGTGGCCTGGGGAGCGGGGTGGAACCAAATCCCCCCCCCAGCCCGCGTGGACCCAATTCAGGCCGCGCATGTGTTTGGGCTATGCAGCCCCATAGGGGTGGCTGGCACAGGTTAAGATTGCGCTGTCAAGGAATAGGTTCAGTCTGAGTTGTCAAAACGACCACAAACCAGAAGGTAGTTGCAGTGGCATGGAAAGAAACTGCCCCACAGGATCTTTCTGTGTGGTCAGATTTTCTTATCAGATTTCTGTTGGAAGTGGGGAAAGGTGCAACAGCACTGCACAAATATCCTGCTCCTGAAGAGGGCAGTGTTGCCAGGAAGCTGGCCAGATGAAATGTGAAGGTTGCCCCATTTCCTCTTCCAGTAACGTTCTCTTTGGTATACGGATTTCTGGTCTCAGGCCACCCTAGAAGTTCCTTCTTCCCAGAATTAATTTCCAGCTAGATAGCAAACATATAGGACCTCCTCTCTTGCTCTCCTGCCCCCTGTCCAAGCATGAAGTTCTAATACATTTCCTTTTCATTATACTCACATGCTTTGAAGTGTGGTCAACTCTCTTATGTCAACCAGCTATGCTAGCCATTTCCCAGGCGATGCAGAAAGGGGTGCACTGACTTAGCTCTCAGAGAAGAGAGGAGAAGCATGTCTCTTTAAAATGCGTTCCCGTGAACCTGTAGCTGAACGGTGCTGCTATCATTTTGAATCGAAGGACATTTTCTCAGACCTTGGTGTCAATATTGGGGAAATGGCTTGCGTAGCATTGACGATCTCACTGCCATACGGACTCCACATCTATTTTTGTCAAAATAGCAGCTAGGATTGTTCATGACTCTAACATTATCCAGGAAGCACAAAAAGCAATATTGTGGGACTGTGTAGAGACCCAGCTCCGTAAATAATGACCTTTCCAGCTGTTCAGATTGCCTACTTGCAACCGTTCACGATCCTTTTATTTCAGTATCTTATGAATCAGCAACCAGTCTCAAACGTTTCTCACTCCACCAAGGTCATTCCGGATTTCCCAGGTTCAAAGCCAATTACATTGAGGGATTTTACACAAACGTGTGGGATTTGGGAATAAATAATTGGTTCTTGTTGCGGATATGTTATGATCCTTTGATTCATGAGGCAGCACTGACCTGGCCCAACAAAAATACCTCCTTAGTGCCCATCCACAGTTGCCAAACAGGAAGCTGTTGTATGAATGACATACTTCCTATGCAAGCATTGATTTTCCGTGCAGATCAGTAATGCTGGCATGAAATACCGTATTTCATATCATTTGCCTGACTGCTGGGGTTCCTGTTTACAGGCATTGCTGGCATAGATGCAGATCCCACCTTGCAATGCACACCATAATGATATGTGAATCAGGTCTGTGCGGGACAACAGGAGAACAACTGGAAATCCAGACCAGATCATGTGTGGGGATCTCTGCAGCTCCAGCACTTCCTTTAAAATGCTGTTGCCGTAAGGCTGGTGCATCCATCTTCATAGGCTTACTGCCCAATATTAGGCCCCATCATTGGCACCAATGCATCTGTGCTGATGGAGCATGTGCTGCAGCCAATGGTAACAAGTTGATTGGATAGTCAGCAGGGGGTTAGCAAATACATTTCAACTTATCACCTCCTGGCAGGCTTCCCAACTGTCATGGACTCCTCAGACATACACCAGCCAGCTTGAAAAAGCTTGAAAAAGCAGGGATGAGATCTGGCACATGCCAGTGCCAGCAAGATCTACCCCCTCCCTTCCACTCCTTGCCCCCTCCTTGGCCCGATCCTCCCGAAAACTCTCCCGCCCCTCCTTGCCCATGACATGCCTCTACCACTAATACTGATGGAAGCCTCATGAGCCACTTCTGCATGTGCCATGCCCACTGCCCTTCTGTAGCAGCAGCCCAGCAGCGCCCAGCAGAGGCCCAGCTTTTGTGCCACTGGATATCACCCGTTGCTGCCAAAACACAAGTTCCAGCAGAGCAAGGCAACCACAGGATTGGTCCCTTAAGGGCTACACACAAACACACAGGCAGGTCGACAACTATAACTGTAACTACATGAAACCACTGGGGGAGATCATCCAGGGGTTTAGAGTGGGGTGTCACCAATATGCTGATGACACTCAACTCTCTCTCTCTCTACCATCCCAAAGTGAAGAGGCTGTGAAGGTCCTGGGACACAGCCTTTGTGCCTGGGCTAACCTGCCACGGGGGGGGGTCAGTCTAGAGCTTGACACCCACCCCTCCCACAAGGGAACAAAAGGCCATGGAGGCTCTGCTGCAGGTCTCTGAGGAAAATTTCCGCTCCATCCTCCGACAATTGGACCCCGTCATCCCTAAACAGAGAAGGAGAAGAATGCACAATTGCAGGGTGCTGAATGACCAGGCCGCCAGTCTGCCGCACAAAGTTGCCCACTTCCCAATTTACTTTTCTCCGTGCGTGCTCGATACACGGCATGGAGGCCGCCCCGCTCCAGACCATGCGCTGTAGTGGCTCGGACAAAACCACTACCACGCCCGGAGTCAGTTCCCGCAAAGCACTAATGTCGTTACAGGCTTGCCTCCTTAAGGACAGCAAGGTCAGATCATGTTTGCCCAAGTGGATCACTATTACCTGGAGGGGGGCGGATTTGCCCTTAAAAATTCTGAGACCGCGGGGAACAACTGTCCCCACTGCATGCTTCGCCTGGCAGCCCAGGGAACCCTGGCACTGGTGATTAGCCCCCAGCTGAGTCCCGAAGCTGCATTCTGCTGCCCCTTTGCGAGCCCAAAAACAATGGAGTGACTGCAGATCAGCACTCATGTTGGTTCTTGAAGCAACCTGAAAGAAAAAACCGGAGCGTGAATGCAGGGGACCCAGTCCGGGCAGCCAAGCCGTTGTTAAGGCCATGGGGGGGGGATCAGGCCACAGGCCTGGGCAAGCAAAAAGCATAGCGAGCACTGCAGTCAATTGGGGCAGAACGCCCCTAGCCACACAATGTGGCGATTCACATAAATGAAGGCACCAGGCCTACATGCCACAGCTTGTGGCCATCAAAATAAAGGGGGAGGACCTCCCCATTCTTCTGCACAATGCAATAAGCAGGTAAGGGCCCATGCCCGATGCCACATGCGTGGTGCACGCCTTGCCGCACCGCACAGAAGTAAGCAGGTAAGGGCACTATGCCTGATGCCGCACACATGGCATATCCCTTGCGGCACAATGCATAAGGGCACAGATAGCGACCAAACCAAATGTTTCTGCCATGTAATGCAGCTTGTAAGCACTGCCAGACTCTGCTGGGGTTGCTCCATGCAGAAGGAGTTCAACCCAAACCCCTCCAGGAGAAGGCCAAGTGGCCTCAACTACTTGGCAAAAAGGGGCCCGTGACTGAACAAGGTGAGCAGGGTCACAGAGCATATTGGAACAATGCCCCCCCCCCAACTGGGGCAGGTGGACCAGGCAAAGTAGGACTGCAATGCGGTCACAGGGCCTTCTGCCCTCAACCCCTCTGATCCGTATGGACTGACTCAGTGTCAGGGCCATGCCACCCTCAATCTCAGGTCAGGTTAATTTGCTTGCCTTCAAAAAGTACCCATGCCAGGTGCTGGGGGCCAGGACATCAAACAAAGAACCTCTGCAGAGGCCTTTGGGTCGAGGGACGGAAACACATTCATGGCCAACTCATGGAAGCACTTCTCTGAATCAGGACAATGCATCGACAATGCCATTGTCCCTTCCTGGGACATGCTGGGCTATGGATAAAGCGTTAATGCACCAAAGGCCTGATGACACCCCAGACCCTGGCTGATTTGGATTGGCAAACTGTCCATGACTACTATCACTGCCTGAAGCAAATGGTGGAGCTGGTAAACTCCTGGGCCCCCTAGTGAACAGCGACGACTATGGGGAAGAGTTCCAGAGAGGTGTGGCTGGGTGCGAGACTGGTTCTGATCCACTCTTCTGGCCATGGTGTGGCACACCACCGTCCCCTAAAATAGCTGCTGAAACACCACCAGCCCTGGCTGCATCCCAGAACATCAGCAGTTTGGCCTCTTAGGTGCATTAATCAGAAGTGGAACAAATTGAGTAGTTGCCATGAGCCACTGAGATGAGCTGTAATATAGAGATATTAGTTCATTTCCTGCATTCATCTCTTTCTTATTTCTTTCGTATCGTGCCATGTACTCCCTTTAAATTGTGTTCTATGTGAGAAGCTGCTGTGTGCCACTCCTTATGTGCAATTTTACATATCTAGCCTATCCAGCTTCGGGAAAGTAATCTGCAGGAACTGAAGCCAGGTGGCCATGTCTCCCTGCAAGCCAGCTATGACCCAAAGCCTATGGGCAACCGCCCTGCACGTGACTGCAGCTCATGAAGCGACAGCTTCTTGGCCTTTGTGCAATAGTGCAGTTTTCCACCAAAGTCTCCCACTTGTCTGCTGGGAGCTGACTAGACTTGGACATCATATCTAGCTTGCAACCCAGGAATGCCAGTCAAGTGCAAGGGGCCCCTGTCTAGTCATGTGTCCAGCATGACTATACGCCAAGGTGTACGGAACACCGTTACCTTCCCACCGCAGTGGTACCTATTTATCTACTTGCATTTTTAGGTGCTTCCGAACTGCTAGGTTGGCAGGAGCTGGGACAAGCAACGGGACCTCAAAGTATTTCAACCCTGGTGCAACATCTCTAGGGAGGCGCCAGATCACAGGGGAAGGGGTTCCACAGTTGGCTCTACTACTTCTTGCCTTCCCCACCTTCACTTCCATCAAGGGCAGCCAGGGCTGGCCTTAGGGCCATTTGACCAGTTTTGCTCACGGATATGCTGGTAGCTCTCTCTCCATGTTCAAGTTCTCATACCAACATTTTTTTCTATCTTTATGGCCCCCTTCCTTGAAGTGATCTTATTCTCAAATCCTGCAGTGTAAACCAGCTATTCTAACAGCTGTAGTTCCAGATCATGTCATCTGTAGCCATCTGTAGTTCCAGATCATAAGTTTGGATTATAGGGTGGCCCTCCTTATCCATAGGTTCAGGACCCATGGATTTGACTTATTGCGGGTCCAAACCCACATCTGGAGGGCCTTTCCAAAAACCCCAGATGCAAGCGAAAGTGCCTTCCGGTTGCTCAAGGGAGGTAGTCTGAGGCACAACCCTCCTGCGCATCAGAAGTCCACGCAGAAGAACTTATGTGAGAACTTTCAGTTTGATGCAAAACCAGAGATGCTTCTCAGAATCATGTGGCTTCCCTGAACAGCAGAACACCTCTGAGCACCTCATGTTTGGACATCCTCTGAGCTCCCCCCCCCATGGATTTCAATATCCATGGGTTCCAATCTGGGAATGGATCCCACACAGTGGTGTCATTCAAATGATTTAGGAACAGGAACTCACTTTTAATTGGCACTTGTCGGGAACCCGGAACCAGCCACGGAGCCTGTTAGGATCCGGAACGCCCGTTCTGGTCCGATCCCCCTGAATAACATAACTGATCCCACACAAGTATCAAGAGCCAAATCATATTTCAAGTGCATTTCCTAGTTTTCCTCATCTGTCGCTGTAGTAAACGGGTACGAGGTAACTGAACTACTTTCTGGTGAGAAAAGTAAAGTTGCAAATTCAACATAAAAAATGCTAAAAGAAACTACTGCTGTACCAGGACAAGAAAATGTCACTTAAATAATTTCAAATGAACCTGCAAGGGGAAAGGGGTCTATGAAGATTCGGGGGAATATACCGAAAGTGGGAAGTTTGTGAATGATAACGTTGATGTAGCTTCGAGCTTGAATAAATTCTGGCTCTACCGTCATGCAAAAAGGCCAAGGTCACACTCTGGGGATTGGTGTCGTTTTCCCAAGTGGGAGGAAAGGCAAAGCAAACCCTCAAAAAAGGCTTCATAATGACATCAAAGAGGAAAAACTATTAGAGCTAATGAAAGATCACAAAGGGGAAAAAAACCCCACAGAAGTGTTGCATTCTCAATTTTGTAACTCAGCAAAGAAACCTTGTAAATGCTGCAAAGGTTTGGTTCATTAAGGGGTAAGGAAGGATGAAACCTCCTGATAAAGGTACACAGGCAACAAAACCAACTTACTTAGCACTCTTCACCCTGCAACGCCATTGTGACAGAGGGAAGGGGGCCATTTGGGGTTGCCCAACAATGGTGGACAAGATTATTCTGCCTCCATATAGGTCAAAGCTTCTTATTGGCCTGGAGCACAACTCGTTCTTACCTGGAACTCAACCCAAGATGACTGTCTAAGAGCCCACTTTTAAGTGGGCCTTCCATCACCAGAACTAATGTTCCAATGGCATAAGGTCTTTTTTGGCTGTGCAAATGAGACACACCATCCAGTGCAGCCAGGTCACTGCAGCAAGCAGAGAGTTGAGGCGGCAGCCTGTGAGAGGGTCCTCCACATACTTAGGTGGATGGGAAGAGGCAGGAAAGAGCAGGGCTGAGAGGGGATCAGTGGCATCTCTACAGGTTGGTCAGAGCTCTAAGTTTTGCAAGAAGCCTTACCTTGCAGTGGAAATCACTCCTCTCCTGCACCGTTTTAGCCAATCCTCACAGGGAACAGAAACATCTTGGTGTTGCTTACTGGCTACAGCAGCAAGGGAGAGGAGGGATTTACATGACAGGGTAAGGCTCCTTGCAAAACTTAGAGCTCTGCCCTCCCTGTAGAGACACCACTGGAGGGGATGGTATCAGCAGAAGCAGTGCAGCCAATATCCTATCCCCCTTCCTGGCCTCAATCTCCCTTCCTGTGTCAACTGGGACTAGCACTAGCAAAATAATTCATGCAGGTTGAAGGAGACCCATTTCGGCACCAGAAGCTTACCCAGAGGTGCAGTCATGGACCCATCATTATGCGGGGGGGAAGCCCCGGGCATAGTGCTCCTGGAGCAGAAGGAGAGCAGCGATGAGGCAGCTTGCCTCTCAGAGAGCTGAACAGTTTTGGACTGCCTGCCCTCCCCTGACATCATATGGCTCCAAAATGGACCTGGTGTGACATGGGGGGCAGAGTGGCGCATGAGAGCAGAGGGGACATACCTCCTCCTCCTCTGTCCCTGGGTGTCCCATTGGCTGGGACTGCAACTGCAGAAGAGCCCTCCAGGACTGACCCCCCCCCACACACACACACATGCAGGAGGCAGCTCTTATGGTAGAGGGAAAGGAACAGATAGGATTGGGGCCAAAGACAACACAATGAAACAAAACCTTAGTGGGTGCACCAAGCTCCTTCACAATTCTTTCTTGTCTGGATCCAAAACAACACAAACTGGCTGAATTGGGTCCAAGAAAAATTCTAAAGGCCCAGGACTTCAACAGTGTAGAATCCTAAAGGCTGTTTTCCTTATGGTAGAAAAAAAGAGAGCTGGCTGAGACCAATGAGAACAGAGAACAGTGCTCCTAAAGAAGATCACACTTATAAAAATAATTTTAAAAATTGTCTTCACCTTTTAGTGCTCATTTTCTTTGTTTTCCCATTGGAGCAGCAGAGTTGGGAAGAGAATGAGGAGAAAATATGAAGGGGATATTTAATGCTTTTCTTCACCAGTTGTGTGTCCACGCCACGCTGTTTTTCCCTCTTGGGTTTTGAAGAGGTAAATAAATACCCATTCAAAGTGCAGCAAGGAAGATGGAATGATTGGGGGGCACTGTTTGGATTGGAGAAATGAGACGGAAAAGGTTTTACACACACACACACACACACACACACACACACACACACACACACACA
>JAJKFI010000018.1:183862-213235 GCA_029204185.1 Lerista edwardsae | reverse complement strand
ACACACACACACACACACACACACACACACACACACACACACACACACACGGGCAGCGCAATCCTAGATTAGGATTAATCCTAGATTAAGCTACGTGCTTAGCGCCAACATGGGGGGGGCGAGCGGCACCCCCATGTCGGCGCTAAAGCTCTGAAGCCGACAGAGAGCCTCCCTTGCGCCGACTGAAGCTGGTTGGCGCAAGGGAGGCTCTGTCCCATATTGGAACGGGGATTGGTGGGAGGGAGGGAGGCTGGGGGCGGGACTTGGGCAGGACATGGTTGGGCTCGAGAGGTGGCCATATGGCCACATCCTAAGTGTCCCAATTCGGGCCACACTGTCTCCTCGAATCTGCATCCGCTCTTTAGTGGGCGCAGATCTAAGGAGCACACAGAGGAGGCTGGAGCCTCCCCTATGATAAGGGAGCGAGTGCTCCCTTGCTGTGGGGGAGAGGCTCCAGCCTCTCCTATGCAGTGCTGGATATAGCGCTGCCAAGTCAGCCTCGCCATTCCGGCGCTGCATAGGATTGCACCCACACACACACCATGCCTGACTCCTCCAAATCCTTCAACTTGCCTTTCCTTAAGCAAAGCAGCTGGCAGGCTTTAATTAAGGCTATAATCCTAACCAACGTTCAGCACTGGGGTAAGGGCAATGGAGCGCTGAGGTAAGGGAACAAACATTCCCTTACCTTCAGAATGTCTCATGACTACTGTCCTCCCCCTCCCCCACTGCAGGATGCAGTACATGCCCCATTGGCATATCTATGTCAGTGCTCGGAAGTTGGCTAGGATTGTGCTCTAAAAGTGTTGTTCAAGAACTTGCATCTATGCCTTGAAAAAAGAACCTTCTATCTTATGCAGTCTTACTTGGGATTAAGCCCCGATTGAATACAGCAGAACTTACTTCTGAATAGCACACGTAGGCGGCTGTGCTCTAATATCTTGTTGAGGCAGAGATAAAATACTCTTTACAAGTAGGGTTGGCAACAAGATTTTGAAAAAGCAAACATTGACACAACTTTCAGGGACCCCTCCCCCAAGGAGAAACCCCTGACAACTTTCAAGGAACACCAAATAAATTCCTCGAAGACAAGTTAAAGTTATTTCTTGATACTTTCTGCTCACTCCTGGCTGGAAATCTCTTAAATAAGAAATGCTAACTAAATTTATCCAGTTTTCACATTTAACCAAAACCGGTATCGTATGCCATTCATGCTGTCTAGATTTGCGGAACAGAGAAATGCTATTCCTAATCACAAATATCACTTTTTGAGAGTATTTATCTAATGTTACACCGAAGTGCTTGACTCAAGGAGTCACTGTTAGTAGATAGTTTTCTAGAAAAACCATTTGTACAACTGCTTGGATTTTTCCTCTCTTCCGGCTGAAAGCTCTACCTTCACATTGCTTGGGGTCTTTGTTAAGTTTGGTTTTCAGTCCAGAACAGTTCCACAGTCAGAAACATAGAATTAGGTATCATTTGTCCCAATTGCTAAGTATTCCTCAACTATTATTAACTACATCCTTTTGAAAGAACAGAAAAGAACACATTAAATCGGTTTTTTAACAAAACAAAATAAAATGCTGTTCTGACCTTCTTGAGTTCTATTCGGTATGATCTGCTATCAATACGGCAGCCTAATTGCTCCACGCGTTATGTGTTCGTAGTATTCTCCGAATAACTACGAGTAACAAACAACACCATTCTAATGAATTGAAGTAGAGAGAATGAGCTCTTTGAATTATCATAATTTGAAGGAAAGCATATTTCAATAGAGACTTGCATTATGGAACCTGCTACAGGCAATTCAACCATCTCTTTGAAAAGCTGGTTCCATTTCTATGGTAGAAAGGTATGGTAAGTACTTCCTCACCTCTGTGGAGCACAGAATGAATCATAGAATAACAACCCAAGCTGTGCTTTCAACTGAATGTCTTTATGCTTGCACAGCAGCAAGCTAATGATCCAATAGCAAATCCATCTGCTAATCCATTTAGCTCTGGATGAAAAGACCACTCCACTCCCACCCTCTGACCAATTCTTACCAGCACCATGGCTGGGCAGGGCTTTGAAATGTATCCATATTGTGCATTAACAAGTAGTGTGTGGACATAGTGGTTACTTTTCTTTTGGTGAACTTTTCTGGCAGTGGTTCAGAAGCCACGTAAAAAAATAGGAAAGTGGTCCCAGGTGGTCTATTGGAGTCATTTTTGGTCACATGCTTCAGGCTGTTCCTTGCGAGAAAAATGGGGTTCTACCCTTTGAGCTACAGTGGTATAGCAGGGCGCAGCTAGGGCAGACTACGGTGCTACAGGGAAAATGCTAGTATTCCACAAGCAATGCATTATTCATTACATTAAATTGCAGTCTTCAAATAATCCACCCATGGAGGAGGCTATCTACTGCCTCTCTTAATGATTCAGTGTTCTACCCTTTGCCACTTTCCAATCAGCCTCCAAGGAAGTAGATTTTTTTAGACTATGAACTGCATTGGGTTGGGATACCATTTTAAAATTACTTTTGCTGTGTAAACAGATTTGTGAACTATTTTGTTGGAAAGCAATATATAACAATGTTTGAATAATCATAATGGGAACATAGCCCCACTGGATCAGGCCAAAGGCCCATCTAGTCCAGCTTCCTGTATCTCACAGTTGCCCACCAGATGCCTCAGGGAGCACAGTAGACAAGGAGATATTTGCATCTTGCTGCTACTCACCTTGTATCTGGCATTCTGAGGTAGCCAATTTACCATCACACACCCCAATGAAGTCATGCAGGCCACATAACTGGCACCAGACTATGGCCTGGGATTAACACAAGTGACCATTTTAATAAATGTGAAACTTACCGAACACACCATCCCTCCCTCACCAGTCTGTGGTAGACAAAGTCTGTGTGCCATCCACCAGTCTGTATGCCATGCATGGCTAATTCAGACAACAACAACAAAATTCCTAAAAAGGTAAAGGTTTCCCCACAACTGAATGGTCTAGTCGAGATCGACTGTAGGGGGTGGTGCTCATCTCCGTTTCTAAGCCGAAGAGCTGGCGTTTGTCTGAAAACAAGTTTCCGTGGTCATGTGGCTGGCATAACTATACACCAAGGCACATGGAACACTGTTACCTTCCCACCAAAGTGGTACCTATTTATCTACTTGCATTTTTACGTGCTTTCGAACTGCTAGGTTGGCAGGAGCTGGGACAAGCAAGGGGAGCTCTTTCTGTTGCGTGGTCTTGAACTCCCAACCTTCCGGTCAGAAAGCTCAGCAGCAGCAGTTTAACCCACAGTGCCACCACGTTCCCCCCCCCAAAAAAATTCCTACCCAGCCCTTACAATGAGCTACCAGCTAAATTTCATCTATAAATCTGTCCAATCCTCTTTTAAAGGCATCTAGGCCAGATGCCATCACCAAATACTTAACAAGGAGTTCCACAGACTAATTACATCCAGGTAAAAAAATATTTTCTTTTGCCTGTTTGCTGGCTAGCGGTGAGGCTTATTGGGGTTGGGGTGGGGGAAAAAAGAGAGGGGGTAGAACTGATGAGCAGAGATGAAGGGTGGCCTGTGGGGAGAATAGGACCTGGGAAGGAGGCAGAGATTACAGCAGAGTCTGCCGCCAAATCCTGAACACTTTCCCAGGCTGCAGAGCCCAGCACAGGCCTCCTCAGTTTGGCACCCATTCAGTACCGGGCACATATCTTAGTAGATCCATAGGGGCTGCAGGGACGCTATATGAGTAAAGGAACTAATGTTTCTGATACAAGAGGAACCCCCCCCCCGGTGATTCTCTCAGAAACCGCCATGCTTCCTTCTACCTGGCTGCCGGCACACAGCCCAGCCATGCCGCAACTGCCACACTTCCTTCCTCCTGGCTGCAGGCACACAGCCCAGCCAAGCCCTAAATAAAATCAAAAGGACTCTGAAAGAACTGAACCTTGATGGGAATCGAACCCACAGCTGAGACACCCCGGGCTCCCACCAACTGCCTCTGAACTTTATTCGCAAAAGCGAGGACCCGGGATTTGAACTCGCGCCACTGCCGCAGCAACCCTCAGCCTGCCGGCTTGAGCACTCGAGCTTAGGAGAGTTCCAGGTGTTGCTGCATTCTGTCATTCTGAAACAAAGGCTCACTCATAAATAGTAGCATTTACCATATATACTCATGTATATGTCGACACATGTATGCCTTAAAATTGCCCAGAAAATCTGAAGTCAATATATACAGGTTAATACAGTAAATGCATAGAGTCACATGGTGGGCAGAGCAAGGCCCAAGACCTCTGGTGAAGCAAGGCAGGTTGCACTTCCCCACATGTTGCTTATACACGGGTTAATACAGAGCAGGCATGTCCCGGTATCTGCGGGGGTTCTGTTCCGAATACCCAAAACCGTGGATACTGGGGACGCCTCTTTAAAGATAGATTTTGCATCAGTGGTTTTGCTGCAATGAGATAAAGAAATTTATCTACTGTTCCCCTATCTTTTAATAGCTGTCCATGGTATCTGTGGATAACTGAAACCGTGGATACCGAATCAGTGATACCGGGACACACCTGTAAATGCATTGAGTCTCATGGGCGGCAGTGCAAGGCCATAGACCTCTGGTGGGGGAAGGCAGGCTGCAGAACAGACCTGTTACTCCCCCTCAGCCACATGTTGCTTTTAGGGGTGTGCTTTGCCCTATACTGCCAGGAAAGACTGCTCCAAACAGGCTACAAATGGGGGCTGCTGAACACATTGGGGCTGCTGAGCATTGCCAGAACTGGTGAGGCCTCCTCAGCTTCAAACAGGAGCTGCTTGAATGGGGGATTGGGCTGAGAAGCAGGTGGAGGGGAAACAGGATGCTGCCTGGCGGGGGCTGACATTGTTTCCTTGCTAGTGAGACGGCTGGCTCAGTGCTTTTTGTTTGGTGCAGGCAACAGGCACAGTAGACAACACAGGGAGGGAAGGGCCAGCCTACTATGCCAGCACCTCATATTCTCCTGCCCATTCCTGGGAGCTCTTTGACTTCAGCTTTCCAGCAGACAAAGCAGGGAGCTGGGAGAGCTAGTCTCGTATATCAATTCATCTTCTCCCCACCAATTATTTGGAGTCACTGAGAAAGGATCAGACTCTGAAGGATTTCCAGAAGACATTTAGAGCCACTTTAAACATCTCTGAGGTTATAGCAACAAGAAAAGCACTTCTCAGGTTCACAGGCTTGTTTTAGTAATGAATGAAATGTGTAATGTGTAAATGAAAATGCACCTTATAGTTTTATTTATTTATTTATTTATTTATTATTAGATTTGTACCCCGCCTTATTGTGCCCGAAGGCACCCAAGGCGGCATTACAATATAGATATAAAAACAATATAACAATTCACAATTAAAAACAATTAAAACAGAATTAAACAATACAATCAAAAATTAAGAACACAATTAAAAACAAATTTAAAAACAATATAAAAACAACAAGCCCCGTGGGTTATAATAACCAGCCAGCCTGTCAACAGTTAAAAGCTTTTTGGAATAAAAAGGTCTTCAGCCCCCGCCGAAATATAAACAAAGAGGGAGCAGTTCTCAATTCTAAGGGGAGGGTGTTCCAGAGTTGGGGGGCCACCACCGAAAAGGCCCTCTTCCTGGCCGCCACCCCTCTCACTTCTCCTGGTGGCGGCACAGTCAGGAGGGCCCCCCCAGATGATCTAAGAGTACGGGTTGGATTGTATGGAAGAAGGCGGTCCCTCAAATACCCCGGACCCGAGCCGTAAAGGGCTTTAAAAGTCAAAAACTAGCACCTTGAATTGGGCCCGGAACAGAACCGGCAGCCAGTGTAGTCGCCGAAGCAGCGGCTCGACAGAGTCAAACCGACGTGCTCCAGCAACCACCCGAGCCGCCGCGTTCTGTACTAGTTGTAATTTCCGGACCGTCTTCAAAGGCAGCCCCACGTAGAGCGCATTGCAATAATCTAATCTAGATGTCACTAGGGCATGGGTCACAGTGGCCAGGTCCGCACAGCTCAGGTACGGCCGCAGCTGGCGGATCAGCCGAAGCTGAGCAAAGGCTCCCCTGGCCACAGCCGCCACCTGGGAGTCCAGGTGTAGCTGTGAATCCAGGAGAACCCCCAAGCTGCGAACCTGCTCCTTCAGAGGAAGTGCGACCCCATTCAGAGCAGGACGATAATCCAATACCCGAGCCGTGGATTTCCGAACCAAAAGCACCTCTGTCTTATCCGGATTTAATTTCAGCTTGTTCGCCCACATCCAGCCCCCAACTGCCTCCAGACAGCGATCCAGGACCTCAACCGCCTCTTCAGAATCAGGGGGAAAGGAGAGATAAAGTTGGGTGTCATCCGCATATTGATGGCACCCCACTCCAAACCCCCGGATGACCTCTCCCAGCGGTTTCATGTAGATGTTAAACAGCATGGGGGATAAGATGGAACCTTGCGGCACCCCAAACCTGAGAGGTCGGGGTGCCGAACAAGCCTCCCCCAGCACCACCTTCTGGGATCTGTCAGCCAGGAAGGAGCGGAACCACTTCAAAACAGTGCCTCCAAGCCCCAACCCGGCCAGCCGACCCAGAAGGACACCATGGTCGATGGTGTCGAAAGCCGCCGAGAGGTCCAGCAGGACTAACAGGGTCGCACTTCCCCCGTCCATCCCCCGGCGCAGGTCATCCACCAAGGCGACCAAGGCAGTCTCCGTCCCGAACCCCGGCCTGAAGCCAGATTGGAATGGGTCCAGATAATCCGTTTCCTCCAGAACCCTCTGAAGCTGGGACGCCACCACCCGCTCAATCACCTTACCCAGAAATGGGATATTGGAGACTGGCCGAAAGTTGTTTAAATTTGTGGGATCCAGGGAGGGCTTCTTCAGGAGGGGGCGAACCATCGCCTGCTTCAAAGCAGGCGGGAGCACCCCCTCCCTCAGAGATGAATTCACCACCCTCCCTGTCCACTTGGCCAGCCCTCCCCGGGCAGCTCTAATTAGCCATGCCGGGCAAGGGTTGAGCGGGCAAGCAGCAGGTCTCACACTCCAGAGAATCCTGTCCACATCCTCAGGCTCTACAAGCTGAAAAGAATCCCAAATGGTAGGATAGACAGGTTCCCCAGGGACATCACTAGATATGCCCACAGCGGCGTCCAAGTCATGCCGGATCTGATCGACCTTATCTGCAAAGTGTTTTGCGAACTCGTCACAGCGAGCCTCCGTGTGCTCCTCCCTACCAGTAAGAGGGGCAAGATGTAAAAACCTGCGGACCACACGGAAGAGCTCAGCCGGACGGTTCTCTGCAGATGCAATGGTGGCAGAGAGGTGTGCCCTCTTAGCTGCCACCACTGCTCTGGAATAAGCTTTTAATTGGGCCCTAGCCCGTGTCCGGTCAGATTCGGCATGAGTCTTTCGCCACTGACGCTCTAGTCGTCTGCTCTGCCGCTTCATCGTTCGCAGCTCCTCAGAAAACCAAGGAGCCGCTCCGATTCTGCGACTGGGCAAAGGACGCTCAGGAGCGATCTCATCCAGGGCCCTGGCCATCTCCGTATTCCAGAGGTCGACCAGGGCACCGGGTGGGTCTCCAACTCTGGCAACAGGAAAATCCCCCAGAGCCCTCAGGAATCCATCTGGATCCATCAGCCTCCGAGGGCGGATCATAAAATGTGATCCCCCGCCATTGCAGAGGTGAGAAGCCGCAACGAGCCTAAATCCCACCAGACAGTGATCTGTCCATGACAAAGGAGTGATCTTAATCTCCTCCACCTCCAGATCACCATCAACCTGCCCCGCAGTAAACACCAGGTCCAGCGTGTGTCCCGCCTCATGCGTCGGGGCAGATATTCTTTGAGACAGACCCATGGTTGCCATGGAGGCCATGAAATCCTGAGCCGCAGGTGTTCCCGGGGCCTCGGCATGGACATTAAAGTCCCCCAACACCAGAAGGCGGGGGGACTCCAACACCACGCTCGAGACCAGCTCCGTCAGCTCAGGCAGGGAGACTGCTGGGCAGCAAGGCGGGCGGTACACCAACAGAATCCCTGTTCTGTCTCGCCCCTCCAACACAGCGCGAAGGCACTCAAACCCGGTGGACTGCTGAACAGGGTATCTGGTGAGACAGATGGAATCCCGATAGACCATCGCAACCCCACCTCCCCGCCCCTGTAGTCGTGGCTGCTGAAGTACCCGGAAACCCGGCGGACAAATCTGGGAAAGATTAACCCCTCCCAGCTCATCCAACCAGGTCTCCGTGATACATACCAGGTCGGCTTTCTCCTCCAAGATTAAATCATGGATAAGAGAGGTCTTATTATTCACCGACCTGGCATTCAGAAGCAGCAGCTTCAGACTCAGGGGACTGTTGCCAGAAGAACCAGGGGTCAGAGGGATGAGGGAAGGGCCAGAAAGAGGGACAGTCTGTCTACGACTGACCCTCCTTCTCCTGTACTGTCCGGCCCTGCCCCCACCGCCATATCTTCCGTAACCCGTAACTCTGCTGATGGTGGCCTCCCTGCCCTCCCCTGAGCTCCCTCGAGGTGTCAAGCACATAATTCCGGCAGGAGCGACCTGCAAGCCAACCACCAGCACAGATACAAAGACTAAAAAACACAGACACGCACACACACACACTCCCCACCAACAAACCAGTGCAGCAGCCCTCACCCCCCTCACACTGAGGCTTGGGCTGCTGCAGGCCTCTGCCTCTCTCTCACAGAGGCAGAGGCCCTCGCTCCTTCCCTCCCTGCCCCCCTCTCACAGAGGCAGGGATAGCCTTCCACTCTCCTGGCCAGACTCTCACTCCGGCCAGGAAGTCACAATCATACTATCACTCACTCTGTTAAAATGGCTGGTGGTGGCTTGTTGACAGGCGACTAGGCTCCAAAAGTAAAAACGTGGTTGGAGCCTGATGGTCCACGGGAGATGAAACTGAGGGAAGCAGGCACAGCAGCAGATGTTCTTGGCTCCAGTCTCAGCTCCCCAGGCGAAGAGCCACGGGCAAAGAGCCCTTTGGCTCGCGCCAGAGGCTCGCGCCTCCGGCAAGCCAAAGGCTTAAGATGGTACTTGCCTGGAGGGAAAAGCCAAATGGTGCTGTGAGTTGCAAGCTCAGCCTCAGCACAGGTGTTCCAAATCAGGCCTCTCTCCACCCCCAGCAGCCCAGAAGCCCAGAAAGGCCTCCGGCAAGCCAAAGGCTTAAGATGGTACTTGCCTGGAGGGAAAAGCCAAATGGTTTACTTTTTTTTACTTCTCTTCAATAAGAGGCTGTCTGTCAGAGTCTTGACAGGCACCTGCTGGAGATGCTCTAGGAGGCAGGGGTTTGGACTAGATGACTTTGTAGGTTCCAACTCTATGAGTCAATAAATAGGTAGACTTTCTTAGATAACAACTACTGGTAGGTTATTTGTCAGGATCTGGCATTGGATAAAATCAGACAACATTATCTAAGGGCACAATCCTAAATTGAGTTAGGCCAGCATAAGCTAAGCCAGGAAAATTTGGCGACCACAGGGGACACCAAAAAGTATTTTTGGACCACTCTCAGAGTCAAAGAGGCCAGCACACAGACATGAACCATCCTCCCTGACTCCGAGAGTGGTCAAAGCAAGCTTTATGGTGGCCCTTGTGCTGGCCAAACTTTTCTGGTTTAGCTTATGCTGGTCTACTCCAGTTTAGGATTGCGCTCTGATTCAGAGCGCAATCCTAAACTGTGCTGGAACAGCGGGTCCAGCAGGCCTGCACTGAATTCAGCGCAGCTTTGGGACACTGGGGAGCCTCCCTGGGGCAAAGGCATGTTTGTGCCCTTGCACCAGCGGAGGGTCCAGCCTCCCCTATGGGTTTTTCGGATCTGCAACTGCTGTATTACAGGCACAGAGGCAAGGAAACTGTGTAGCTCAAACTAGGGCTGTGTGGCCTGGGGACAGAGGCTTGGAAGCCTTTGGCTGCATCTAAACCCCGCCCCTTCCCCAGGCTGGCACACCTATTGGCCCGCCCACCCCCACCCAGTTCTTCCCTCCTGCCTACCCTCCCTCCACCCAGAATCACTCATGCACCAGCCTAATTCAGCTGGCGCAAAAGTGGTGCTTTGGCCCAGTGGCCTTGGGCCAAAGCAAGCACATATCATTGGCCCAAGGGCACCTTGTGGATTGCGCCCTCAAAGAATTGCATATACTCCTAAGTTTTATCCTCAACTTATCCACAGGTCATAGCAAATTTCATGACTTTTGGTTTAAAACATGCCCTCAAGTTATCCATGAGATTGACTTATACACAAGTGTATACGGTAATTTTAATGGCAAAGCTCAGATTCGGGTGTGAATGACACATTTTGCCAGGTCAACTGGCTGACATTTTCTTAATGTCACCAGACTGAGTGATGTTTCTACAGCTTAGGGCATAACCCTAGAGGGTGAAACAGGAAGGACATCTCTGCATTCTACATTAGTCAATGGCTTACGGGAATGGTTAGAAGTCGTTGGGAATCAATGGGGAGAAGGCACTAGGGGAGTGTTTTTTGTAGAACTGGACAAAAGAGTTCTGTGCTGGTCGGTGAAATGAATTCTCCAGAAAACTGGCAAGAGCTGAATGTAGGGAGTGGAGTTCTCATTTACACACACTCTCTGCCCTGTTCCCAAACAACTCCCCAGCCTGAATTAGTTTGGTTTACTGACTTCTGCAGCACACTGACCTTTCCATTGGATAAGCCCAGCTTCTGTGGAGCCAGCATGTGCGGCCTCTCGAGACATGACTTACTCAAATAGTGACAGATTATAGTCAACTGGAAAAAGCCCAGAACCCAGTTTCATATTGGAACCTCTAAACATAAATTGCTTGCCAGTTCACAAAGCCAGTTCAGGACTGAAACTGACAAGCTAGAAGAGTATTTTATTCTAAATTGTCTTGAAGGTTTGAGCAGCCACAACTCCAAATGCCTAATGTGACCACTGGCGTCAGAACAAGATTTCTACCTCATTTTATGGCCCTGATGGTGGATTTCCATAACTTCTACTGCATGGGGACGTCTCCACGTGTGGATCAATTTAATTCACTTTTCAAAGATTTTTCAGTATGTTCTGAGTTGTGGGCAATCCTAACCTGGAGATAGGCAGGCACAGTCAGGCCAGCAAAGTTTGGTTGGCATAAGGGCCACAGTACAGCACGTTTAGAGCACTCTCGGAGTCGGAGGGTGGCCTCTCTGACTCCAAAAGTGGTCCAAACATACTCTACCGTTTCCCTTCTGCCAGCCAAACTTTGCTGGCCTAACTGTGTCAGCCTAACTCCAAGTTAGGATTGCGCCCTTAGTTATTCAGAAGATCAAACATCTACTGTCACGTTGCAGAACACTGGTCCCTCCTGGTTTTCCTTGATTTCTAAATAGGCATGCTGAAACATAATACTAACACACACTGCTGAAGTGGCCTGGAATGGGGTGCCAAGATGGTATGTCCTTTGTAATTCACATAGGGCACAACTCTAACTAGATGTTCGGCCAATGCATGTCCCCTGTGCTGGCCTCGGAGTGTTGCAAACAAGCCGCAAAACTCATTTGCTCCACTCCAAAGCCAGGGTGAGGATGCGTGTCATCCTGCCTGCACCATGGCTGAGCGCCAGGTAAGACCTGAGTTAGGCTGGCGCAGTTGGTGCAGGGGGTTGAGTTAGGCCAGTGGGGGAGGGGGGGTTGGAGGTGGATTATGGGGGGGGCGGGCGGACCCCTGGGTGGCCCAGCCCAGGGAAACGGCTAGAACCAGAATCCAGCATTTATGCTGGATCCTAACACCCAGTCTCTATCTGGTCAACCTTCCATGGGAAACTTGAAATAGTGATTTGGAATCACTGTTCATTGGATGATTGTGTTTCAAATGAGTGGCACCCCTCTGAGGGCCAAATTACACATTATGCATCATGCATAATGTGACACAGTATTTTTTTTTTTCATTTTGTATGGGGGAGGGACTCAAAATAAGGCAAACCTCAACAGGAAGAAGAGGGGCTTTAGAACTTGGCTCCTACTGCAATTCAAATCCTGACTGTGATGGCCAAGTATTTTAATTGGGGAAAAAAATCCATTGAAAGTCAGTGGAGGCTTACCCCCCCCCCCAACACACCCACACACAGAGGAGAAGTTACAATCAAAGTTAGAATTGTGGCAAGAGCAAAGTGATAAAACCCTTGAATAAGGAGTTAAAAATCAGAACCCAGGGACATCCACTAAAATTGAGTGTTGGGAGAGTGAGAACAGATAAAAGGAAATACTGTATTTCCCCAAGTATAAGGCGCACCTTAATTTTGGGGCCAGAAATTTGAAAAATTTCTGCCCGGCACACCCCTTGAATAAGACGCACCCAATTTTTAGCCCCCGGTTTTTTGGGAAAAAGGTGCGTCTTATACTTGGGGAAATACGGTACTTTTTGACCCAACATGTTATCAATCTGTGGAACTCCTTGCCAGAGGAGGCGGTGATGGTGTCCGGCCTAGGAGCCTTTAAAAGGGGATCAGACAGATTTCTGGAGGAAAAATCCATCACAAGCTTTGGCCATGATGGGTGGTGCAACCTCCTTACTGTAGTAGTAAGCTACCCCAGAATGCCAGGAGCAGGGGAGTGGCAATGAGATGCAAGTGTCTTGTTGTCTTGTATGCTCTCTGAGGCATCTGGTGGGCCACTGTGAGAGGCATGGCCTGATCCAGCGGGACCCTTCTTATGTTCTTTACCTCCTGTTGCAGTTTTCTGCATTTCAAGACACAACATACACTATACACTCTATTATCATCATTTGCCTGTAAACCACTTTGTGAACTTTGTGTTGAAAAGCAGTATATAAATACTGCTGATTGATTGGTTGATTGATTGATTGATTGATTGATTGATTAACAAAATAAACACAAAAAATATTGAGCCACATTAGATTTTCAGCCTAATGTCTCATTTCACCCTGATTGGGTGTCCAGTAAGTGATCAAAAGTCCTCCTCACACGTGTCCTCATAAACTGGATGGCATGGGTCTTTCCCCCACCCCTTCCTACAGGCAAGAAAAACCTTAGTGGCACGGTCACAATATTCATATTTATGGCCCTGCAACATGGATGAGCAACACATGGAAGTGTTTCCGGCACTACATGGAAGTGAAGGGTGACTCACGGAGTTTGATCATTTGTTCTGATATAATATAACTAGTCCTGAACTGGATTCCATATAATGGAATCTATCTTAATTGGATGTTTATAGGCAATTAAAAAAAGAAAAGCAGCAGTACATTTGGTGTCCATGATCATCCAGTCCATTCTCTTATGTGCTTTGATTCCTTCAGCAATTAAAAGTATTGTGGAAGGGCAATTCAGTAGCAAGTTATGAACCCAAAATTTGACCGTTTCCCTGGTTCATTAAATGACAGTTTTGGTGTGATATCTACCAACTGATGATTGCTCAGTCTATTATAGCACAGAATCAAACCAATGATGTTTGCAATGATAATCAAATGTCTTTATTGTCTGCATATTTTATCAGTTACATTCATTTTGAAAAAATAGTAAAGTGTCTCCAGTCCTATTTTTATATAGATTAGATATACTTTCATCAGTAAACGTATACAATGTCAAATGCAGAATCATCCTAGCATCAGTGATTTTAGCACATGAAACAAATCATGGGGTAGCGTTAACCTTTGGCAATTGTAAATTTAACTATGTCCATTTTCTATAGGGTAACAAAGAAAAGATGCATACAAAGAAATGTATATGATACATAACTGGCTTTAACTTAGTTGATAGATTATGAAAATATTCCCAATTTAAAGCACAATGCTAATCTGGAGTTAGGCTGACACAGTTAGGCCAGCAAAGTTTGGTCGACACAAGGGCTGCTGTAAAGTGTGTTTGGACCACTCTCGGAGTCAGGGAGGATGGTGCATGTTTGTGCGCTGGCCTCTCTGACTCCAAGAGTGGTCCAAACCTACTTTATAGTGACCCTTCTGCCTGCCAAACGTTGCTGGCCTAACTATACCACCTTAACTCCATGTTAAAATTACGCCCTTAGAGTAATGAGTTCTGTGAAACATCCATCCAATGTGAAGCCTTACACAGCCCAATCCTATTGGGCCAGCTGAGAGCAGAACCACTGTGTTCCACTGCCAGTGCCTGCCTTAAAGCAGTCATAAAAGGTGCTTCAGCAGTGTGTAAAATAGCACACTACAGGAGCTCCAGTGGGAAGGCCAGCGCATTCCCACACATGCCAACAAATCCAAGAGGACCCGCCAAAGCAGGTAAGAAGATGGTGAAGGTGGGACAGAGTGGGGGGGAGGGAATGGGCCAGGGGAGGGTGGAACAAGGCAGCAGTAGGGGCAGGGGAGAATGGGACGGATCCATGAAGGGGGCAGTTCAGCAGCAGTTGCATCCTGCGGTCGCCATTTTGGGGAAGCATAGGATGGGGCTGTTAGTTTGAATGGATTATTAGGCTTTGGTCCTGTACAGAATCAATTCTCAGTGAATGCACTTGTCCATTGTACTTATGTTTTAGGAATTTGCCTGAAAAGATATTGATCAGGTCGGCTCGTTTGACGATTTAGTATCATTAGAACACATCAGAGGGGTGGAGGCAGGACATTGACCAACATCACATCTTTTCATTCGAGGCTAATCAATTGATTAAAAGGACCCATTGCAAAGTCCCCTAGAGAAAAGTCACTCATTTTACTGATCTTCTTGCAAATTCCGGCAGATGTTTTGCCTGAGTAGGAGAGGAACTCCCAAACCCCTTTCAGTTTTGCTTCAGGAAAAATTTGGTGGCAATTTAGACATGCACAAAGCCAACCTAAGACATTTTAAAACATCCTTAAGACATTTCTACAAATGTTTTACCTTAGAAGGATCATTTGTATTCATCTTACATTTCATTGCAGCCAAAGTTTAGTAGTAGGAAATCTTCTAATACTGAAAGTTTTTAACCTCATTTCGATATCCGTCAGGCTATACCCCCCTGCCTGCATTACGAGAGTGAGAAAGCCTGCTGTTTATGGTGCAAAAGAGGGAGATCAAAATAGTGCGGGGGGGGGGGCGAATAAACAGCAATGAATTGGTTGTGTGCATGGAGCCATTGGCAGTGGGTTGATGCATTCTCTTTCCTTGCACTGCTTGCCTTTCACTGAAATGCCATTATCAAAATCAGATTTATAGCATCAGAAATCACAGGATTTGTATGAGTTAAACTAGCATACGAAGAGTATGTACAGCTTCAGGTAGATCACTTTAAAGTAATATTTACAGTGTAAATATCCATTTTTATTAGCTCAGAAACAAAGATATCACACATTTCACTTCACAATATATCAGATTTGGTTTAAATACCGAAGTCATTTCTTTGTACTATGAGAAACTCAAAAAAATAATTTGATCCTGTCTTTATTTTTTGTGATTTTTTTTCTTTTTTCCTTTGACTGTGTCATCTTCAGAGGTTCTGTGGGGGAAAAACCAAGAAGATTTTAGAGGCATTCCTATATTAGTAATTACAACATTTCTTAATTTTTTTGCAAGAAAACATTACAAACAATGGTAAAGCTTTAAAAAAATTGGCCCTGAATTTGAATCAGGGCGCAATCCTAACCTGGAATTAGGCTGGCACAGTTAGGTCAGCAAAGCTTGGCTGGCACAAGGGACACCAGAAAGTATGTTTGGACCACTCTCAGTGTCAGAGAGGCCAGGACACAGATGTGTGTCATCCTCCCTGACTTAGTGAGTTGTCCAAATGTGCTTCACAGTGTCCCTTGTCCCAGCCAAACTTTGCTGGCCTAACTGTGCCTGCCTAACTCCAGGTTGGTATGTTTTGGGGAAGGGTGGGGAGGAGGGCAGTTCCCGCATGAATGGGAGCAGGGAAAGCCGCATCCTAACCCCAGTCCCAGGCTTGCAAGTCCTACACTGGGCCACTTGGTTCCATGCCAGCTAATGTGGCTCTGAGTTGATCCATAGAGGCTGCTGGCGATGGGCCAGCTGCTGGTCCCCCACACCCTGATTGCGTAAAGGAAGGGGATGGAGCGGAATGTGCAACGGCCACCACTCTACATCCTTCCTTTTCCTCTCTGACCCACTCGTCCTTTCCAATCCCGGGTGTGGGGGCTGTGGAGGTGACAGAGGGGTGGAAGTGGCTGCTTCCCTTCAGTCGCCGCTCTTACCCTGCAACCCACACACCCTGCAACTTCTCCCAAGTGTGGTAGAAGAGAACACCTCAAAAGTTCAAGGGACTGCCCCCTTTTGCCTACACTGCAACTTGAGCATTGGTCATGAACCAGAGGTGTAGGCAAGAATCTGCTTCTGTACTCCTGGTCTGTTGGATTCTGCCGTTTGGATTTCAATTAAGCAGAAATGTGAAAGGCAAAAAGGTATGGGCAGACTTTTTTTTAATTAATATCAATGGCCTCAGAGACACCGCATTTACTGTAATTAAATATGAGTTGGGTTTGGGTTTCATGCTTTGGTACACACAGTTGAGAAAAAAACCCAAGTGAGATGGGTAAGTAGGAGTAAACTGTTAATTTCCATTAGGAATACTTCACAAAAATCACACAGTTAATTAATGCATGCAATTATCTTCCTGAGCTATGATTCCCATGGAAATGTTATATTGGATCGTGCAGTTAAGAGCTGGTTTCTACCAAACCCATTTTGCCACAATCCTATCCTATCTTTTGCTGCTGGTGCAGCCACACCAAAAAGGTGTGTACTAAATCCAGCGGTGGTGGATCAGGAGGGGACTTGGTGGATTTGGAGGGGACCCCCTCTGTAAGCCCCCTGCTCCAAAATGGGTTTCCTCAGACCTGTGCCAGCTCTGTAGCACAAGTCCAAAATGAATGGGGCAGGGAGGCTGTGAAAAGAAAGGATAGGATGTGGCGTTTGCCCCCTTCCGCTGCCTCCCCGTTCCTTCCCCACCCAGTTTCAACCAGTTCCCACCAGCTCCCTGCATAACCCCCCTCCCCACCACTGCCTTACTGCTCCAGCAGGGACAGCAAGGCCCAGCAATGGCCTGGGAGCACTGCCGCATCTTGTGGCAGTACTCCCAAAATGGCTACCAATGGAGCACACAGTGTAGCCATTTTGCAATAGCAAACTCTGTTCCACTATCACAAACACATCTGCGTGATAGACCCAGGGGTGTAACTAAAGAAGTGCAGGGGCTGCAACTGCACTGGCAACAAGCTTTAGGGAGGCAACAAGCTGAGCTTGACACTAGTGGCCAAAATTGTGACAATCCTGGTATGTATTAACAATATCATCATGTTACATACCATTCAATGCAGAATTTAATGTAGAATGCAATGAAACAAATCAGAGTGTAATATCTTCCTTTTTTCAAATGTGTTATGGCCCAAAGCCCAAGAAAATGAAAATACAATGGTGATGTCACTTCCTGTTGTGATGTCACAGCCGGGGCATCATTTTGCCCTTTGCACCAGGCTACACTTTCATGAGCTACACCAGTGGATCTACCAATCAGGGATAGGATTGGGGCTGTCCGTATATAAGATAAACTATGCAAATAGAGGTTTACCAGTGCGAGGTCATTCAGAAGCTCAATCTCAACTGCAGGTACCTCATCATTTTCTGAGGCGGCAGTTTCAGGCACATCTGTTGTAGCTGCCATTCTGGCTTTTTTTAGCCTTTCTTGCCTGTTACAGACCACATAAACATACAGTCTGAACATTTAGATGTGAATTAATGTAAATAACTTCCTCTTTCATTACATTCATCTTGATTCAAATTGTGTATTCTTCCTTATTATGGAAAACAATATATAGCATTGTCACAGAAATCCATTTTGCTCAAGGCATCTTGCTGAACATTTTATTAATGCTATAATCAGTGATTCAATGCAAGAGGGTTGGTTCTCAAATCTTTGAAATAACGCACTGACATAATGCAATGCATAGAAAAATAATTGTATAGGGCAGTGATGGCGATCCTTTTGGGCTCGGTGTGGCAAAACTTAGGAAAATGCTTAACTTGACTCTGCTGGTGTGTCAACCCCTCTCCCAAACAAAAAAGAAACAATTATTTATATTCATTTATTTAAACAAAAAAATACAATACAATCATGTATACTGTTCTGTATTACATAAGAAAACCAAATACTTAAAAAAATGAAAAATGATTAAAACAAACTCAGTTTTTGTCAGGTATTGGTGACTGCTGGTACGTCACCCCAAACGTTGCGGTGTGTCACCTTTGACATGCGTGTCATAGGTTCGCCATCACTGGGATAGGGGCTCAAATGTTGCTAGCACTTTTCTAGGTACAAAAGATTGTGTTAAAAGTTCAATCCTGCTCTAATTTTTTCAAAACTGGGCATCCTTTTGTGCATTCTTTCATCCTACCTTTCATTTTCAGCAAGAACAGCCCGCACATAATTCGCCAACTTCTGTCTTGCTCGTGCACGGCCATATAGGGAAGTGAAGACAGCATCGATGTGGCGTTTGACTGGCTCCTGTTCATCGATGAGATTGGTGTCACTCCTTGGTCAAAAAAGAGAATTGGAATCAACACTTTAATACACAAGTAAATGAAACTACAAAAATTCCAGAGTCCACAGTCTGTATTCCTTAAAACTAACCAGTTGGTGACAGGCTCATTCCTACTTTTCTCTTTCAACCCAAACACTCTGACCTCACTTTTTAGACTTCAATTGCCTGTAATTAAACAAATACAACTAATGGTCCAAGCTTATTAGTCCAGCGCACTTACCATATCAAATCAAAAGAATTCAAACGAAAGCCCTCTCAACTGGATTCGACAGTACTAGGTGTGCATATTGCCAGGATGAAACCCCGGGAAACTCCGAGTACCAGAAGTGGGCCATTTACAAGATGCCATTCTGAGAATGGGCCAAAATGCATTGAAAAGTCCTATACGTAAACTGCGCCAGTCCCAAGCTCGGACACAGTCCAGCCACAGGTATGACTGCAGTTTTTCTCAGAGCTGGGTGTGCACATTGCAGGAAAGACAGTCCGGGAACTTTGGAGTACCCGGGGTGGGCCATTTCCACCAGGTTCCAGTCTGAGGTTTTAGGATTTTGCATGCATTTTGGCCCATTTACAGATTGGGACCTGGTGGAAATGGCCCACCCCGGGTACTCCAAAGTTCCCGGACTGCCTTTCCTGCAATGTGCACACCCAGCTCTGAGAAAAACTGCAGTCATACCTGTGGTTGGACTGTGTCCGAGCTTGGGACTGGCGCAGTTTACGTATAGGACTTTTCAATGCATTTTGGCCTATTCTCAGAATGGCATCTTGTAAATGGCCCACTTCTGGTACTCGGAGTTTCCCGGGGTTTCATCCTGGCAATATGCACACCTAGTACTGTTGAATCCAGTTGAGAGGGCTTTCGTTTGAATTCTTTTGATTTGATATGGTAAGTGCGCTGGTAAGGAACTGGACTATATAGGCTCACTTAGGCGCTCACTGGTGGTGAGATGTGCTTTTTGGGGGTAACAAACACACCATTCAGTGCATCCAGGCACCACTGTACCACTTAGTACCACTGTACTAAGGTACTTCCTACTGTACGCATTACACAGCATTGCAAAGTGTACACGATTATGCTTATCCAAGTTTAAAAACTTGACTTTCAAATGTCACTTTCAGAATGGCAGAAGCTGACTGAGCACAGCACCTTCAAATATCTCCTTTTCATGAATGTTTGTTAGTCATCATTCATGAAGATGTGCATGCTTTACATTGATTAGCTTTACTCAATAGTTTATAAGCATTAATAGAAACTAGAAATTCAGATTTCTAATTACACAGATGGGCTGTAATCAGAAATTCCTTCCTTATTTCCCATATAGATTTTTGCCATGAATACAGCTATTTAACTATCAGAGTTATCAGTTACAATCATACTAAACAAATATTTTTGAATGGGAATCCAGGATGGGAGTTGGACTTAGTCCTGGGAGAACAAGGTTCAAAGCCCCATTCAGCCATGAAGCTTCCTTGGTGACCTTCAACCAATCACTCTCTACCTCAGAGTGTAGTGAGGGTTGTAGTGAGGACAAAAGGAGGAACTATGTACAGTACACCACCCTAAGCCCCTTGGAAGAAAGGAAAATACATAACAATGCAGATCAGACAAATCATCTGCATTTGGAATACTGGAGGCAGATGTCCCTCACCCCACTCTTTTTCCAATAAGTGACTCCAGGTATCTCCTTGCAGATTGTTCACCCAAGAGTTTGCTGTAGGCGCTTGTGAAGAGACCATCGGCATGTCTTGTGTTTCTATAAAAGAGAATTCCATAATTTATAAAAGCCTTCAGGAAGACCTGGACAAGATAAAATACTGGGCTGAAAAGAATAAGATGAAGTTCAACAGGGAAAAATGCAAGGTTCTACACTTGGGCAAAAAAAACCAAAGACACAGGTATAGAATGGGGGAAATCTGGCTTGGCAGCACAACATGTGAGAGGGATCTTGGAGTTGCAGTGGATCACAAGATGAACATGAGTCAGCAGTGTGATTCAGCTGCAATGAAGGCTAATGCAATTTTAGCCTGCATTAATAGAACCATAGCGTCCAAACCACAAGCAGTTGTGGTTCCACTTTACTCTGCATTGGTGCAACCCCACCTGGTGTACTGTGTTCAATTCTGGGCACCTCAGTTCAAGAAAGATGCAGCCAAATTGGAGCATATTCAGAGAAGAGCAATGACGATGATCAGGGGGCTGGAAAACAAGTCCTGTGAGGAAAGGTTGAGGGAACTTGGTATGTTTAGCTTGGAGAAGAGAAGACTGAGAGGGGATATGATAGCACTCTTTAAATATCTGAAGGGCTGTCATAAGGAAGAAGGGAAAAATCTGTCCTCATCTGCCTTTGACAGTAGAACTAGGTCCAATGGGTACAAACTGCAAGAGAGGAGATTCTGGCTGGACATCAGGAAGAATTTCTTGACGATAAGGGCGGTTTGACAGTCGAATAGTCTGCCAAGGGAGATGGTGGATTCTCCCTCACTAGAGACCTTCAAGCAGAGGCTTGACAGGCACCTGCTGGAGATGCTCTAGGAGGATTTTCTGCTACAGGCAGGGCTAGATGACCTTGTAGATCCCTTCCAACTCTATGATTCTATGATTCTATGAAAAAAACCCTGTGATCCACATTCTTAGGATTGAATTTGCAGATGAATATTTGCAGCTAATATATGCTCAACCATTTTATCACTGGAGATACAAACAGATTGTAACCTTCACCAAAGTTTCTGATATTTCCAGACAGAAGATTGGGAAAAAGCTCCATGAGAGAAACGTCACTGGTTTTATTAGTACCAATTTGGTTTCTCACAGATATCATCCTAGGAGGAACCCAATTTGTTTCTGGTTTGACTTTGTCTGACATTTCAGGGCCAAGCCTAGATTGTGGAGCATGAAGAGGGAAGCGAGGAAGTAGTCCAAGAGCATCAGAGGACTTCCTGCCATCAGCTCCAACTTTCTTCCCTAAAAATGACATGTTTGAGTATTTACACTTGCAGTGCTTAAAAAACAATATTGCATATTCAAAGTTATGGACAAATAAACTGTGACCTTCTCCAGCAGTGTCATTTGCAAAATGCCAGCCTTTGGTTTCAATGCACTCTCAGAGTAACCAGATTTAGTTGCAGGAATGCTTGTCAAGACAAGCTGGTGAAAGCTCACCCATCACTGCCGAGAATGGACACACGGACTATATCACTTTGAGTTTTTTTTCCCATTCCTTTCATCCTGTTCTTTCCGTGAGGTGATTCCATCTTGAATGTTCCACTGTGATTACACCAAGTTTAATATTTTCGCATGTTAACGAAGTCCTTTGTCCAGTGACATTTCTGTGACATCACCTAACAATATGCTGTATCAAATGCAAGTGGGAGCCTTACTATAGTCAGGAAAGCAGGTTGTCTCCTCATCAGATAGTCCTTCCAGAGTGTTGTAAGGGGAATATACTATCCACCAAAAAGGCGTTTTTAAAAATCTCATGGAGCAATTCTGTGAAGGCAAGCCAATAACCAGTCCGGTAGGGTCCTTCGGGAGGGTGGGAGCACTAAGTTTTGCAAGGAACCTTACCTTGCCATGTAAATCAATCCTCTCACTAGCCATTGTAGTCAATCCTCATGGGGAAAGCAATAGCTTACTACCGCCAATAACCATAAGTAATTTGTAAAATAGCAAATATGTATTTATACAACTATACATTCAGCCCTCATCTTACTTCCCCAAATTAAAAACTTGCCCTGAAAATGCAAAACTGCGGTGATGGTTATGTCATAAAAATGAGTGTCCACTTTGGAAGTAATAATGGTGCTATCAAATTACCTCTGCCCTTTTAAAATACCACACCTGTCTTCAGTCTGACTCCACCAGATTCTGTCAAATTCACGACACAAAATATATTTTTATAAGTTTACACCTAAGCTTTATTATAAAGATGAAGTTCTCTATCATTCATGATTCTGCAGTATATTAGTTACGATAAAACTGCTTGTTGCAGACTGTTACACTGGATCACTTACTGGACATCACTTTTGCTGCCTCTTCCATTGAGTTCCACTCTCCCAGTACCTATCTAAGCATGATGACAGGAATAGCTGGAACCTCTTTTGCGTGATAAAATAAGCCATCCAAGTACAGTTCCACAAAGGATCCTTCCATGATATCTGGGGGCCACTTCGGTACCTCTCAATAAGTGACTGGAGTGGAAATGTTTTCTGAAACTGGAATTGAATTGGCTAACATACACCACTAGTGGAAGACAGGGAGGCCTGGTATTCTGTGGTCCATGGGGTTGCGAACAGTCAGACACGACTTAGCGACTGAACAGTAATACACACCACTGGTGGTATTTACACTAACACGCTTGCAGTGTTAATTCCCACCTAGCACATGCTGGCCACAATTAAGAGACTCAAGGCAATAAATAATTCTGGTGTGTAGATCTAGATTTTAATCCTTTTGGCATATAATCTATGCAGTTGGAGCTTTCAAAAACCATAGTTTCTTTTCATGTAGAAGGAGCCCTACCTGTGTACTGTTTCCCATGGATGATAGCATAAAGACATTCATTGAAATAGATTTATATCATCCTCTTCCTATATATCCCTTAGAAATATATCGTATTTCACATGCAGTTGGGGCTTTCAGAAAACAGAGTTCCTGCCCATGTGGAAGGAGTCCTACATGTGCACTGTTTCACATGGATAGACAGCAGCTAAAATAAAACTTTGATTTGAAATAAAATATAAACGATCATAACTTTGACTATATGAACATGCATTAGTAAGGGGAATCTGCTCCTCCCCTCCCAGGGGATTTGCTCACAAAGGTGAAAGGGTTCTCTTTTTTGTTAAAAACACATAAAAACACAACACTCCTCCTTTTTTGGTATTGAAATATCCAAATAAAAACACAAAGGATCACATGTTGGTGTTGAAGGTATTTTCCAGAAATTAAAAAGATGATTTTTCCAATTAGAAATAATAATACCGATGCTGCATCTGCCGACACTGTCTCACCTACATCACCTACCTAGTACACATTGAAAGCATTTAAAATTAATAAAAATGAGAACCTGGACTTAGAAAAAAAATAACACTGCTTTCTACCTTTCAAACCAAGAAATCTGCAAAAAATAACACGGTTTTCAAAGACCCTTAGTTACAACATGCAAACAGGGCTATTGCCAGGTTTTGAACGCTGTACCAATTTGACAGTGATATTACTCTGTTAAGTTACTCTGTAAAGATGCAGCTGTCAAGACTGGAATATGCGCACTGCTTGCTTCAGCTTCTTATTTGCATTTGCTGAACATGGTTCTCTGAGTTGTTCCTTGCTAATTCATGCATGTAATTCTAATAGGTAACATGAAAGCCAACGTATGTGTGTTTTAAGGGAGTGTGTGTTTGCACATGTGTGTATCTATATCTATATATAGATACTGTGCATCTTTTACCTATAGAATGGATCGTTTTGGATTAAAAGTACTCTGAAGTTTCTGCTTCTGTGTCTATGGATGTGTATCCTTTCAGAAAGAGAAGTTCTGGAAGTCAGGTAGCCTGGGAGTCCCGTACCAAGAAAGCCAGATAAGACAAATATCAGACAACAGTTATCACACTGTAGTGACCGTGGGGTATAATCAGCAGTCGCCCTGAAGGCCACCCTGAAGGACATAGAACCGGTTGTTAATTTATTTGAATCCCACCATTGGGTATAATAGACTTGCCTAATGGCCACACTTGAAAGAAAAGCAGTCATATTTTTACTCTTGGTCTATGAACAATGAAACTACTTTAACACTTCCCATTGTAAGTGTATTTGTTTTCTAAGAAATCTCACTTTTTTTGCCGTGTATGCAACATAATTCAATGAACATTTTGATGATCCTCCATTAAAAATCAATTAGTCTTACTGAAAAATAAATTTATCCTCCTTTTCCTTCTTTTTCCCTTACAATTTGCCAACAGTCTCTAGTGTATTCCATTGATAACTCTGTGTGTAAGCAATACACTAAAAACATACGTGAACTCTCCAATTAACTAGCATTAGAAGAAGTTAAAAAACACTACCCTTTCCATGACACACAGTTCTGCCTTGATCAGACAAAGCAAACAGATTTTGCAACTTTTCAAAAAATGCCTTAAGACTTGGACACTGAGGACTATAGAAGCATCTGCACATTTGCAGCTGTAGGTTGCTTCTGCTACAGCTTGACAAATCCAGATATTTTTCTAGGACCTGTAAATTATTCCCTTGGCTATCAAGGCAGATTTAGCTAGAAAGCACTCACAAGAGAGAAACTCTTACCGCATAGATGAATATGGAGGTAAAGCAAGTACTTCAGAACAGAAAACACCAAGCAATATAAAAGAGAGGAGAAGCTGAGAACCACTTCTCTGTTCCATCTCTCTGGACCTGGGTTGGCAAAAACGATAAAAACATTAACCTCTTAGTGTTGAAGTCCATGTCTTGCATGTAAACACAGGAAGTGTCAGAGAGAAGGGGTTGCCAAAGAACAGGAGGCAGAAAGTACCTGGGAAGACCACCATGATGGGGCACAACACATCTCAAAACAGAATATCAGATACATTCATTGGATGTCAGAGGGTTGTCAGACAAAATGATTCTCAGAAGCAATAAACTCCCTTACACTGGATATGTAAGGACTGTAATGCATTTCTACATGGAAGCGTCCGGTGTAGGCATGAACACTACACTACTATGAATACCACTGCTAATCTTAACAGCAATCATAATTTGGTCTCAAATTTTGGTCCACTCTTTCCAGCATCACAGTCAGTTATAGAGAAGTTTCAGATAAAACCTGACTTAAAAAATGAAATCAGCTGGCAGTGCGTAAGGCATAAGTGAAAGACAGACTACCAGAAACAAGTGGGTATATAGACTGATGGACAAACAACTCTCTCTCTCTCTCTCTCTCTCTCTCTCTCTCTCTCTCTCTCTCTCTCTCTCTCTGTGTGTGTGTGTGTGTGTGTGTATGTGTGTGTGTGTATTATTTTACTGTGTGTGTGTGTGTGTGTGTGTGATTTTTAGCTTTGCACAGTGATTTAGGCAGAAATCCTATACACTGGATGAATAGGATTATGTTGTGAGTTCTGTTGCCAGATTATACTACGTTTGTGCTATAGTGTGACTACAATGAATGCTAATTTAGGAGTGTACCCCATGGAACTCATCCAAACTTCTGTGTTAAGAAGTTCTGGGGAAAGTGTCAAGGTAAAGACAAGCAGGAAATTGTTTTCATATTGCTGAAACCATGCCATAAATTGTCAGGCAAGAGATTGTTCTCACATTTTTACAATGGGAATCACACACAAAAGCATTAGATTAAGGAAAAGAACTGCATGCATGTCATCTAGCCCAAAGAATATTGTGAGTACTAATATTTATACAGAACAACTTTGAGATAGAAATGAACAACATCAAAGGAAATTAGTTATATGTGTAGCAAGACTTTAGAAATCTGCAGTGGAGGTAGGAAGTGAAGTACACGCTTATCAAAAAAATGAAAAACAAAAACAAAATATCATAGAAAGTAAGAAAGTTAATGAAGATTGTGATATTCTGAGGAAGGCCTGTAAATATCGACCAGGATCAAGTGAATGGAAGTTTAGGGGCCAACAGACACTCCAGTTCTCAATGAGGTTAATCAATAAAGGCGTCAAAGAATAGGGATGCCAGTACTGACTTCATCTTGGACAAAGAAACTTTTCCCATCCTACTTTGGAAACTGCATTTTTACCAGAAGCTCTCTCTCTCTCTCTCTCTCTCTCTCTCTCTCTCTCTCTCTCTCTCTGTGTGTGTGTGTGTGTGTGTGTGTGTGTGTGTGTGTGTTCCCCCCTGAATCGTTTAGGAAGATTTTTCTCTGCAGTGAAAGTTAGTACATAAAATAGAGATTCAAACTTACTTCTCAGGAGCAGGATTTTCTCTCCTCCGGAACAGGGGACTCCTTGAAGCACGAGTAATGCTGGGAGCTTTCCTAGGTGCTGAATTCCTCCACAGCTGGATGGCTGTTCCACAAGTTTCTTCTCCAGGTACAAAGTGGAGTGTGCAAAGACAGGGAATGTTCTGCTCCCTTGGAGTGCTCCTACTGGGCTGAAGTTTACCAGCTCTTCTTCCTAGGCTAAAGCCTTTCCTGCTCTTCAGTGTGCAGCCTTTCAAGCTGTCTCATTTTATAGGGTTTATGCACAGGACCACTTTTCTGCTTGAGAAACTACAATCGCGTTACGGTGGAGACGTCATTATCCCCAAGGGGATAATGAATGGAAAGTCTGTGATTGCTTTGCTCAGGACTTGTGAGACACGGGAAGTTCATGTTTAATTCATGGGAAGCACTGGAGCCCCCCCCTTCCTTGAAATTGGTTTATGGCAGTATTAATGAATGACTTTTAATGTGAGTAACACTGGGCTGGGCAAACAAAATTCAGCCTTTACAACGCATATAGCCAAATCCTCAGAAGATGGAAGCAGATGTGTAAAAGGGAAACTGGTAGCATTAAGCGATAATTGATAATAGGTCTTTTTGTCTTGTTCTGAATTGGGGACAATGAAGTGCTTGAGAGCAGAAACACACTGATGCTGTTGCAGCAGATCAGCAAGAAGTCCCAGAAGAACTTTAGGGATCTTTTCATCTCCAATCTGTCTGTGGTTCTAAAAGTGCATTCCCATTCATGTTTACCCACAAGTAAATCCCACTGTGTTCAATGGGGCTTACTCCCAGGAAAATGTGCATAGGATTTCAGCCCTAATATGTGATTGAAAAATAACTAACAGTCCAATCCTATTAACCGCCCCCCCCCCCCGGCAGCCTAGCCCATGCAACACTGTTGATAGAATGCATGCTGCATACCGGGGGGGTGGGGGAAGGGACAGCAACCACATGACCAAAGAACAATAAGTAGAAATCTATTTAACATCACTCCCTGTAGCCTGCTGGCCTCCAATGGTCTTCTTGGATCAAGGCCAGCTCTTTTGCAGGCACCTGGGGTGGATCTAGGCTAGAAATGGGGGCTAGGATCTTGGTTTGTACTGCTGCCACTGAATTATTTCCTGTCCTGTCCCCCAAACTGGCCCCCCCTGGCCCAGCCTGTTTCCCTTCCCAAACTGCCCACAATCCCCCCTCCACCAACTTACCAGTGATAGCAGAGGATGGAATTTCAGTAGGTCCATCACCAAGATCCATCACCATAAGCCCAGCATAGGATTGGGCCATAAATGACAGTACATAAATACTTTATGGCAGTACTTTATGGCAGGAATGGGAAATATGCCGCCTTAAAGCAATATGCAGCCTTTTGGGGTAGCAATTGCAGCCTTTTGTGTATTTGTCCATAAATACTAAATTCACCTTTTATTTCATGACAGAACCCCAAACTCATTGTACTTTTTTTTTGAACTTTTAATTATTCTTTCCTATCAGTAGCATCTTGGTAATTGGTGAACTGGCAAACACCCACTGGCTTGTATCACAGGCCTACTGTTGCCTAATCAGCCTTGCTTGGCTCTGAGACATGCCCCAGATTCTTCAAGCTCTGTGTCATGGAGTTTGTCTCCTGGCGTCTCTTCTTGTCTAATTTAAGTATGTTTGTCCAGTCCAACAATCCTAGCAAATAAAGCATTAGTTGAGACTTGTACCCTGAAACGAAACCAAATAATGGCTGGCATTTGACTCTCAAGTTTGTTTACATCACTGATTCCCTAGAATTAACAACACTGTTCAACACTGTTGAAGATAAAGACAAAGACACATAGAATATCAGGTCAACTCTTGGTGCTAGGAAAAAGTATCAGAAAAATCTGGTAAAAGCAAAACTCAATAATTGCTTCCATACAGAAGATGTCCAATTTCAAAGAAATCCCCAGGTTTGGAACTAAAGACAGGGTCTAATCCAAGTGAAGGCCTTATGGCCGAATCCTGGACCTGCCCATGTCCTGCCTTCCTCCTGCCCTCCTCCCGTCAATCCCTGAACCGCCCTGCCATGGCGCCTCCGTTGCATCAGTCAGCTTCGGACCACGCTAGGGAGGTACTGCGCGGGCGCAACAGGACCGGCGCTGCCTGTCCTGCAACCCCATTGCATCAATGCTGTGCAGTCCGTAGGATTGCACTGTTAATTCATGTTTCAGTAACACAAGACCCAGACCACTGACATGGCAGCCACTGACATGCATCCACCAATTATCTCTGGAGCACCCACCAGAGCAGGTAACTTGGAGGAGGTGGAGTTCTGGGGCATTCCATGGGAGAATTGAGGCAAGGTTCAGGACTGGCCAGGGCAAATCAATGGCAGGCTGGGGGCAGACGTAAGTGGCAGGAGTAGCATCTGTATCCTATGTCCTTGGCATGGGCTCAACATGTCTCTTGGACTCACTCTGATTTCTGCCACCCAAAGAGCTGGCACAGATCTGAGTAGGCCTATTGGGGACAAGGCACCAGCGGAGGAGGTAGGTAAAAACTTTTGAAGCTTACCACTTTGTCACTGCCCAGTCCCTGGCTGGCTCAGGCTAAGTTTCGGCTATAAGAACTGCATGAAATGTGTTTTGGTTGTGAATGATCTTATATGCAGAACACGTCCCCAAACATATAGCTCTTCAGAATAGAGATATGGGGAGTGAATATATATAAAAAATCAAATCTTGGAAACCCATTCATTTTTATAGCTTGCATTTTAATTCTAGTTTTGCTCATGTGAGGCTTGCCATATTCTCTTCAGAATCTAGCCAGAAGTTCCCAATTCATTTTCAATTTATTTAAATACAATAGAACATCATCATCAATCAATCAATCAATCAAAGTATTTATATACCATTTTTCAACACAAAGTTCACAAGCGGTTTACAGGCAAATAACAACAACAACAACAACAACAACAACAACAACAACAACAACAACAAC